>JAYKKI010000018.1:3572500-3605000 GCA_039881145.1 Druceiella hillmani | reverse complement strand
CCTTAGAAAGGCGGTAAGTACTAGAAATTGCTTGTTGTCTGGTATATTTCAACGAGTTGATAATTTCAGAATATTATGGTTGATTTGATATATTTGCTCTGAAGGATGATTTATGGAAGTAAAACAGGTTTCGAACAAATACCATTGAAGCACTTCTGTGTTTAAAAATAAAACTAAAGAGTCAATATTTAATTTTAAATGAATATAAACCAAAATAGTACTAACGTTTTTAAAACTTTTTGTCTACTTTCTATACTCTTTTTAATCTTCCATATTCTTCTGACCACTTTTCACGTGTAAAGGACCGCCATGCTATATACTTCTTTCCTAATTGATTTCGAATTTTGAATTTTTGATGTATTATTATCGTAGTTCTCCGGTTTTTCTTTATCTGGTTGATAATTTTTCTGCATTCGACAATTACTTGTATTAAAAATTAAGGTTTTGCCAATTTTTTTATTTTCTTTCGGATCAAGAGTCCATAAGGTTGCCTACACCTAATATTTCCACAATATGACATATAATGTAAAATAGAATATAGCAGTGGCTATATTTTCCAAAAAAAACTACATATTGTGATTAACATTTATACACAAAATTGTAACTTTCTTAAAACGTACAAAAAATAAATCAATAATTATTTAGTAACACAAATAATGTATATTGTAAAATGATACTCATATTTGATTCTTTGTTGACTGACTGAATGAACAAAAAATTTATTAAAAACTTCAAACCATTATTCATAAAAAATGTAAGAAAAAAATATGATGTTTCATAGAAAGCTGAGTACAATTGTCGAAATTAGTTGTTATGTTGAATGTGTTACTTATTCTACATTTGTGGTCCAGAGTACTTCTCAAACTCCAGATTTGACCTCATCAGAATAATACTTTTCCTTAAAAAGTTACCTTCAGAAAGTATTATGAATGAGACAATTTGAAAAATATTATCCTGATCGGTTTATCGATTAACACGTAACGCCACATTATCAGATGCACACGTAGAAATACAAAGACTTTTTGTCTTTGAACCACGGGATGGATAAATTATACTATGCCTTGATAATGGATCTAATTTATGTTAAGCAGTGACTATTGAGTTACACATACACATGAATATACTTTTTGAATTCAACCTGTATGTCGATTACAATTTTTTCTTCCCTCCTTACTTGTGCGTCCCAAGGAATTAGAAGAACTATGAGTACGAGTAGAACTCGTAGAAAAGTCGCCGTTAAAGAGAACCTACGAGTACGAGTAGAATTCGCACGCGTTTGTTTCAGACCAGAATCAATCTCTTGTATTATCTTGGACTAAGGAATTGTTTTATGACAAATACCCATAATAAGACTACTAAATTAACTTAAGACAGACGAGTGACGTTGAGTTTAATAATATTAACTTAAATATATTATATACTCATTGCTGACAACCAGAGATTTCATTATCTAAAAATGAAACAAATTATACAAGTTACAGCTTAACTTTTAAGCAACGACGAAAATACTGAACTATGGTGTCATTTTTAATTACGTTCATTAAATTCTACGAGAGCGAATGAAACGTGAAAGTAACCTTGTGCGCCACCATAAAATTATGAAGCCCATAACTTATTTAGTTTTTATTCAGTTTTATCATTTTTTCTCTATTATTTTTTAATTAACCTGTATTTTCAAGTATTATTTAGTAAAAATCTTTTCAAATATGCAATTTAAAATTATGAACATTCGTTGTATTTCTTATTACAAGCCTTTGAAATAATATACCAAAAGGTATATAAAATTTTATACCTTAATTAACCCCCGGTTGAAACTACGTGTACATTTGTAAAAAGTTTCTTGGTGCTAAAAGTAGTGGATAAAGTATATATATATATATATATATATATATATATATATATATATAAAATTTCAAATTCCAACACAGCACGATTTCTGAGAAAATCCGCAACGTATACAGAAAAATATAAATATTACATATTCCCTACCACGCTTTTTAGGCGTAAAAATATGATGCATATTTCATAAAATTATGACATTAAAAACCATCGTTTTAGTTTTCCTAGAAACTTAAAATGGTATTCTAAAACTCATATTTGTCATAATTGTAAGTTGAGTAGTTTTGGAAATGACGAGGAACGTATTTTTGTACATTTTTCAGTATATCTCTGGCGTTATAATACTAAATTATGGCATTATGACTAGCCCTATCAAACAATATCCCACGATATTAATAGAAATTAAAAAAAAAATTAAGTACCCCATACGCCCTTCCTAAAATTTCCAAAGAACTATTTTTGAGTTTTAACTGTTAAGATATGTGCGTATTAATATGTTTTATTGCTATGCCAAATTTCAAGTTTTTAGGTCAAGCGGTTTCTAAAAAAACTTGGCTGTGACGGACTGAGGGATAGATACGTGAAGAACTTTGTAGGGGTTTTGGTTCTTCTTTTGAGCTATAGAATCCTAAAAAAGTAAAGGCCAAACCAAAATACTTAAATTTTCTTAAGGAAATATGATAATTTTAAGAAAATTTTCAAGTTTGGTCTGCTAAATTAAAGATTAGGAAGTAAATTCTTTAACTCCAAAATAAATTATTTGTCGCAAAAAGAAAACTTACCACGAAAAATTGTTGTACCTAGTACAAGTATTATATCTATTCCTATTTGGTTATTAAATATCCAGTGGTAAACAGGTAAAATTGAGTTCTCGTAGTGGGATCTCCCCGCTCGGCGGTCGATTTGCTTTAGTTTGTCTTGTCAGTGTATCTTTTCCGTGTAGACTTATAAATGTACCAACTAACATACGTTCTTAAGAAATGGATCGACAAAATTTACTCCTTGCGGAAACATTTGTGCTCTAATGCTTGTTTGTATTTGTGCTCTGATTTGTCTCTTAGACAGGTGAAATGAAGCCTTCGTAGTGGGATTTAACGGCTCGTCGGTCGATTTGCTTTAATCTGTCTTTGTTTGTGCGTCTTTTCAGACTTATAAATTGATCGACTTATATAAATACTTAAACTTATTTTTGTACTTATTTTTAACAAAATTTACTCTGCAAAAATATTTGTTCTCTGATAACTGTTTGTTATTTCTGCTCGGATTTGTCTCAAATGCTTGTTTTAGAAATGAGGTGGAGAAATAATTGACCGTTTTCTTTTTATTTATTTAGCCAAATTTATTATTTATGGGAGGACAGGACAAAATGGTTCACAAGACCAATGAGAACTACACATATGTCAGTGGCTCATTTCTAATCACTATGAGAAAAAAAGTGTTTCACAGGTTAGGTTATTTTTTGTATCCTATTATTAGCAAATACAAAATCAAGTATATTGAATAACAATATAGCGTAATAATCATTATAATTATTTCCTCAGTTACGTCTATTAAATTAGCAAGACATTTGCTTTCCATGCTCCTGGCATGGAAAGCCAATGTCTTTAAAATCCTATATGGGCACTGTTGCTTACTGTATATTCCCCAGTCAAATAATTGTAGTAAAATTGACATATTTTATCTGTGTCTACTTGATTTCTGTCGACTAAAAAAGCAGTAAGTTTTTACTCTTATATGCCTTGAATGTATACATACTTTTATAACCATACATTTTCCACCATATTATAAATATATAACTTAGCTAGTGAATTATCTCATATCACATTATCATTTATATATTTGTCGCAAAATAATTTTACGAGTTCCAAAATTACGCTGAACTCGCCCATTAACAACTTTCGCCATCCAATGATATACAATTGCCGGTTTGGACTTATTGGCTTACTCAGTCTATAACTGTGTGTCGTGTTAGTTTTGTAATGGGAATTTGTATCTCATATTCACAAGATTCAAGGTGTGATACGCAAACAAAGAAATCTCTGTCAAGAATCACTACGTAATTTTCTTCGTAAACCAGTTAAAGATACCGTCTTCATTATTAATGACACTTTATATAATAGTTGTAATACGGTAACAAGAAAAGGCTTTAAAATGCTGTATTACAACACCAAAGTATCAATTATATTAGCCTTGGCTGCATATTGAATTAAATTTACCTACCCCTCACGCCCAAACTTTGCGCTACTCTCTAATAGTCAATCACGAGAGGAATGCGGCACTTTAGCGTTGCTATACTCGTAACTATTTCCTTACAACGATTTAGAATTTTCTTACAACGTAACTTTTTCCTTACAACGATTTAGAATTTCCTTACAATGTAACTTTTTCCTTACAACGATTTAGAATTTCCTTACAACGTAACTTTTTCCTTACAACGATTTAGAATTTGCTGCCATAAAAATTATTGCAGAAAATTATAATTTTCCTTATGTTTTTGCCCACTATCCTTTAGAATAATTACTTTTTTTATAAACGTACTAACAGTCTTCATTTGGAATATACTCATAAAAAAATGCAAGATTGACATGAAGTGAAACAGTAATAACATGTGTCTTAAATAACACCTGGTCCTAACTTTTCAAGACGCACTTGTAAGTAGTTAGTATTAAATGTTTTAATATTCATATTTGTAATATTTTAGTAACAAAATAGTGAGCAGTGTAAACATTAACGGTTAACGTTTGCGTCATTAATATTTGAAGGCGAATTTTAAAAAGTTGTATTTTTGAGTCGTTCTCAAAAACTTGTCCAAACTTAGTCCCTAAAATCATTTTTTTCCAAGAATTATCTACGATTAAATTCAGTACTAACTTGCAACATAACATTTCCTAGAATGCACTCTTCTAGGCGTTCCATTAGTTAGTCATTTAAATATTTATTTACAATTTACTTGAACATACCACTCACTAAACATATCATATCCTACTTTTATTTTGTAATTAAATATTTCGTAAATTTTTAAATCACTTCATATTTTGTTATAAATAGAATGGATATGAATGAAAATTGAACTTTAGTACAAAATAAAGAAAAACAAATAATTTTCGAGTTATAGCTCTTTAAAATCGTTTGTATCACTTACTGAAGACGGTCGTGAATGTATCGAAATTGCATTATATACAATTTACAATTCATTTGAAGTAAAACTGGAAAATGTGTTTGTTACGTAAATGACACTTCGTGATTTAAGTCAAAGAGCTTTGACATGTTGAAATTTGAGGCATTAATAAGTTACTACACCATTTTTCCACAAATAGAAATAAATTGAATAATAAATGGTGAGTTTTGAAATCGTTTTTTCATGATTCCAGATCTAATTATGACTCAACGAAAAGCTAGTACAGCAATGTCAACTGAGAATTTAAGACATCACCATCCACGAATAAAATCAGTTACCGTTCAATAGACCATTTCTGTAGTTGTGATGTTTTTTTGATATTTTTATTAGAAATAATAAAAGCGTTTGATCGGAAATACCAAATATTGTTTTCTCTTAAAAAATTATTTTCCTGTATATTGCAAAACACAACAAACTCATCCGGTCCTGCTGATTAGTATCTCCGTTTTCGCTTAGATACATTTGCATTCTACCGAAGGTTAGATTGACACTGAAATATTGGCTTATTTCATAAAATTAAAATGTTTATTGGTCATAATCCAGAAACAAAATTATTTTCATTTACGCTAGTAAATATTTACATTTTTTCCCGTACGCTTTACTAGTAAAATGCAAATTTTATAGAATTATTGTTAGAAACGAATTCCAATCAATCTTGGAATGTTCTTCAATAAATGTTGCTCACTTATCTTATCGTTGTATGAAAATGTAAAAGCCTTGAAAATTGTTTTCGTTATTCGATATCACTAAATAAATATATAATTATATGTTTGTTAAAATACTAGATATTCTTTCCTTGCACCAAGTAGAAACAATTTAACAATATTACACATTTCAGGACATTTTAAATTTCTTCCCCAGGTGTGCACCCATGAAAACCACCTAAAGTTTAATCAAGAGTAATGATATTGTAGTTACATATTTGTAAAAATTTGTTACGTGCAAAATTTATTTTTTGTGTTTATGAAAAATACTACCTTTGTAAGCACAGACTTTTAATTAGTGCATGTGCAGAAATTTTCTGTAAATTTGTTTTGCATTTTTATCGTAATTCATGACAAAATTGTATATGTAAATATTGTGAAAAACTTTTTACATTTATTTTTTTCATAACTTGACCACATTTTTACATACATCTTAATCACATAACACTATGCACATTTCACAGAGCAGTTCATTTTTTAATGTCAAAAAACAAGAATCAATAACACGTATTTATAACCGTTTAATGTTTTAGAATACCGCACTTTACTTAGCAAATTTATTTTATTTTAGTACAATAAGCGGATACGCCTATACCATTTATATTTTACTTGAGATTAAGGTTTTACGTAGGGAAATATGTCCATGTCATTCAGTATTCATATGCAATATAGTTAATGTTAGATGAATACGCTTGGTTTGGGAATACAAGATAATATTACTAATAAATTATTATCAATATATATATATATATATATATATATATATATATATATATACATATTAATATATATATATATATATATATATATATATATATATACATATATATTTATATTTATATCTATTTATAATTATTATATTTATATAATTAAAGCAAAAATATTTGCACTGAATCATGAATCCATTTAATGTTTAAAATCAGGTACTACTGCAGTGAAGTTGTATTAATTATGATGTACCTTACTTGTGTATTCGACAATATTTTACTAATCTATTGCACTTTTACGAAATGTTTGTACATTATCACGCTCTACTGTCTATCTTTTCTCGGTACACATTTATGTGTATAATAAATACAACGAAAAGTATTTAAAAATATGTCAAATACTGCTAATGCAATACATCGAATTAATAAAGGCAAAAGGAGTTCTCCGTCGTTAATTTAGAATACTCTAGTGCCTCAAATATATTTAAGACAGTAGGGAGTCCCATGAGAGTGAATTTCCTTCTACTGTGTAGTAATGAACTATTATCTTAAACATTAAATCAATAGAAAAGCTAAAAGCGTTTAATGAAGATGATTTCAAATAAACATTTTCTGTACAAGTTGAAAGAAAAACAATTACTTCAGCCATTATCATACTAAAGTTTCAATTTCTCCTACGTTTTGTATTTAACTTAATAGTTCCGAAAGAAATGTAAAGATTAGCAATCAAAATTTGGTAGAAATAATTAGATAGTGATATTAATTAACACAATAGTCACGATTTTAATAAAAAGAAATTTAAGGAAACAATGAAAGAACCGACTAGTTTACCAAGAATGGTTGTCTGCAATATAAATTTGTTGTGTGGTCTAAATAGAAACAATTTTTTTCCAAAACACTCTTACATCGATCTTAAATTCTATTTCTTTGCATCCGTGACAATACCTGTTTTATTTCTTTAGTCAATTTCACAGAAATATGCAACATAATACATACGTTAAATCTAATTTTAGCCCCTAATTATGTACGTTTTTATGTAAGTTTACAAAGTGACATGAGGAAAAATAAACAATCAATTTTTGCCTCAAGGTTTTCATCACTACCTTCTGAATCCGACTTAAATTATTAATGCACAAAGATTAATTAAAACTTTTATACGCGCAGGGCAATTGAACAACGTCAACAGTTAACGTCAACGTCGACGTTATTAATAAAATTTCAAATTAACCTGACAAAAATCCTTACCTATGTAATTGATCATTTCTGCAGCGCGTTAAGCGTTACTGAGTTGATCTAAAAAAACAAACGTCGTAAAACTCGGCTGTTATTTCTAATTCAAGTAAATTTTTAATTTACATAATAAACACTTAACAAATTTTGAACCACGTCGATGTCTCCGAAATAAACAAAATAAAAGCGCTTTTCAGATATAAGATGATATCCACAGAGAGTGGTGAGCTTTTAACCAGAAAATTTGTTCCGACAATTTACTCTTCTGCAACTTCGCTGCAGTTGTTGACTTTATTATATAGACCGCTCTCTTGTGGTTACGAGGATAGAACTGCCACTTTATGTTTTCTTATTGTACGGTCGGGAACGTTACTTGAATGGCATATACATGGGAGAATTCATTTTTATGCGACAAGCAAGTGGGAATACCATAATTTAAAATATTTCTGCGTATCTTGTCGAGTGAGATTTTCTTAACTGAAAATTATTTTTCATTTGTTTTAATAATATAGTATCGAGAAAATTGGATAAAATTTTTTGTGAAATATCCTAATCAAACACAAAAATTAGTAGGCAAATAAACAGCTCCCAAGAAACATCGAGCTGTGTCAAGAAATTTCGGGTAAAACAATAAATTTTCGCCGTCATTACATATTTATCTGTTGTAACTATTAGAGCAAATCATTTAAATTCATCGTGTAATTTACTAATGAAAATGACGCAAAAATATTTGAAGACACTATATTTCATTTAATTTTTTTATCGGACGATCTAATGATTTTTTTAATTTTGCGATTAACTAACTTAGTGTACCCGTTTTATTTTCGTTGGTATGAATTATATATTGCAAGTATTTACTGAACGTAATATTAAATATTGAATATATTTGGCGTTAATTTTGTAGAAATTCATTATTCACAATTAAATTAAACTACGTGATGTAGCATTATTGTAACATGGATTGAACTATCGGAAAATAGTAAGGAAAATAGCAAAATGTATTAATGTTTGAGCAATTTACGCACAAGAAATCTAAGTTCTGATGATTAATCACAATGTTGACTATATGTAAGAAACGTGGAATCATTAAATATACTTTAAATATACTAATGGAATTTCAACTAAGTTAATGCGTATATTTTTTTATTACGTCTTTCGATTGTTTGAATAGTAATATATTTAGATAAATGGACTTTGTTTCGTAGTTTTTTTATCAATATAATTTTTCTCTCCTATTGATTTTCTCTTGGGATATAGAATCACACAAGAGTATATAACAATCAAGAATATTATTATTCGACACGCAGAGTTGTACTGCGCTGTAGAATTTTTCACTATTTTTCCCTTATTTGATCCTTTTTTCTTGAGATTACGTAAATACTTTAACTTTCTTTCCATAAAATAAAAAAAAAATGTCACTTCTACAAAACAGAAAATTTAATTCGAATTCTTAGGCTTATTTAATAGTGAAAGGAACAATGAAATTAAAATTAAAACACTTGATACTTTAAGACTTCCCTATTATTTTGGATAATTTGTTTGAATAACGTATAATACTCGATTCTCGGATTCTCGTCGCCTTCGAGTATTTTGCTTTATGATGCGGATTAACTTGCCCCTCGAAAACAAGCGATAACTTGAAGAAAAAAAAAATATATATATATATATATATATTATATATTATATATATATGTTCAGTATTGTAACTATATTCGCGGTTATATCCGAATATATGGAAAAAATTACGGAAAAACAAATAGACTTGCCTAGTAAAGCGACATAAATATCTACTATTTTAAAAAAGTGATTGATTTTGCGTATAGAATCATAAAAAAACAGAAAATTTTTTCAGAATCTTTTTCTGTCTGCATGTTACTTTAAGTAGGAGTCACGCAAAATCTACTAGACGAATTTTAATGAAATTTAGAATGGTTATAGTGTATACCTAGGAGTAATATACAAGAAAGAAACAAATTTAATAGAAATAACAATTCCACATTTTATATTATACTTCAGAGACTTAATGTGAAGAGTTATACTTTATTTCTTGACTCATTTTTGGGGTATTGCTATAATTTAGGTATATTATATTACTCAAAAACTTTTTTTAAATTCAATTTATATTGTATGCAAAGGTTTTAAGTTTATAAAATTCGGAAAAGTTTAATATTCAGTGATTCTTTAATTTTTACGCATTGTGTTTAAACACAAACCCTCAAATAATAACGTTTAGTCCATTCAAAAATAAATTCGTAATATTGACGCTTTGAACTTCACAATGATAACACACTTATGATTAGTTTTAAATAAACCAAAATAGTATATGCCATAAAATATTATTTAGAAGTAAACAAAAATAATTAATTTCTTGATGTAAAATAATATTAAAATTCAACTTGGAAACATATTGAAAAACCAATTTATCATTTTCCGCATTTAATATAGTGCTAGTGAACCAAAATATTTTATTTAAATATAGTCGTTGTTGCAATAATGTTGCTATACTACACGGACAGACAGGCGCCAAGATATTATTAAGGTCTGAAATTCCACAGGGAGCAGGGATATTTCAAACTTTAACCTTACGTTAATAATAATTTTATTGTAAACAGGAATTTTATGTTTAAATTGTCTTACTATATACGGTGTTCGGTAATAAGTGTCGGACAAAGAAAGACGTTATTCCTTGGCTGAATAAAATTTAAAAATTGCCTTTTTTCCAGAAAATTGAAAGTAATATCCATAATAATTTTTCGTACACACGATAGTTCAGCGACGCTCGGGGGAGTAACCCACTAAAAGCTGCGAAGCACTGCCACTGCAGGTACTATCGCCACCGCAGGTAAGAACCGCCTCTGCCAAGTATTGACGACTGAAAGATACAAGTGAAAAATAAACGTTACTTTTTTGTACCTACTCTTCTCCAACCCATAACTTCAAAATATTTACGATTAAAAATTATTATCGTTTTGTGTTCGATTAATTGATAATTAATTATCAGAAACTTTTTTCTATAATTGCATTTATAAAACGTTTTTTTTATCCTCCCGCATTAATTTTTATTACCTTACCCTTCCTATTTAGGTTGATAATATAAAGAATAGAGGTTTAAATTAAAAGTCAAAAGTTCAAATACTAAAAATGTGTAAAAATACTTTTTCAAACAGTTTGGAAATTTATACTTATAATACCGGCATTGATTATTTGGAGGTTTTCACCTTATCATAAAGTAAATGATTTGTGGTAACTAATCATTTTTACTTAAACCATTTCTGTAAGAGATAAAAAAAACGATTGACGATTTAATCTTATTTTCTTACCGTGAATAAAACGAGATTGTAGAAGAAACTACAATTCAAAAGATATCGTATCATCTTTATTTTAAAATAATATAAATTTATTTTACAACGAAAAAATATTATTTGTCCAATTTTTCGTGACAAGTTCTTAGTACTTCTAAGCCTTCCGATAGATTTTGTTGATATGATTATAAAATGTTGAATAGTCATCTATCATCAAACCCATATATTGCAACAAAAACCCATATATCGCCCTTTGAAACGTCATTTTATTTAAATCATTACTGTGAATCAAAGGTACACATAAGCAGTAATAGGACATCATTGTATATTTGCTCCCATTCAAACGTGGCTCATTGTCAAGATTTCATTAAAATTCTGAATTCAAATCAGTATAAAACAACTCAAAATCATATTGGTTTTCTGTCCACGGGAAGAGTTTCAAAGCTTTGGCAAAAAGAAGGCAACGAACAGTGCTGACTAGCCAAGTTTATTTTAAATGCCTGGAGAGTGCAGAAACTCTTGGAACATTTATTGGTTTTTCGGATACTTACTTTGGTCAACGCAATACTGCGAGAGGTGCTCAATCATGATATGTTTTCCTACATTGACCGGTTTAGAAATACGATTATAGAGTTTGACGGGTCAGGAGTTCTTTTTAATAATTTTAACTGATGTTTGTTTTCTGTTTTATTAATTATTATTTTTATTTAATTAGTATTTTAAACTATTGTACTGTTGATGCTTGTACTCGTACATGTCCCATGATTTCGATCAACTATTAAGTTCGATTAAATTAATAATGAATTAGTTGATTAAGCATTTTTCAATTGCAAATTACTTAAGTTTTTCGGTTTCTAAAAAAAACTGTTTTTAAACTATTAGAAAATTTTACAATATTTTCAAATGAAGAATTAATAATGGACAAAATTAAATGGTTGTAATGTATAATAAATACCGAGTCGTTTATTAAATTCCATCCAACAAATTGAGACGGAGTTTAATACAAGACTTGGTGTGGCAACTGAATTATTTTCTTTTAAATCGATTATTATTTTTTGGGTAGTCTAAAATTTTTTAGAATTTTTCTAAATTTTTGGTCAGCTCTACTGCATTTTAATAGTGATACGTCGAATAATAATGAGATTATATTTTCCTATGCATGTATGTATAAATCCATGCAATAATATGAGTTTTCCAAATAAAAACTATCATTACGTTAAAATGAAAAGAAAAATGACTCGCTTTAGTCTACAAAGGGTAAACAGAAGAATAAGCAGAGCAAATAAGGGTAGGATGGCGAGTAGGGCTCGAATGTAATAAGTGCTTTATTTTTATATAGATTACTTAACCATATGAGTTTATATCTTGACCTCCCGTTTCTTACCGTTTTCGACATTAAAAATGTTTGGAAAACCAAATATTTAAATATTCATTTAAATTGTTTTTTTCTGTAACGAATAAATCTAGATAAAATTATTCTAATTTCTTATAAATCTGATTATGGAACACTATGAAAAATATTATGAAATGGTTTCAAGAAATAAATTTCATTTCTTTTTATTATGTTCACCCATATAATATAATAAAAACATAGGAAAAACCTGCAAATTTTCAAAGAAAGCATGTTAAGTATCGATTAGCGTGTACAAGTTTCATCAAAATTATACTGGTATTGTAAAAAGAAATTGGTTTTAATTGGACATGGTTGACAATATTGAATAAATGGTATTATAGGCATATAATATTTGTGGTAAGATTTAAATTTGTGTTTAAACCAGGTATTGTTCACGATTTATAAAACGTATTCTGCTTTTATTTATTTGTGGCAAGTTATATATATTCCAAATTTTAAGAAGTTTTTTTAAAGGGTTGAGCCCTAAAATTTAAACTAATAAAGAAATAAACTCGTTTTTGCTTTTGTTATATTATATGATATGAGTTAGAAAGAACTTATGTATATAAATAAACATATGTGCTTCCTAGTATTATATAAAACTCTTAAAAAAAATCTAGAAGCTGAACTTTTACCAGCCAACTTACTTATTTCCTTGTTGTTTTTTGTATACACTACTTTTCACTATATTTCAAGTTGAATTACTAAATATATGTCCACAGTCGCTGTATAAGTCATAGCAAAAGTCTAGTGGGTCTATTATGTAAACACGTTTTTATTTATACAAATAGATTAACAACAAATTATGGTAAAGGGATTTACCTGTAATTTTAAACGGATAGGCAGTAGTTACGAATGTCATTTGAATAACTGTACAAAATTTTTTCTGCACCCTTTATATTTTCTAACTTACGTTGATCATCTATTATTTTCCTATTTTAATTATTAGATCATGGTCACTATATATGTTAAAATTGCTAATTAAAAGTAAAGAATTAAGTCCCAACTGGATCCCGATGGGTTTACTCTTTTCCGCTACGGAGTTCAAATAATTCGAGGATCATCGGAAAATCTTGTTTTTTTTCTCAATATATTATATATGACGTTTATCTTCGTGACCTAAAGGGTAAGATATAAAACAAAATAAACTAGTAATGTGTAATATAATCGGGTAGTATATTTTTTTAACTTTCCCAGAATTTTCAATATTTCCTATTTGGGTATTTCTTTTAGGGAGCTCTTCTGAGGAAATTTAAAATATAAATGGGCATAGAAAAATTTTCTTTTACAAAAATTATTAATGATGTAATTCAGAAAACTTATTTGTTGTAGTTGGAGTTTTTAATTATCCCTTGAACTTTATTTATTTATATTAATTTTAGATACAAAAATTAGGAAAATTGATTTTCAAGGTATTTATTTTCATGGCTTCGCAATAATGCATAATGTGAAATGATAAAAAACCTTACAATATAATTATCAATACGTTTGAGTCGGAAGCACATTCGTTTTAAATAAGTGACCTTAAAAACCATTTAAACAATAATCTAATAACAAAGTATTCTTCCAATAATGTGATTCATTCGTGGCTTAGATTAAGGTTTTATTTGAAAATTCAATTTTGATAACATTATGATATTAGGTTAATTAAAAAAAATGTAATTGCCTGTACCATGGATATCATTAGAAAATAATACAGAAATTTATAAAGTTTCTTTGAATTTAGTCGACTAATTTTATGGTTGCTTAAGCCTAGTTACGTTTCATCCTTTTTTCTTCAGAAAGCAAAATTTAGCGACCTGATATAACCTCGATAGGTGCATTCTGTTTTTGAAAACGTTCAATTTCAAGTATATGCAAATTTGATGCAACAGTTAACAGTATGCTTTGTTTCTATTAATTTATATAAGCTATAAATATCCATTATTGGGAATTTGTATTGAATCTATGACAGATAAATATAAATAGTATATTGCTTTATTTATAGCATATTTGCTTAAACTGTTTTACGTAAACAGTAAGTAATGCTGCTTGCATTAAATTTATATATTACATATGTATATTTTTCATATTCAATCTTAAACAAAATATTACTAAGAGGGGTTAGTAGAGCGAGCAACCACAATGGAAGTCATTAAAATTATTGAACGAAAATCGTCTTGTGTTGCGTGTGAAAATTTTCAGAAATTCATTTTGACGTGATACACACAACTTTTAAATTACTGCTAATTTTAAAAATTAAATATAAATTCAAGCAAACGTTTCACTGGATCACCGGGGTTCGTTTTTTCGAAATTTTAAATAATTTTATTTTTATTGCCATTGACCCGTTTATCGTATACATAAATACCGCAAAGAATTACTAAGTTAAAATATTTAAATCCGGTTCAGATAAAAAAAATACCCTTAAGGGTGAGCCTGTTCAAGAAAATAATAGTTAATTTGTCGCTCAATTTTCAAAACCGCAAATTCTCGGCAAACCTTTTGCAATTATTTTCAATCTCGGTCTTTATTTTCTACTTTCTGGGAAACTCAAGTTAATAAATTGTCTCATATTTACAGAAAATTCCTCATTATAAACACAAAATGCTAAGTATCACGTTACATGCATCCCTTCCGGATGCAATCTGATAAGTTCAAATATCAGAACGCTAATGACATGCAATTTTTAGTCATGATAGAAACATGTTTCAAAATTCAACGCCAAGCAGGATGCATAGTATAGGTCAGTTCATATTTACCCGGAAAACAAAATTAAAACAATCAAAGCATTTTATTGAAAAATATTTAAAATCGACATCCTGACAATATTTTTTATTATTCAATTTGTAAAGTTTATTATTCTGATTTTTGTAATGATTGCCCACACAACACTACTGTAGTAACGGTTGCCCACATATACTACCAAACAAAATCGGAATTGCTATGGTTTAAAAACAAAAAAATATTCGTTTTTAAGTGTTTTCCATCTAATAGTTAAAGACATTGTTTTCAGCACTTTTTACAAAATAAATTAAAATTTAGCACTTCATGTTGTAAAAAAATATACCAGCAGTACCACGGCACGTTGTTTTAAAAGCTGGCGCTTTTTATGACAATTTAAAATTTTGAAATGGTAAAGTATATTCTACATCTTCCTTTAAAAAACTATTTGTATTTTTTTAAATAAGAGTCACTTTCAAGTTTCAGATTCACATTAGAGAGCGAGACAGAGAGCGACACCATTTAATTTGAGGAGTGAGACAGATAATTTTGGAGAGTAAGAGTCGAAGAGATAATGACGTCATTCCACAATTCTCAGTAGATATAAGAAGTTTAGATGACACTAATGATTTATTGTAATAATTTTGTTATTTTTAATAAAGCGAATTGCTTGCCACCGCAGAAATGTATGCACGGCATTATCTTAAAACGGCCTCTTCGCCAATCGTGGACACCATTGCAAATTTTTATGTTCAACAGTTTCCGAGATTCTTCGACGTAGTTCGGAAATACTTGATATGAGTATGGAATAAAATTTTATCTTTTAAGCAACCTCTGTAAATAAATCTGGGGGGGGGGGTTAAATTTGAATAACGAGGCGGCTCAAATTTGGACTAAAATGCCCAATTCATCAGTCCACATATATTCTGTAATGAGCAGGATAACTGTCGTTTTAGTACCACATTTGACTCAAAATATTTAGAGGCACGTCTTCTAGTAAATCTAATAGACCATTTTGAAGAAAATCAAGGTAAGTTTCACCATTCAAGGTCTCCGGCAATTCAAACGATCCAATAACTTGATCGTTTATATTACAATTAGCCGTTTATATTACAATTAATTGTAGTATGCAGCGTACGGGCTGCTTTTCGTGTAAGTTACTGAGTTAAAACTTGAATGGTTACCTATTTAAATAGATTATAACTTCTACAATCCGTTCTGTGAATTAAACTAAATGAATGATTAGTCTTACACAACTTTCTCGTAGAATGGCACCGACCCTGAGCGCCTAATCCCAGGATCGGAGATTGAAGTATCGACAGTTTCCTTAAAAACTAGAAAGGTTTCAGATCCAGATCATATTTCTGTAGCGATTCTTTAGCCGTTTGCGAATCTGGAGTTAACGTAATCCACAGTTTGTGCCATTGTATTTAAGCACTTTTAAACGACCGTCACATTAAATAGCGTTTATATTTCTTAATGATAATTCGAACTCATTTAAAGTTGAAATTATAATTACAATAAGTTATGTATTGCATTTTACCGCTCCCTTTCCGTATAAGACGTAATTTCATTCTTGGTTCACGTCGGAGATTATATAATAAACGAATTATTTTTTTCTTCGTAATGTCATAATTTTAGAATCATGCAGGCTGTATTTAGAAAAATCTATTCTATAATACGTGGTTTTATATCTCCAGTAATTATATTTTTAGCCATATTTCATTGTTATTTTTGATCTTTATTGATTCAATTAACATGCTTTACGTCCCGTTATTTATTTGAATGCACCTCGAGTACAAAATATTATTATTAATTCCTCACCGTATTAACGAAATGTTCGACAACCTTTTCCCTATGTACGGTTTATACGCACCTAATAGGTAACTTATCTTAAATTTCGTTCCGTAAGCACATTATAAACATTCAAAACAGAATGGAAATTGCGGCAAAATTTACGAATATTTGTGAACTCATTTGCTGGAAAAATTTTGTCGAAGAATATATTTCGCTTTTAAACAATTTTAAATTTATTTAAAATTATTTGAAAGAAATAGTCGTTATTGCACATTATATCAACAATCGATCTCTAGCTGGCTTTTAAACGGACTATGAAATAATGATGGCAATTGTTAGGGCGTAAAATTCAGAAAAAGGATATTACATAAAACTCTATATCTAAATAACCTCAAAAATATATTTGATCTTCATTATCGAATTATGGAGAAACTAATTGGATAAAAAAAACAAAAAAGTTAGACGTATTTTTTATTTTAGGAAATATCAATATTTTGACATTTTTTGTTACAATTTTCAATAAAAATTTTAGGGTTATACTGTTATAAATTTAAATTTCTTTGTTTTTACATTCCATTTCATTTCTATCAATTATAGATAACAATATCTAACAAATATTGACCAGAAGCCTATATGTTGCTAAACCTAAGTACCAGAGAGCAAAAACGATAACAGGGCAAATTTCAACTAAGGACAGTTTAAATTGTTAAACAAACGCACGCATGATTAAATATGGTAAGCTATATTATGTGGGTTCGACCTTTGTCAGTTAACACGGACTTATATAATACGATTGTTTTCACATACGATTAATAGGTTGGAGAAGATAAATTGTATCCATTATAAACCACATTAGTTTTCTTTCTTTTATGTGTTGTTATTCTTTGTGTATCATTCACATATGCTAAAAAATTACAAATAAACGTTTACAGTGTCTCATGGCAAAATTGTAAAAAAAAATTAATGGAATCATTTCGTTCTCCATCTGTCACAAGTAATATTCTCGGAAAATATTCGTACTAGTAATTTTAAATTTAATACAGTGATGGAGTATAGTGGCCCAATTACAGTTCAATTTTGGGTCTATATATTAATTTAAAACGATACATTACGAAATGAAAATATTCTCAATTCAAGAAAGATTGTAGAAAGAGATTATAAAAAAAATACACTTTTCAGGAAATATGCTAAATATCGTAGTCCTAATTATTAACTTTTTACCTCTACACTATAATGAAGTATGCATAGATCATAAATTAAACGAATATAACGTTGCAGTATTTATACAAAAGTACATTCTCGACATATCTGTCGATAGGAAATAACGAGCTTTCGATTCCAAATTATGTACAAATATCACGAAATTATTTACAAAACAATAGTAACTAATATGATAAATCAATACAATGGTGTATTGTTAAATAAAGCAATTGAATGGCTTTAAAATGTTTGTAGAGTTATTTACGAATAACAGCAGAATGATTATATTCGGAATAATGATTATCCATTGTTTAAAATCACATTTCATAAATATGTCACTAAATATGATAACGAACATTCGTTATATTTAAAAAAATTTTTAAATTAGTTAGTTAGAAAAATAATTCGTCTCACGATCAACTAATTTAAAACGACACTTTTAAGAGTTTGTGCATCAGTAAATTGGGCCTGGATATTACCGACATATTTTCAATCAATTCGCAGGTTAGAATATATTCTGCATTACAAATGTGGTTCTCATTTATAAGCTAATTTCTTTCTAATAATGAAAATGTATTTAAAAACAGATTTTGTCAGTCAATGTTTTGACCTGTTCTTTACATGAACACGGTATCATTTACTAAGAATCAAAATTAAAAACTTGAAGCCGTAGAATACGTTAATACCCGAGCCGCAGAATTAAACAAAATAAAATCTAGTTTATTTCGAATTTAATTTTTCATTAAATTCCTAGGAGAATAAACTTTTTAAGTTTTTTTAATGTATTTATATTCATTTCCCTCAGATGCAAACTGATTAACGACAATAATCACATTTGAAAGCAATAAGAATTTTGTGTGTGTTTACCTACGGTTTTAAAATTTTCCTTGTATCACTGTACCCCACATGTAAATAAAATGAATGAACCAATTTCGAAAATGCTTCAACAATTTCTTCCCGAAATGTTGCAATGATAGATCAGAAAAAATATCCGTTGTTTATTTTTTTACTCAGAATATTAAATATATTATAATGTTTAAAATACTAAAACTACTTCCGCAATATGTGGATATATATATATATATATATATATATATATATATATATATATATATATATATATATATATATATATATATGTATATATATATATATATATGGAATAATATTTGAATGGAAAATTACAAAACCGCACGAAATGCCACATTCCGCTATACCGAAAATGATGCTTTGTATGATCGTTTTCTGTCCTTTTGTCTTGTCAGATATCGCAACGATACGACGACCATTTTGTAGATAATGAATTCCCACCAAAATAAGTATTGTCCCTACTAGTAAATATTTGAGCATTTATTTGAAAACCCTTTGATTAACAACTTCTTAACTACTTGAATTTATCACCCCATATTTCGTTACTGAGTTTGACTCTCCAACTTAAAGTCTGCGATAAAAAATTTAAAAGAGTAATAAATATGTCACACTGTCTAGTTTGAAGTTGTAAATATTAAAACTTGCTCTGAACAATTTTTATCTCGTCAAAATTAAACAGATAATTTAAAAGAAAAGATGATGAAATGTCATATAATTCACCTTTTGCGCCCTCAAATTGTCTCCATGATGTATTTTTTTTAAAAAGAATTATTTGTCATCAAGCACTAGGGTTGAACTGATATCTTCTAACCGTACATTTTTTTAATAATAAAATGTGCTTTTAATAATAAGATGGATACCCTCCTATCGAAAATTTAAAATCCGTTTTAATTACCAAAATAAACCCGTTTTAATTAAACATTTGGAAATTTCTCAATCATATCTGTAAACTTTTTAATTTTATTTGTATCTATTCTGGCCCGAATGTAAATTAATAATTTTATGTAAAAGATTGAATTTTTTAATACCGGATTATTTATAATTTTTTGTGCTTTTTAATTAATTTTAAATATTTGCATGTATTTTTCTCTTTTCAGACTTCTTATGAACATATCCAGGCGAATGAAAGTTTAAACATAATAACACTGTTATATTTTGTTGATAATATGCGTTAAAAATTAATACCATAAAAACATTTAATGTCCATGTATTTTGCCGTTACATAATAAATAAAAGATCACACTTAAAATAAATTTAATAATATTTTTTCGAATGGATTTAAATATTTTTGAACTTTTTCTAAATTCGATTTCGATCATAGTTTGTTGGCTTCATGAGGATATTAATTGTAATTAGTTTTTGTACCATATCATAACTTATATGTTAATGATGGAGGACAATATTAATGTTCAAAAATAGAAAGAAGATGGCACAGTCAAGTGGAATTTAATTTGAGATCAACATATGTGTAAGACTATGGCATGTTGAAGTCAATTGATTGTAAAAAAATAAGTGCTCACTAACAAGGCAATACCAAAAATTAAGTCGGGAAATTTGTCTAACAGACATACGGTTATTTCCAAAACGAACCATCTCCGCCATATTTAACAAAAATTGAAAAATTGAATTTGATCGAAAGCGTTTGATTCGGGTTCGAATTCCACTGCCACGACCTATGTTATTTTTTAGTATTTGTTAATCCAACAAAAATATATTATTTATTTAATAAACCCAATTAATAAAATATTTCTATGAAATTATTACACTAACATATTAAAATTTTACTTGATTTAACATTTCGGTGTTATAAGTACATATCTAGGTAAAGGTTAATACAAAAAATACATATTATGACGGATATAGAAATTGTTAAATTCTATTTATTATAATGCCGTATAAAACCTAACCTTTGTGAACCTTTGTGGATAGACTTTGGTATGGATTTGTCCGTATGTCACGACTATTTTTCTCAGCAACTACTATTGATATCGACTTGAAATTTGGAACTATAATGAAGTATTTACCCACGACTAAACGGAGGAGGCATATGCGGTTAAGGTGAGGAGTTGTTTGTTTATTTGTGTGTGAAATCCATTTTTCCCTTTTATCTCCAAAACGGTTTGGCCGATTTAGATGCAGTTTTCTGTAAACTGTTGTTATTTATTGATAACGGTTCTTACTTAGATAGGCTTATGGTGATTACCCATCAGGGGGCTCTGCAATAAACATTTTGTTGCAAACAAATGTTCCCATTTAAATCTGAAATGGTTTGACTGATTGAGACACGATTTTCTGCATAAACGTTATAATTGAAAAAGTATAAGATAAGAACAAAACTTTTAAAAATTTTAAAAATCCCACGATAGATGTAGTCGTTGTAATTGAAGAACAATTATATAATTTTTTGAAAACTTAGGAGAAAGTAAGAACCTATTAATATAATTACAAACCTAAGAAAATCCATCGGGGCTACCATGCCCTGCCTATGCGTAAAATTTTGTAGTTTTATCAGTTCGTTTCAGTTATCAGTTAATTTCAATCAGTCGTTTGAAAATTATATCAGTTAATTTCAATCAGTCGATTGAAATTCTCTTAGGTGCACGAATACCTTTTCTATATTGCTACACTGTGATTGATATTGGGAAGGGAATTGGTAATGGCAGCTCCGAAGGGATTTCTTGGGTTTGTAATTATATTCATAGTTTCCTACTTCCTTTTAGATTGGATGGTAAAAAAAATTATTTAATCGTTTTTCAATTACAACTGTTGTGTAATTGAAAAACGATTCTATATAACGAATGGATTTTTTCAAAACTTTGAAGAATTTTACTTTTTTTTGTAAGAAATGAAATGCATTGCACTACGAGGGTACTATACACATTCAGGCCTTAATAAATATTTAAGGGTACATAACATTTATATTAAACTGTTTACAACATTTTAATTTTTTAGAACGAAAACATATTGCCTATTAAATCTTCACAGGTGGACATTTAAAAAAAAATTGTATATCTTGTAACTACAAAGTAATGATTTTTCCTTTACTTGTACTGTGACATCTTGCTTTTTGCCAAATTTCATGATTCTAGGTCAACGGGAAGAACCCTATAGAAATTTATTTATGGGCTAGTGTCAAAAAATACAGCATAAATGGCCGTATTTTTAGAATTTTTTTAATTTTATTCACTTAGAAGCTTAATTTTTAACAACCTCTAGTGATAGTAGACCTAAGTATTTCAACTTGGTACCTCAATGCTTCCTCGAGAAAAAGGTCTTCACAGACGGCCAGACGGACAATGAAGTGATCCTATAAGGGTTCCTTTTTCCTTTTGAGATACGGAACCCTAAAAATGGAAAAACAGAGTCAAATATATCATTATGTCAAAAGATTGCGTATACATTCCAAACGATTACTCTTTTAATTTTGAGTCACAAAGTTTTCCACTTCTAATCATAAATATGAGAAAACGCCTTTCCTATCCTCTTACCTACAATGCTTCCAAGTTGAAAAATATAAAACCATTCAGAATTATAAAAATTTTGTAAATATTACAGAAAAATAAAACGAAGTTTCTGACATATGACAATAAAAAAATGTTGTTTTTTTCTTTCTGATACTTTAATTTCTAGACTAAAATATTGTAGTATGTATTGATAAAGTAAAGATGAAATGATGACATGTAATTCTATAACCCATCTACATAAAATAAAAATAAATTTATCGAACTTTTATCCCGCTCGGTTTTTTAATGCAATTAACATTTTTAATTATGTCTCATTTGATTGCACACTCATTAGTTAACAGAATTGGTTTTTTATTGCTTTGGATATTTTTCTTACCTATTATTGTTATATCCAACATATAACACACTATTATCTTCAATACATATCAAATTAAAATAAAAATATAGTAGAATTTTATATTAAATTGTGAGATATAAAGAGAGAAATATATGTATAAAAATAGGTTGAGCAATGTGGTCTTAAACATTTTAAATCAAAGCTGTAACTATTACACTATAATTGATAAAAAAGGCATTATTAATACTTAAAATTTTATCTAAACTCGCGTTAAGCAATAGCGTTAACAATTTAGCTTAATATTGAATTTAGTCGCGCGATGGCAACCGCATAAAATATACAGTGCATTTTGTAAATTAATTGCGTGTATTTTTATACTATTTTTATAAATTTATTGTGCCGACGACGATGGATTCAAAGTCATATTTTTGAATGTAAAAACCATATTTTCAGAACCATAATTTCAAAATCCATATTTTTAATGTAATAGACTGTTTATAAGTGGGTGTATTGATTTTTTTCTAGCCACCATAAACAGATAATATTAAGATTACTTAATGAATGAAAGACTCGTTGTACTTCATAATATCCCGGGTATTGTTTTTACATTTGAAATAAAATTGTTTTCATAACATTAAATTTGAAACACTCCTCCATTGGGTTTATGTATGGTTTCACGTAGAATGTAGAAGATGATAGTCGATTATAAATGATTAAATGTAGTTTTCATCAATTCTTGTAAGAGTTACTTTCGCTATTCTGTTCAATCAAAGCTGTTAATTTTTTTTGTAGGAGTACCTAACATCAACCACACATATTAGTAAATTTTACCAAACTTTTTTCTCATTATTGGCATGAACAGTTTTATGCCAATAATGCATTAGCATAATAGTATGCATTGACAATTTTAAAAACGTATATTTAACTTCAGTTAAGTAAATTACTATAAAAATGAAATTTTATTTCAAATTAAATTTCCGGGATCGTTGAATTTACTCAAAAGTATTGGTAAAATAAAATTTATATTACAATGTCTATATTTAGAACTTTATTGCTTTACTCTTCATTCTTTTGTTCATCCTAAATTGGGATTAAATATTAAGTAGCACTAATATTAACAAGAAAACTATTTAATAAATTTATAAGCCTTTAGCACTTTGTCTTTTCTTGTCCATTGTAAAATATTTTGTCATTTTCTATTGTCATAAAACAACAAAGTGATGTAAGGTTTCCTAATATTTTGTTTATTTTACTAATCACTTCTATGCCGCTGTAGGTTTTAATATGGTATACACCAGGAGTTCCCAATCAGGGGGGCGCGCCTCCCAAGGGGGGCAAAGAGAGATGTCAAGGGGGCGGAAAGCGATTTTAGAAAGAAAAAACAAAAAACTATACAAACAACATTAACAAATAACATTACAACGTAATGTTTAATTTACATGCATAAAATTAAATATCATATTCACTATTATTACCACAAACTTGCGAAACATTTTACGTTTTGGTATACATTTTTTGTTGAGAAATTTTTTGTTTTTATTGTGTCTCACTATTAAAAGGTAAGTTTGTGTATTTACAAACTTCAGTTACCATTTTTATTTAATTTACTAAATCAAAGGGGAGGCATGAAAAAGTAAAGGGGGGCATGAAAATATAATTTATAGTCCGGGGAGCTTCAACAAAAAAAAGGTTGGGAAACCCTGGTATACACCATATTAAAACTTACAGCGGCGTAGAAGTCAGTTATAAGATATAAATATTATGGATTTAAATAGTATACATTTGGCAAATTTTAAGTGATCTAAATTTAAGTTAAATGAAAAGGTGATTAGAAGCAATTATAATTAGTCACTTGTAATATTAAATATTATTTATAAATAGATATTCTTTGTTCTGAACTTATATTCGCAAAAAAGTCTTCAATGTGTTTGTTTTCAAAATATCTCTATTTTACTAAAATAATTATGTAGATTACTCGTAATTTTCTACATAACACCTATATCCTCTATTATATTGTAAAATTTAGGGTATTTATTTACAGGCTTGGTAATAAAATTTCCCCAATATTAACATCTTTCCATGCTATTTCAATCACAATAAATACTTCGAGATTTATTTATTTCCGTCATCCAAATGTTCGATGCTCTGAAAATGATAGGTCTGAAACACTGTTTATAGTATATAAAATATATAATACATAAAGTATAGTATATTTTAATTGATCAAAGCCAAATGCGTTATTTTTACTGTAAAATGTTCAGTATAATTGATTATTAAATTGCTATTACTTATTTGAAACATTATATTGAAATCACCCCAAGGTAATAAGATCTGTTACCGAATCTTCAAAAACTTGATCTACCCTAGTTATGCTAACCCAGCTAGAAATGCGTGTAGAAATAAGGAATTTTAATTTTGATACTACAAGCGTAGCATAGTGTCATTGGCTCAATGAAACTTCCCCTATACTTCATTGTAGTATACGTCAGGTTATTAGCATAGCTTGCAGGATATGAAAAAAAATATGATTTACTGAAGTCCGCTTACCTACTGTTCACCGATAAAGTTAAAAGTTTAATACATGCGTGTTCATGCTACCAACTGTAGATAAATTAGTATTTATATTTAGTGTTGGTGAAACCTTATTCAATAATGGTAAGTAAAAATCTCTTACTATATTATGAGTATCATGCCATAAAATGATAGATAGGCTAGCAAATAGACAAAGTTGGTTCATAAATATGGATTCCGTTTTTTGTAAACCTATACAATTTTTTTTAAAACCAATGCATTTTTAAAAGTCATTCATTGCTTGATATTGGTGAAAAAAATATTTAAACCTATCCTGAAACTCCCATCCACACTAAGGAAAGAATATATAAATAAATATATTGACAAATGAGAATTAAAATGCTTTTTAAGGACCACAGTTAAATAGTAAAGAAGAATTAACTTTCGTTTGTTTTCCTAATATTATAAAAATGATTTTTAATTAGAATGTAAACTTCTCTACATATTTAGTCAAATTGATGTATCTGCATTTCGAATGATTTACAATAGTCTAAATTATAGAAGGAGTTGAAGACAAAAAAGGTTCTTGTAAAAAAACACCTACCATATTTAACAATAGGAAAAGTCTTAATTGACATTAATGGTTTAGAAACAAGGCAAGAAATTCAAAAAATACATACCGTGAATAAACTAAGTAACTATTTTGTTAATTAAACGTATTTAACGTTTAATTATGATTAAAATCTAGATGGTGAACGATGTATTTCAGGTTACAAATTGTAGCAGTAAAATACCTCAAATTAATAATACTATTCTTCACCAATATTTCTTTTATGGCGAATGATCACAAAGTTCTGGGTATAATTAAAAATAAGTACGAAAATTTATATTTTCCATTTTAACTATCAAATCATGAAGTAGGTTAATTTTAAGTATTACACATTTAAAATATTGCAACCTTAATACAAATTATAAATTGCCAATATTCTAGAGAATCATAAGGAATACGAGTGGTCTTGGTACCCTGGTTGATGATATACAACCTGCTTAACCAACATAAAAAAGTTAAGTTCAAATTAGTCTCTAGTAATATCGTAAACTTTAATTTACAAGTAAACCCATGAATTATAATGGAGAGTGGGGTTTAATGGTACACATTGTCAATTTCTTGGTAATCATAAATTTAAATACAATTTTGTCTTTCCGGTGCTGGTGAGTAAGTTAGCAAAAGCTATGATAGCAAGGGCATCGAATCGCATTTAGGATCTAGGATCGCTGGAAATACGTCAAACATGTCATTCAACACAGCCTTTTCTCGATGGAAACATCTTTCCTTTCTTAGTGCCCTGTTAGTATTTAGTACCTAACAATTTGGAACTAACTAAATTAAATTAAAATTATGTTATATTAATTAAAACAACATTGTTCACACTAACGTTCGTTGTTTTAAAAATTGTAATTAAATCTCTAAGTTAACTGATTGGTTTTGAAAATGACGTGAAACATCTAATGGCGCGTTTGAATAGAAGTCAAAACTTTCTAATGCAGGTCGCGACGTGCCATTCGGCCAGTTTGGCTCTTTCTAACTTAATTCAGCTAGTTTGGCATTATGTATGTTAAAAGTGTAATAAAATTGAAGTCATAATGTTAATAGGTTGTTAAGAAATATTTCTGTGATAAAGTATTTTATAAAAATAGAATATTAAAATTAAATGAATATTTCATTATTAACAATCTGAATTTTGTTTTTTTTTAATTTTTTCAAATAGAAATATAAAAAAATTTCACATCTGGCAGGTATCCTATTACAGCTCACAATTTGACTCATTCGTCAATAAATAATAATGATAAAAATTTCTCATTGCTTCCTTATAAATTGATCCTGAATTTTTTATTAAACTAGTGGACTTATAGTAGAGTAATTCACCTCTAGGCGTGTATTGTTAAAAAGTACACATCAAAATATTCTGCTATCACATATAAAATTTAAAATCACCTAGTATAAGTTATAGAATATATTAGGTCGTTTCTAATTAGTAAAATGTAATTCGACAACAGCGGGTAAATTGACCATTCGCAATTTTGGATCGAGAGAAATTACAAGAAATCGTATTGACGTAAGATTATTAAAGAAGCGCTGCGTTAAAGTGAACAATTGATTCTACGGCGATGTTATTTGTTATCCTTAACATTAATTAGAAATAATGAAGCGTAAGTATACTGCTTTCTTATTAGATATATAATCCTTTTATTGATCATGTTTTATGAGAAAGGATATATTGAGGGTAAAACTGAAAAATTACTTAAATAAAAATAATATTTAAGGTATAATATGCACAATATTAAAATTGAAAAAGTGGAACATTTAGAGCGAAGTTTCTGAGACAATTTCAGAAATGATTTGGATGATTGTAACACTATTAAAAAGAATTGTTAGATTTTAATACATCAGAAAATATCTTAAATAAGTTTAAAATGAGACATTATTTTGGTGAGTATTGCAAAGAGAAACATGAGACATTATTGTGGAAGTATTGCAAATATTTACTCATAACAGGATATGATAGGAGTATATGACATGTCATGTTAAATGTACTCGTGTTGAACCGAACTCGTGATTTCCGAGTAAGAAGAAATTGGAAAGAACTGAGAATAAATATTAGTGAACCAATTTAGATTAGAGTTAGGGAGACACTGAATTGTACGATTATTCTTACGGGAAGATCCTTTGACTAACAAGAATAAATTCAATTAAATGAACGTGTAAGATTTTAATTTGATATACAAGATAATATTGTTTATCACAAAGTATCTATATATTATATCAATATTAAGAAAGGATATAAACTCGTTAAAAAATAATTTTACCATTAAGCAAAAAGAGCCATTAAAAGTGAACAATGATAATACGGCTGAGATGGGTGTTGTATCTGGTGAATAAGAGAGAATAGCTTTTAATATCTTAATAAATATTAGGAAATCGGGTATGGCATTGCACAAAAGAAGTTAAGGAAAAAAAATTAGCATATTACAAAAAAATCACACAAGTAAATTGGGCCATAAAATTATTAACTAGACTAGAACCTGATATTAATTAATGGACTTTCTTAATAATGAAAGCCATTTATTCATCACTCCTGATTCATTTCTTGTACTTAATTAACTTTCTCAGTTCAGTGGTGGCTGCTTATATAGTGCTATAAGGAAATTCACCGAACCTAATCTCACTAGGATTTCGTAATATTTTTAACTTTCCAGGACTCTTGATTCATCCATACATATAGGAATGACTCTTAACACTGTGAGACAATTTCTTTTATACTAAACTGGTATGCTTCTAGGTGAAGAAAGTTTAGTGTTGGGCTTTTTATAACTCACATTCAGGACTATTCCTTAACATTGTCGTAACTATTTTACTCTAATCTGGTATGTCCCGGGAAGCATTTAAGTTCAACGTTGAATTTTGTAAAATTATCTCGAATTGTCACTCACATTCCAGGATGTTCCCTAACCATACGTCACAAATTTCTTACTTAAAACTAGTTTGTTTTGGGGAATAGCAAATTCAGTTTTAAATGTTCTAGACGTTTCTCAAATTTTCTTGATTTTTGTACACTAAGATTATAAGTGGACAAAAGACTGATTTTGTATTGCATACACATACATGTATATATTGTATGTATATATGTAAATATATATATATATATATATATATATATATATAATATATATATATATATATAAATATATATTTCTTTTTTTTTAATTACAAATTTGGAAATATTCTATAGTAAATAGGGCAAAAAGTATTGAAGTAAATAATAGCATGTGACCTTTAAGTTTTGAAATGAAGAATAGAAGTACATAAGTGAGAGAGTTTCAATATAACTAATGCAGATAGTTGCAACAGTGAAGTAAGAAATATAATATAATATAGTAAATAAATACCTAAAGTAGCGACGTCATGTCAATCTATATGTAAGGTAGTAAAAATATTATGAGCGATGAAATGGGCAATTGAATGAAGCCATTTTCACGTATTATGAAAAAGAATTACCAAGTGTTAGTACAAAGGAGTATTTCACATACTCGGGATATTTCTGCAAAGTTTGGTGCAAGAGTTTTTTTATTACAGTACAAATATTTTTTTATTGTTAATGTTTCATGGCTGAAAATGTTTTTCTATTTAAGTTTAACACAGAAAAATTAATTTCATTAGAAAAGGGGATGAAGTGACTGAAATAATAATATCATTATTGATATAAAATAGTAATTTTTAATCCTTGATTGAAGATTAGAATATGTGAATGTATGTGAATATAGGACAATTATTAATCCATGTAGATTTGGTCCACCCCTTAAATGTAAATTTGATCGGATAATAGAATATGGTAATCTAAAAAAGGTCTAAGAGAAAAAAGTAAAGCAGTTTTTTAGCTAAGTTTGCAAGCTGAAACTTTACTTTAAACGACATGTTGTTGTTATAGGAACTGAATAGATGCATTCTGACCTTGTTTGAATATAGTGGTAATTTGCAAGCAAACGATGAGTCCAGCGAACACGGTCATTCCCTTTTAACCACTCCTTACTTCACGGAAACGATTAAATTTTCGTTTTTAAATTTACACGTTCGAGTAAATTTAACCAAACTAAAAGGTATTCTTTTAATTCATTATGCCATGAAGCAGAGAGTACACTGCCATATTTTTCATAATTATATGCAAATAACCAAAAAATATTTTACAAAATGTAAGTTGATAGACAAAAGATTGAATGATAATAACTTAAAAGTACAATCATTTCATTTATAAAATTATTTGATATTACTGTACAAAAATTTACTTATTTTAGGAGTTTGGAATCTGGAGATAGTGATTTATTCACGTTATGAAAATTATGTAATCTCCGAATTTATGTACAAAGTTCTGTAAAATTTAAAAATATTCAATTTCATATCAAGAAGTTCAAGGATGTTGCTTTGCAATAAAATAAACGAACGCCGGAAAGTAAAGTAAATTAATGAAAAGAAATGTCATATTCAAACGCCGACCACTTCCGTTTCATTTCAGTATGCATTTAATATTCAGGAAATATTTTCTTTTTAGTCCTTCATTTGTTTACTTTCCGGTATTATAAGATTTAAAGCTTTACATTTCTTTCAATATTTCTTCTTTAGGTTGGCATGAATTTTAAACTTGATTGTTTCAAAATTTATATACTAGCTTCAACGATCTTATTTCTTTTTCGTTTCTGGCTTTTTAAATATATTTGTTCCTTTGCTTAGTTTTCTTGTTAGCTTACGTACATTGGTTTCTTGTTAGCCTTTTACGACTACTTTTATTTAGTATTTCATATACAGCATTATATTTTCCCAGCATTTTATACACAATATATTTATATGGTGATTGTTTAACTGAAGGAGATTTCGTAAAAGCAATGACTTCAGCAATTCAATTATATTTAAAAAAAAACTGTAAATACATAAATATTACTCAATTTAAAATTACATTTTTTTTAAAGAAGGGAAAAATTGACTGAATCAGAATATCATGATTTCAATACGATAGTAATTTTCAACTCTTGATTGAAAATTACCATTGTATAGCAAACATATTTCATTGAAGTTGTAACACACTTTTATAGTAGGAGCTCTACAGGGTATATCTCGAATAATGTATGTATATATATATATATATATATATATATATATGTTTATATATACATATATATATATATATATATATATCTAAAATGGAACACACATTTATAAAGTCATCACTGTAATTACGTAAAATTAAATTGTTCGCATCTTTGGGTTTTTCACCGGAATTTTTTATCTTTATGTAACTTATATATTATGGAACCGAGTAACCTTTAGCTAGTAATAATTATTTCGTAATAAATTTTGTGACATTATAATTATTTATACTAAACGCACCAATAATATTAGATATCCAGATGTGATTATATTTTATTGAAACTTTATTCAAATACTTTTAGAGTTTGCTACTAAAAACGAAAGAAAATCTCTTTCACTTTCTAGTCTGTCTGTCCGCATACGAAAGCCGTTTTTCGCAAAAACTGTTTAAGATGGAAACATGGTATTTGATAGAGTAATTAAAGCTACTAATGCGATCGTATTTCACTAGTTAATACCGATTTATGCGTCTAAAGGAATTTTACAGTGGGAAAATAAACAAATTGTGTTTTTCCAAATATTATGCGCCGTGAAGACGCAAGGACACTAATAGACACTAGGAAAAATAAAACAAAGCAAGAAAGGAGAAAACTGATCCATTTATATAAGAATATAAAGAGAAATATAAAAAATAAAAATTAAAAACACAAATTAGCTATTGTAGAAAAAGAATTAAACATTTATAACTTAGTAAAAAGGGGAAGGCGATGCTTAAAAACAGTTCTAATATTGATACCCTCATTGAAACAACTACAGGCGGAACTTTTACACAATGAGATGAACTTGTTGACCAATTGTAAACTATTCATTGCACATTGTTAATATTCAAGAGATTGTTGTGTGATTCATTTAATTTTTTCGTAAAGAACGTGTTGCCCTTTTTTGAGACGACGAAAAATCGGTTTTCGAAATAGAGGCTCGTGTTGAAAAAAAAATATCGTAAATTTTGAGTTTAAAAAATATAAGAGAAGCGGAGTGCACATACACGCACACATATGAGCATGTATGCACGGGTGTGCGGTTCTTCACTCTACAGGTTGCTCGAAAGCAAACACCGGTTTTATTAAAACAACACAGCAGATTTCAGTAGACTTGGCTCTTAATTTAACTGCACAAGTTCATGTTCATATATCCCTTATTTGATATAAATCGATAAACGAAATAAATCTAATTATATTGCACTACATCAAGATTAACCACTTATTTTTGGCTTTTTTCTTTGTAATCGGATTTGTTTTGATGACATTTTCCATTTTACATCTCACAAATAATCCTATTCGGTTTTCTTGTCATTTACGCCCTTTCGTTAGCGTTTCTCAAGTAACTGACAAACATTGCACGGAATTTCTATGAATGTTGAAAATATATTTCGTTTTCATTTCTTAACTAAAATATATTTCCAATCAACGTTTTAAAGAAAGAACTCGGACCGGACTTTAATTAGCGAGAGATTTATATTTGTCCAAGTAATTCATTTCTCGAAGAGTTACCTTGCATTTTAATTAAATCGATTTATTCAAGTTTTCTTATTCGTCTAGCTAACTTTTTGATGGAATAAATAATAAAT
>JAYKKI010000018.1:3217500-3570000 GCA_039881145.1 Druceiella hillmani | reverse complement strand
TTTAGAGAAATGTCTTCCCAATGTCTTCCAAAATTATTAATATTTCGCTACATAAAAGTACAAGATGCAGGAACATCTTAAATATAAGAAACCAGGAATAGATTCAATCCGGTCTCACAAAAAAAATGTATCTTCCACCTCTTTCTATCCTTTACTGGTAGAAAATTTAATGAAAGGGTGAAAAAAAAATTTAACGTAATATTTATTTCTTTCTAATCAAATTGGAATAAATTGGGTGAACGTGATTTAGAACATTATTTAGAAAGGGATACTCGATAACGTTTACCCTAGAGATAGGCACCGACCGCTCTCTTTGCCGTATTCTCTTTGCCGTATGCTGTATGAAATGTCGGACCAGCACGTAACACTCAATCGTTATTGTTTACTCGGCATGAATATTTTAGAATATTATTTTATTTTTTCGTCCTCTGTTATAAAAGCAAGGTTATGGCTAATGCGAAGATATGGAATGAATCCCGTCATCATAATTAGATAGACATTCAATGAGGTACGGTGCGAGTTTAGGTACTCCCTTAAATTCACAGATTAATATAGGGCAATACGATTTTAGAGCATCTCTTTATATAGTCACGTCTAAATATTATGAAATAAAAATTTAGTGAACTTAAAACTTGTAGTAAAACAGGAAGAAAATAGAAAGGAATGATATGTCCAGAGTCAACTTGTCTTTCTTTTACGCAAGTAATAATGATTGTTAAGATATTTTCATGGAATGTGACATTGCATTTGACAAGTAAAAATATGCACTAATTTAACGAAAGCTAATTGATAAATACGATATTTCCCAATTTAAATTTCCAAAGCACTTTCGTAATTGGAAACGAAACTGAAGTTGGGAAAATTGATGTCCCAATTGCTCAAATGTCATGACGACTATCGATAAACCGTTTAAAAAATAAAACAAACAAATATTTTGCTTCGTAAAGAACGTATATTAAATTAAAATACAATTAAATTATAGAAACAAATAATTTTAAACCAATGTCCACCAATTTTTACTCATAGAAGTCCTTCGAAATTCTCGAATACGTAATAAAAAAGGGAAATTATATTCGAAAATGTATTTGAATATTAACAATAATTGTAGAAGTATATTACATGTATTACATTATTTTCCACTCAAAAGGAAAAAGAACATAATCCTTGTAAAATTACTCACGTTTTCGACCGTCTGTTCGTTTTTTACAAACAGTTTTTTTCTCCAGAAACTTTTAAATGTAGAAATTTGAAATTTTATGGAAATTTTAGGGAGTGAAAGCTAAAAAATTGAATTGAAATATCAAATGTTATATATCATGTGGTATATAAATTAAAGAAGAAAGCTTTTAAAATTTGACCCCATTTTTTTATTTTACGTCAAATTTTTTTAAAGGTATTGCTATAAATATCCACCATCCATGTCCACATAATTAATATTATTTTTCACAACGTATTTCGATAAATATTACTAATTACAGCAACGATTACCATGCAAGATAAAATAAAACGATGAAAATTATTCCTCATATTATATTCATAGTTTTTGTACCATTAATTTTAAGCTATAGTTTCTATAGCTGCAAGACTTGAACTTCACGTTTACTTTGAAATCTTCTAAATAAATTCAGAAGTTAATGCTTATAATTATATTATAAAAAAGAAATTGCATTTAAAGGCAATAATAAAACATTTTTTTTTAAATGTGAAATGAAAACAAAACAAGGAATAATATAGTACGAATGAAACTATCCACTTAAGGTACGAACATTCGTACATAATGGATTGTAGCCAGATGAAGGCAACTTATCGAATACTTATAAATTGAATTTTTTTTTAAATGCGAAATGAAAACAAAACAAGGAATATTACAGTACGAGTGAAACTACCTAGTTAATGTACAAACATTCGTACATAATGGATTGCAGTCAGATTGAGGCAACATATCTAATACTTATACATTTAAATTTGTAGTGGAAAATATAATACGAATATAACTAAATTTAATTAATTAAGAATGGAAACGCAGTAGGATAACAGAGATTAAAATTTAAAATATTTACGAAAAAATGTTTTCAAGTATATTTTTAGTTGGAAAAAATTGATGTGGAATAAATGGTTTTGATCTTTGATAGGCTTACCATTTCAATTGTTTTATTACCAGTATCGGACGCTGTTTCAGATGACAGTTTTAACGTTGGTTTTACGTTTTATTATGTGAATTATTACCATGGTTTTAAAACATTATCGTAATCTTTTTTTTTATCAGCCTATTCAAATGATCGATCAAAAATGATCCAAGAAAGCATTGTAGCACTGAATTTGATTCGTTTTCTTTATATATTTCACATTATTAATTTGTTTTACAGTGAAGATCAGACGTGGTCAGTGGATACATTTGAATCAATCTTTATGAATAAACTGATATAAAACTGTCACACCAGAATTTGTATACATTGAAGATATTAAAAAAGAAGAATCCGCTGTTTAGGTTTCTTTAAACCAAAACGTGTTCTTTTTGAAATATTTACCTATTTGTTTGCCTTTTTTGTTAGAATATCAATTAAAACTAAAAACCTGGTATTAATTTAATTTCTACCGAAATAATCCTTGATTATTTCGGTAAAAATAAATTAAAATCGGTTTAGTAGTTTTTAAAAAAACTACCAAATCAAGTAAACGTTTAAGTTACATTTTGTTTCTTTGGACTAAATCTTAGGAAAATTTTGTCTATGCATGTTTTTTTTATTTACTTGTCTATTTTTTTGATTGAGCATCATATTAAAACTAATAACGTAGTTTGGATTTAATTTTCTCCGAAATAATTCTCAATTATTTCGATGAAATAAATTCAAATCCGTTTATGAGTTTTTAAAAAACTACTAAATCGATTCAAAATTTAAATTATATTTTGTCTCTTTGAAATATTTTCTAAGGGAACTTCTTTCCTTCGTCAGTTTTTTTTTATTTAACCTGTTGATTCGAACATGACATTAAAACTACTTAACCAGTTTGAATTTCATTTTCACCCAAATAATATTCGATTATTTCGGTGAAAATAAACTAAAATCAATTTAGTAGTTTTTAAAAAATTATTAAAACTAGTAACAATTTAGGTTAAGTATTGTCCTTTTGGAATATTTGCCAAGGAAATGTTTGTCGCCGCGTCTATTTTTTTATTCACTTGTCTGTTTTTTGAGCGTCACATTAAAACCACTAAACCAACTTACCTTAAACTTTCACTGAGATAATATTCAAGGCACAGCGCTGAGCCAAAACCAAATGGATGTACATTTTAGATAATTTTACGGCGATTGAAAAGAAAGGTCAAGCTGACACATAAGATAGTTTTGTCTTGGTCAAGGGTCTTAGTTGTCTTGGTCCAAGCTAAGATATAAGTTATTTTTGGTTTGTATTTTGAACGTACTGCCCGAATTCAGGCGCAAAGTAAAGTAAGAGGGTAATGGAGGGATGGTTATTTTAAGTAAGTTTATTTTTGGTTATGTTGAGTGAGATTTGGTTAAGTTAGTTTAAGTAGGGTTGGACTGAGTTAAGCTGAGTTGAGTTAGGTAAAGTCTGGCTAAATTTGATCACCATTTTTTGGATACTCACTTTGAATCGCTGTTATGATTTTTGGTAGCATAGGGATGTAATAAAACAATTTTCAAACACAAATAGTGTAGTTCGATAAGTAATCGTCACTTTATGGACACAAACCAAAGCTGCACATATTTCGTTAGCTACTATGGCCACCGTTATGTCCTCGGGTCACATTTTGCATCACCTTGCTGCAAATTCTACACAGTGAAATATCTTTCATTCATCACGCTTTTTTTACCTATGACATTATTGACAATTAATAGAAACTTGCAATCTACTGAAGGAAATCTAAAGATTACCCGCAAATTGTAAATAGAGTGTAAGTATCACCACAGTACAAAATGGGTTGTGATAAGTCGATATTAATTGAAAAATATATTTTAAACCAATAAATTGTCATCTATATCGAATTGTAAAATAAGATTTGATCTAATTTTTATATAAAATCCCGAGAGTTTCAATTAAAGCGAAAAACATAATTAGGTACCTATATATTTCTCATGAATCCATCTATCCATTAATGAAAAATCGAACACGGCTGCAGATAGACAGATGCGGCAACAGTGCTTTGTTTTAAGATATATATATACTCTTATATGTTAATATTAGAGTATAATATCCGTTGCGAAATATTAACATTTTAAAATGGTAAAACTCTATATGTGGTTATGTGGTTAAATAGTTTTCGATGCAAAATTTTAGAACGCTCTATGTATTCAAGTATGTGTCAAAATTATGCAAGAGTATTATCTATTATGTTCTTATATTTCAGGAAAACCTCTGAGTTCTTTAAAAAAACTCCAAATGGGTTACTAGAATAACAAAGTATGTTAGCTTAAATTTTGGGTCGAATGTTTTAATAATATATATAATTTCTATTCATCACTTTTAAGCTCGCGTACTTAGTCTTATAGCCTAAGTCCTAATAATTGTGTTTCAAGATCTTCAAAGAACATTTGACTAAAAAAGTACTTTAGGTTTAAATTTGTACCTTGCGCATTATTTCAATGAAAATTTAATTTAAATGTAATTTTTACTTGCTACTTGGGTAAACGGACCAACAGTTAATAAACAAAAAGAGACAATAGATCCGTTCAAAAATATTTAGAGAAAACATAAGTTTTAAACTGAAATAAAAAATTCATTCGCTTAAATTGTTATTTAAATTGGTTTAGTAACTTTTGCGTTTTTCATACTCTAACAAACAAGACAGACAACAAAGACAGGAAGACAGACGGACCATAATTCAAAATCAAATTTTGGATTAAAAAGCCTAGTTAGTAGCTAATGCTTACCTATGGTAATGTTATAATAGGAGAGATTTGACAGTAGCTTGCAGTGAAGCACACTTGTTATGGATATTGGTAGGTTGCTATTATTTTTATTAAAACAATATTTTCTTTACAATCAAAAACCAACTGTCGATTAAATCAGACTATTTGAGCGAGTTCAATAGGATGCAAACATTAAAGCAAAAATACATTCGATTGTAAATATAGTCGAAAGCGATATCTGCCTTCATAATTAAATATGAATCACTCCAATCTGCTTAAGTCATCAGACGGTAAAACGTTAAATAGTCTCAATAATAGTCTAGCTGGTATAAACATCAAAATTTGGAGACAATGGAGAATTGGTTAGCACTAACACACTGTCATTACAAACAGATTGTACGACTTGTTGTCCGTTTTTCCCACTCAAAATTTAAGCACCACTCTTTAATCTAATGATCTTTTTTCGAAAACAGCAGTATTTCTCAACTAATTTTACTAGTTGTGTTAACTTTTATGAACAAAACTTAAAATGATATATATTTCAAAAGATTAACGTTTTATTGGAATAAATTAAATTTTCAAATCATCAATAAAAATTATAAAATAAATAGCATACTATATTATCTAATAAATAACATACTATTTTATTGATTGTGTATGTATTAAGAGTGGAAAATATTTAAAATAAATATATACACAAAAACATACAATAGTTATTTTAATCCACAGATGTCACCATAGAGCTTATACTCAGACAAGGGCACCGACAACGTGTCGGGAAGTCGTATATCTAGCAGTCCACCACTGCGCTACATTATCAGACCACTTTTCTAAAGAGTAGGCTGTCAGATTAGTTGTAAAAAAGGAGTGAACATCACTACGTGTGCCTGACAATATATATGCAACTTAAAAAATTTGCTTGTTCGTTGTCTCCGCTTATAATTAGTATAAAAAAGCTTAGTATAAAAAAACACAGTTTTTTTTAATTGTAATGTTTTTTATAGTGTACGAAAGCATCTTTATATGCTCTATTGGCAGTTTTATTATTTTGAGAGCATAATTTATTATTTTGAGAGCATAATTTATGGCCTTAAATTGATTCCAGACAGCTAAAAATTGTGTGTTTGGATTTATTTACTGTCAAAGAACCTTATAATTTAACTAAAAATTAACGCTTGAAAGTGAATAGTACCTCAGTCGAGATCATTATATATACCAACAGGATTTGATCCATAAACACTAGCGACTATGGTATACGATTTTAATGTCGTTTAAAAAATAAATCATATGTTAGTAAATGTACAATTTTTTTTCGAATTACTACAACATTTATTTTCGGGAACAGTCCTTAAACTTAATCATTAATCTCTTGGATTCCCAAAAAAAAAGAAATTTGTTTATGACGACTTTTTAATACAAAGGTAAACATTTCCAGAAACATAACTAGTTATCAATAAAAAATACTTTCATAAAATATTAATAGCATACTGTGAGTAAATTTTTCTGTATGTAAATTTGCGAAAAAGTTTTTTGGGGAATTAATATTTTCTGTACATAAAATATATAGTGTATGTATGGATAAAATGTAGTTGTTCTTTTTCGTAAGTAGAATTGTGGACTGATTTATATGAACACTTCTGAAGTAATATGGAAAGTTTCTTGGCATCGCACCGCGTATAGTGTCAAACATAACAAGTATATATGGAGATAAAAACGGGAAAAATAAACGATAAGGTTTAAGCAGAGATTCATTGAAATCATAAGCGGAAAATGAAGGAGAACGCCAGTTGTTTCGATTTGAGGAAAACCACGTGAACTGAAGCACACTAGCTGTCACTCTTACCGACTCAAGTTACCGTGCGCGGTGTTATTAATCGCTTTGATAAATACTTTATCTTAATTCTCCTTTAGTGTTGCAAACATTTTTTTTTCCTGATTATCAACACAATTTGTCTTAAAGGTAACATCGACATAGTTACCGTTCATTAATTTTATTTAAATTAAAATCATATTTTTGAATAGCAATATTATTCCAATTAAAACTAAAAAAAAATCATTCTTAATTACGGTTCATTTCCTATCCGATATTATATTTACGTTTAATGGTCGTAAATTATTTAATAATGTCACCTACAATTTTATATTTATTTATTACTTTTGATTTCAGATTGAAATTAAATTTACAAAACAATTTGAATCTAGTGAAAGGTCCAAATTCACAATTGAGAAATAATACCAAGGGAAAGATTTTAATTTCTTTCGTTGGACATTCACAGTAAGTAAGTAATTTAATATCGCTTGTTTTTTTATTACAGAAAGTTTAAAACATAAAATTTAAATATTTCATTTATCATAGCAATGAAATAGCTACAAAATATCTTTTTAATCCCTTATTGTTTTACATGAGTTCGATTTATATTACCAACCTCAAAGTGTAAATGGCGCTAATTTTGTAGTTACCGGATTTCAAATGAAATCTTTTTTATTCCTTAGCGTAAAAGTTTACGCGTTTATTCACAAACTCTATGATCAACAGGATTTTAACTACTCGAATTAATCCCAAAAATATTTGTGCTGCTGAGTTTGACTCTCCAATTTAAAGTCTGTGGTAAAATATTTAAAACTATGACAAACACGTCAAGTTTACCTAGTAAGAAGTTGAAAATATTGGAACTGAACTTTTATCAACTCAAAATAAAAAAGATAGGTCAAAAGAAAAGATAATAGCACGTTATATTATATATCTATTTAGCCTTTAAATTGCTTACTTCCAAAATATTGTTTTATTAAAACCGCGACTATTGTTGGTAACATTTTAAGACTGTAAAATATCTTAATTAATAGATAAATATCTTACAATTATCTATGTTTTCACAATACCATTGTTACAGTAATTACACCAATTTTTATTTTGAAGTTGCTGCAATATTAATAAAATTGTATAATCTTTTTATATGGCTATTCTAATTTTCTCCACATTTTTTAATTTATCTGAAACAGTTTCTGACCTAAGGGTAATTTAATTAATTATTTTACAAAAATATGAAACTTATCATATTGTATAAATTGATAAATTAAACTACCTTATATATATATATATATATATATATATATATATATATATATATATATATATATAATTTATATGGTTGTTTAGTTAATCATTTTATGTATAATATGAAAAAAAGCTTTGTTTTTTTTTTTAATTTAAGATTTGAATTTATATCGCCAATAACTTATTGCGGACCTTGTCCATGTTCCTTTTCAGTATAGCATAATGATATTTGATGAATTCGTTATGCTCTCACAGATAGTTTTGAACATAATTTGTTTCTAAACTCGCTGTCATAAATGCAAATAATGCTGTACTCAAAATTATGTCCCGCTCCCACATGCACATGCGTCCGATTTGAGGCTGATTTTGAGTAAAGATAGATACAAATTTTCATTTCAAATCCACGAGATTCCTCTGTATAACATCTGTAACAACGATGAATCTTTATTCGGACATTTCCTCAACAGCTCCATTTCCATATTTTGTAACTCAAAACTAAATGCCTCAAATTTAGGATGATTTCTTTTAAACCACGTAGTCGCGCATTACGAGTAAGTTTTATTTTCAGAATAATTTCTTTATCTTTCGAATACTAAAAGTAATTAAATTACATTATTTTTGAAAGTACATTATTTTCCTATTTTTTGAACATTTCATTTTGCTGTAATGACGCAAATTGTTTTCTTACTGGCTTCAAACACTTTTGTTAACTTAGTCAATTTTGTTATTTAGTCATAATCGCGAAGACTTGCTTTCTAGTATCCCATTATTAATAACTTTTTAACGTGAAAACGTGTATAATTTGTTTGGTCCCCAGGTCAACATTTTTGAAGCATCAAAATTATACCGACTTTCGTAAGGCGATAAATCTGTGAATAGTAGACCGTTAGGAATTCACTTAAAAGCTTCGTCTCTTAAGGTCAGCTAATTAGTTCATTTCAATGATTGAAGTAATCTAAGAGAAAGAGACAAGAGTATAGAAATATGTGTAAAGTTCCTTAAGAGAAGAAGCTTTCTAAATTTAGCCAATCGGCAGATTGGGATGTCCGTGAAGAGAAATTGATATGAAATCAAACGAAAAACTGAAATTAAGTGACAGTTTTTGTAAACCTAATAAAAATATTAAACCGAATTATATCTCTATTTTAAATTTAATGTAAACCCATTTATAATATATTGCCAATGGAAAGTATGAAATTATTAACTCTAGTTATTCCTCAGCATTTCGATATTCGTACGTAAGTATTTTAAAATATAAAGGTAAATAGGGCACAATAATGTGCTTCTCCCTGTTTTTTCATCATGCCCCAGTGGCAGGTTAACCTTTTCGAAGATAGTACAGCTTTTCGATATGCTCTAATTTAAGCTTAAGCAAAGAAAGCCATGAGTGGTGAAGTAATTATAATTTGAAATTAAAAATAAGGCTTTGTTAAATTCATGGTACTTATTGAAAAGGTATTTCAAGTAAACACTGTACAATGTTACGCAAGTTATATTAAAACCTTCTTTAATTTGTAAATAGGAAAGGGTATGGTTAACGATGGTACGCAATTAAACCTCACACCATATTTTAAAGGTATTGCCGGTTTTTGGAAGCTCAAAAATATATAGTGTATAGAAAATAAAATTTAAGCAAAAATAATTATGCAAAGAATAATTAAAACTCATTCTTTAAAACATTTGTACCAAATTGATATTAATTGCAGCTTAGTTCTTCGAATAATTTATATATAGTTCTAAATAGAAACCAGTTTAAATTGTGAACTCATCCTCACAATGTGATAGACTTGTTTTAAACTACCGGTCATTTTATTAAACACCATCTCAATGTTATTCAAAGCTAATGATTTTTCGTCTTCAATTAGTCAAATAAATTAGGATATGCATTTATTTATCTGCCAAAACTAATTTTCATCCTGAGCTGGTTATGACCGGGTTTAATGACATATTGAGTAAAATGTATTTATTTATTATTAAATTCACTTATATGTGTACTTCAATACTATATATATTATATATATATATATATATATATATACTGTGACTGGGAATCGAACCCGCATCCCCGCGGTGCGCCGTGCCCTAAAGGACCAATTGCATTGTGACCAATCCAACACATCACGTGACGAAATTTTGATGTTCCTTTACAAAATTTTGAAAGACCAAAATAAGTTTATTGAAATATTACCAGCATATTTTTCATGAAAAATGTGACTCTCAATACAACAATATAAAAATGACTATTAAAATAGAAATACAAATTGTTTATTTATCTACTATTCCGGCAAATACATACAAGGGTATCTTGTAAATACAAGGGTAGATTGTGTTAAAACTCATAGGAGAAATACATTTTTAACTACTTGAGATGAAAGTTTGATTACATATTGGGGATTAAGAAAAATAATATGTGATCACAATCGGTCATTATTTTTCTCTTAACCAAACGGCGATGACGGTTACGATGCTCAATGGAATGTTATATCGCATTATATAATGAAAAATATACGCTAATTAAATGAGTCTATTGGAAAATTCTAAGGCACTAGGTAAATATTTTAAGGCATTTTAAATAATATTATTTTAAATAAAAAAAAATTAATATTATTATTCTACTTGCTAGATAAATCATGACCATCTGTAAATCTAATAAAAGTTAAAAGAAACACATCATATATTGGTCCGTCTTACATGTTGGTCAGCCTGTCGATATGCCAAAACAATCTTTTTTAGAAAATATTTGAAATTTAAATTTGAAATTTTCCGTAAGAATAAAGGACATTAATCGCATACATACCAGTAATTACCGCTCAAGATAATTAAAACAAAATTTGACGGTGGAGAAATTAAGTAACTGTATATAAAAATGGTATATCTTTGAACAAAAAATATTTCTAAAAATGTTGTTGTAAATATTCATCAAAAACGTATTAATTATTGCAATTTATTACAGCAACTATTTCCATGTGAAATAAAACAATAAAAAATGGAAACTATTTCTCATTTTATATTTAGAGTTTTCAAATTATTATTTTTAGCTGCAATGTATGTATGTAACATACCTGGCAGGTATGTATGTAACATACCTGCAACGTTTGAGTTTCACATTTGCAATTACTCCTAATATCCTAAATAATTTCAGGAATTAAAGTTTATCATATATTCTTTTTTAAGTCGCGAAGCCAAACTTAAACAAGAAATATTATAAGGGATAAATGCGGATGAAATTTCCTTCCATTCAATGTTGAGATATTTGTACTGGTCGGATTGTAGCCGGAAGAAGAGAATTTAACGTGGTATTTATTCACAATTAAATGGAACTACGTGATGTATTAACATTTCTACTTTCTTTAAGTTCTTTACCACGACCTAGGTTTCGTTGTATTACATCTTCAGGTTTCGTTGTATTACATCTCAAGATGTTGTAAGACAACGAAACCTAGGTCGTGGTAAAGAACTTAAAGAAAGTAGAAATAATAATACATCACGTAATTTCATTTAATTGTGAATAATGAATTTCAACAAAATTAACGCCAAATATATTAAATAGTATTTATTGTTTTATCTTTGAAATAGAAAATGTTATGAACATATGGCGAAATTTTCTCATTTCAGAGAATCGTATATCAAGTAAAACAACAAATTTTCAAATTAAGAACACTTATAAAATATTTTCCATGTATTTGTGGCTGAGAAAATTTAATGGTGGAATAAATATTTTTGATAATTAGTATACTTAGCCTTAAAATGTTAATATTGGGAATAAATTAGTATTGAGGATAAGTGTAAACCACAGTTTGAAATAGCGGAAATTTAACATTGGTACAAAGTTTTATTATGGTAATTTTTACTATTTTCGTGGAAGGTTAATACAAATGTGTGGCATTATATTCTTATAAGAGCTTATTCAAATGATCGATCCATAAGCGATCATAGAATACTTTTTAGTCGGAGTGGTTTGTTGGAAATCGATGAAATAGAGCAGGAAGTTTTTGTAAAATATCCTTTATTTTATACCATAATAAAGTGAACTCATTCTAGATTGGGATAATTTACTTTGTTTTTTTGAATATTCAAAAATTCATTTAATTTGCATAATTTGAAAGTGTCGTATGCCTACGCGACGAGACAAAATGGCAGCGTTTGATTTATATCTAAATTATATTTGCATTATTGCATATTCGTAGCAGGAAATATTTTTTTTAGAATCAGTATATTGTACGTTTTGTGATAAAATAATAAAAAGGTATGTTTCTAACAAAAAATTGGAAGATATTCGTGTTGACAATTTGCATATAACTTGTTCCATACGGGCGTGCAATCACGTTTTCAATAATCGTTTTATATTTTATTATAATATTTGTATATAACGTAATATTGTTTTACAATACATATGATGTTGTTGTCTGTCGTAAGAAGTACAGATATTTGGTCAATATTTTCACAACAATGTGTAACAAGTTTCATTTATAAAAAAAATTAAAAAAAATGTTTTGTTTTTATCTACGTACAAAGTTTCTTTGCGAGCAATTTCTAACTTGAAAAATGGCATAATTTTATAAGTTAGGATGTATTGTTTTGCGTCAAGTTGCAATCGTTTCCTGAGAATTTTCTTTAAAAAAAGAAACTGATTCAAAACTCCCATTCGCTGAATTTCGTACAAGTACAAACCAATTGTAATAGATACTGCACATATCAGGAACGTGAAAAAAAGTTTGAACTATGAGACAGTCTATGGTCTCTTATAGATAGACTACTCGAGTAAACTAAAAGTAAAGCAATGTGTGCGTACCATTCTATGGTACGCATACATTTCTGTCTAAGTAGCTAAAATGCGTATTAAAATTTCTATTATTTATCATCGCATTTCTAGGCGTCCCAAATATCTTATCATTTTGATAAATCCTATCTTTACAAAACGGTGTAAAAATGGGTTGTATTAGAAAATCTATCTGATGTAAAAATTACAACATAAAATATTAGTTATTAACCAAATCTTACTTACATTATTGTTGTCTGAGAATATAAATGTATGAACATTACAAGTGTTGCAGTTTTATACGTTTAAATTAATTTATTTTATTTTATCCCCGTTCATTTATGATATTATTTGGCGATGTTACATTCTATCTAAATAGTAACTTTTTTTACATATATATTAAACCAAATAACTAAAATTACGTTCTTTACCTTTACATATAATGTAACTTATCAAGAATCAACGTCAGTTTTCGATGTTTAAAATTATTGAGTAAACTTGCGTTGCAACACTGTAAAGGGAAAATGTCTTCAAAATCAAAACGATTTATTCCGCCATTAATTTTTTGCAAGGGCATACACTCTGTAGACCATTTGTAATTATTCTCAATCACAGTCTCTGTTATCTCACTTCATTTCCGATGTCACCAAGTGAATAAATTTTCTCATATTTAAATAATGTTTCTCGTTTGAAACGTAAATTGCTAAGTATTACATTATATCCTCTCCCTCCGGCTGCAATCCGATCAATGCGAATATCTGAACATAAAAGGGATGGAATTTTCATCCCTGTTTACCTTCGCCCTGAAAACATTCCTTACCTTATTTACATTAGACATTTACAAAAACGGAATATTTATTTAATTTAACAAGTTTCTTGATATTAGGAAACAAAATTTCCTGATTTTCGAAATTTCCTTTAAGATTTGGCATAAAACTTAGCCCAAGTGTTACTTTTAAATATATTCAGGTAAAAAATAATAGTGTAGTAATTCAAAATGTAGAATGAGATATATTTTAAATATTTAATCAATCATTAACCTATCCTAACATTGCAACCATTTGTAATAAAGACAATCTACATTTCGTACAAAAACTTAGTTCATTACATTTTTCTCAAATTCTGGCCATTGTTAACTTGAAATTTCCTGAATAAACTAAGAAATCTACAAAACGAAATAGAAGAAGGAAATGAGGAAACACAACAACAATAAATCGTAGTTAAAAATATTTTTAAATCAATTTCAACTCTTTGGGAAATTTACTAAATTCGTTTATTAACATTGTTCTAATTTAACAATAAATAATTTTTATATTTAAAATTAAAACCGTTTAAAAACGTGGTTTAAGTATTTTGTATGTACGCGTCTAATAATTTATCTACCTATTTTCTATGTTCCTTTCATGCTACGTCAAGACAAGTGAAACAAATCCATACTCAATGAGTTTACTCCTCATTAGTTACTCATGAAGAATTTCCGTCATAATTTTTCGTCCCCATCATTTTATCTCTATTTTGTTAAAGAACAAATTTATGTCACACTTAGTCGTACCTTATGAGATTATCGTCTAAATCCATGTCATTGAAACTCCCATTACGGCACCTGTGCTGTCGAATATTGAGGAATATCCACAAATTTCCTGGCAAATTCTAACCAAACTTTCATAGGATCTTACTTATAATATACCATTCCAAAAAGCGCTTTTGAATTATTTAATTCCTTTCGCTTGACTAAGATTGTAATTATATTTTCTTTTTGCATTTTTTAAATTAGTATTTGGCGTATTGTATTTTTCCAGCTATACTATATTTATTAAAAATAATACTATAATCTGGTTAATTGTAATGATATCTCGTACGTAAACTTTTGTTCAAAAGGATAAAAAAATATTTCATGGCGCGTAATTAAAATGCAATATCGATTATGGATAAATTTAGACCTTAAATAATTTTTGTTAGAAAGATAATTTTATTATTTATAATATAAATCATTTTTTTTTGTTTATAAAATACAAATCTAGCTATGTTTTATATTTTCAAGATAAACTAAACTTTAGTTTTATGATTTTTCAAGCAAGCAATAAATACAAGTAAAACCGTTCTCAATTTCCATTATATTCATAACTTTAGAAAAAATTTGGTTTTTAATTTAATAACTAAGAAATAAAATGTTAAAAATAACAGTATTTTATCCGGGACGATAAAAGTGATGCAATCGATGGCTCGTTAAAGAAATCACATGTTAATAGTATATAAAGAACAAGGGCAAACAAGTAATATGTACATTTACAATGACAGTCCAGTTTATTGTCTCCATTTGTGCCCTTGGAGTGATCTTGTATATTATTTACTTGAATCTCTATCAAATGAACCTTGTTTCCGAAAGGTTTAAATTTCCCTCGCGGACGTCACTTTACTGCCTACGATGACTAGGCATACAAAGGACCTTCCATTGTATGATTCAATTAATCATCAAAAACCGGTTCTATAACCATGGAGACTATTTCTCCAACGTGTCCAAGAATACATGCCCTATTTTCTATGTATCCTATCGAACATCAAGATTAATTATTTCATATTTTAGAAAAATGTGATCATGTTGTAAACATTTTTAAGTTCCATACCCTAAAAAGACGATTACTATTAATTGCGAGTAGAACTCATGATCTAAGGTTTAAGTACCCATGTTAAGTACTATTTTCGAGTAATGAATGATCGTTTCCTTTACTTGCGCTATGAAACCAAAATATGTACGTAATTTTATTATTGCCAATTTATGATTCTATGGAAATGAACTCTATTTCGTGGTTTTTATTAGAATAATGTCATAATTTTTTGATACAGAACCGTTTCTTAATAACATATTTGATGTAAATTTAAAAAAAAGTCCATTTTAATTAAGTAATAAGTAAAATATGGCGGCAAACCCTATTTAAAAAAATATATTCTTCAGTAAGGATAACCATCAATATTGTTTAAATTAGTCCATTTAGGCATAAAGTCATCATGACATTCTTCATTTTCACAGATTGCGCTTACAGGTCGATGAACTGGAAAACGTTATTATCAAAAAAATTTATGCAATACCCGCACTGAAAAGTTATTAGGTTAAAAAGATAATCTTTTTGATAAGTTTACATTGACGCTATCAATAGACTACGCCATTTTACTTTTTGTTCTAGAAAAAAACATTCAAAGTTGTTAAAATGATCTTTAAATAAAATTTTCATTATTTATTGTCTGGAACCTTATATTAAATATACAATATTAAAATTGTTATGTAAAACAATAAAGTAATATGAAAAGTATGTAATTATAATAAACATTTAGTAAAATAAAACTATTATAAAATGATGTGAAATTTCGTTAAATGTTCAATGTAACATATTATCTCTCGTAGTTATACTTGGGTTAAAATTTGATTGTATATTGAAAATAAACATAAAGACTCATAATTTCTTACGGTTTTCATGAAATTTACTTATTTTAAAATGTTTGTTATCAATTTGTTGTGATTTGAAATGTAATTGCTGAAATAGGTATTTCTTCTTTATATATTTTAATATCCCTGACGTCTCTTTGAAATTGTTTTGATCAATCATAGTATATTAATTCTAACCTAGGAAAATACAAGTTTATTTTTTGTTACATTTAATATATCTATAAAAACTATTTTACGTCTTTTATATTACGAAGAATTTTCTTTTTGTAACAAAAGCTCGTTTTCTTTATCACCAAAAACGTCACACGACAGATACTCAAAACATAAGATTTTTTTTTGTTATATCGCAATAAAATGTTATTACTTTATTTTATTATAGGTCTTATTAATAATTTGTATCGCGGGACCAATAAAGCACTAATCGTAGCAGCACTACCAATTTCCTTCTAAAACTTCCTCATCCCCGTCGCGTGCATTTCCGCTGCGATTAATGTACGCATTTAGATTTATTTGCGAGATATTGAGATTATGTGAGACTCTTCATATTTGTTTTTTTGATAATGACGCTTATAATTTAATTTTGGAAAAAATATTTAAGGGTCCTCAGGTATAACGGGTTATCGAGAATATCAAAATTCAATATTTCTTTCACGTCTAATATCGTAAATTTTGTTATTGAAAGATATAACTATACCTGTATTATATTAAGCTTAAACACTTTTTTTGTCTTTGTTTTGTATAACTGATTCATAATTTTGTTTCGATGACATTTCCATTTTATGTCACAAGAATAAATCTTTGCCGTTTTCCTGTCGTTCTCCCCCGTAAGTCTCTCATTCACTTACGAACATTGCACTTAATTTCAATCAACATTGAAAACGTCTTTCGATTTCCTTTACCTTACTGAAATAGCCTTTCAGTCAAACTTGTAATAAGTAATTGGATCACGACTTAATTCAGTAAAAGATTTATATTTGCCAAGGTATTTATTCAATGGAAAAGTGACGTAACGCTTGATGTTAAACATATTTATTGAAGTTTTTGCCCACTTATTAAAATTCGCTGTGAACTAAATGAAATATGTGCTGGGAAAAGCTTGATTCTAAATATTATATTTAACTATGACGAACGTAACATACCGTGAATACTTGAGAAATTATTACAAAATTATTAAAGTCCCACATTGTTTATGCCTAATCCATATCATGTGTATATCCCAATAAAAGTAAAAAATTTTTACCAAAGATTTTTTTATTTGTCCAAGCATTATCCGTCATTGTCAATTTTGTCTCGTACATTATCAAGCATTGAATCGTCACGTAATATGCGTCACTTACTGAAATAGTCTATAATCTTGCATGTACTAAGAAGTACTAAAAGGTTTATAAAATTTATACTTTTTACCAAGTAAATTGAGAATCAATTGTCTTAGCTGAAGTTGCGTCTCAGTTCGTTATTTCATCTCAAGTCCCTATATTGAAACTCATTTCGTTCTTACATTCTCATTCAATCTTATTTACACGAATATTAATTAAACTTAGAAACTATTCATTATGCTCCTTTACATAGTTACAAAAAAAATTAAAACGTCCTTTTATAAAAAAACCTCAACTTGGCATTGGTATTATAGTATTGTATTATAAACAAATATCTAAAACCCGTAATCATTTGTCTGTTAGAGATCTATGCTTTATGTTATCTTTAAAAATTTTCAATGTATAATCAGTAATTTCATTTTCGTTTTCACTAAATACATTCATTATCGTTTTAAAAAGTTAGCAGATAAAGAATGAAACAATAACGCTAAGCTTCAGATTTTAAAATGTAGATTTTTAAATGCAGACTTAAGAACTATCTCAATCAGTGAGCTTTTAAATGTAATATTACGTTATAAACTTACGCTTTCGTATGTGTTTATGCATTTATCTAACTCGTACCTTTGTTGATCACATTATAAGACGGAAAGCGACGGAAGTTTCTCAATATTTGCAATTAAAGTTGGAAACTGACGATTTAAATTTTCCTATTTTTGATCTCTCTCGTAGTAAAGAGTAGGTTATGCACTTTAGAGTCTGTCGGATATGACGAAACCCAGGAAGGATTTTCATAAGTCTTTAGTGAAGAAGCAACCCATATAGTTCCATCATCTCTGTTTATGGTTCGTGCCATATACTCGTTTATGTACTAGTATAATTTACATAAAAATTGTACAAATCTTCTTAATGCAGAAAATAGAATTTATATTTATTTCTGCCCACTTTTTAAATAATTACCAAAAATTTAGTATTAAAATTTTGCTCTACATATTTTAAAAGAAACGAATTAAATAACATTCTATATGTTTATATAAAATATTTTATTATCTTAATATATGGTTGATGTTTACTCTGTTAGTACCTCATAAATGACAGAAGTATTGTTGGTTTGGTACGTGTAGACCATTTACAAAAAGCACTGTCAATTAAATGATACGTATAGGCATGCGCGCAGCCTGGTTGTATGTAGGGATTGTCCGGCATTCCTCAAGTAACAAACAATTTTTTATTAAGTAATCAGTCGTAACACGATGAAATTCACATAAATAAATGATTGCATTTGTCTTTTACAATTTATGCTATATACGCATTTTATATTTTACGGTGTATTGGATGAAACTTTCAAATACATAACCTAGCCATCGTAACTCTATATAGAAGAGAGATCAGTAACACGAATTTTATTCAAACATCTAATCAATCTTCACCAGTGCTGTCTAATAAAAGCCTTGTTCATAGATTACGAAGTACTAAAACTTTCGAAGATAAAATTGACAATAACCTCAAGTTACAGGAGAAGTTTATTGTAATTACATTCTGACCCATAATAATATATTACATTATCGAGTGTAGTAGTTTTTCATCATATGAGTTGTCACTTTTAATTTAACAAAAATTTTTAATTAGCTGACTAATCTAAAAAACACTCACAGCATTTCAAGTCAGTTATTAGTGCTTTAAATGAATATGGATACTTGTATTGTGTCATTTGTTGAACTTTACGTTACTTACATATTTTTATTATATTTTTACACTTCGCTTTGTATTTTGTATTGATGCAAAACATTTCACTAGAGTTAAATGATTGACGATAACACATTAATTAGGATGTAAGAAGAAAAAACGTTACTTCATGATTTCTGTGCTGTCTACGCTTTTATAAAGTTAGGTATTGAAAATAAATATTTACAACATTCACGAAGTTAAGATATTTATAAAACGATCATTTAATGGTAGACAGTGGGTAAAGTTATAATATTGAAATATTTTTTTCTTGAAAGTAGAAATTGAATTACAATACGTACAAAATTATTGAATCACAAATTTGCTCAGATTTACTACGATAATAAAGAAATAACTCCTAACTAAAAATTAAAAAATGTTTAATTCGAACAGAACTCACACTAATGACATTTGACATTGACAAGTCAGTGTTAAGAAAGTTACCATTCTTCTGGTTATTGACAGATTCTTATTCCTATTTCCATTGAGCGTTAAGCGAGTAGTGTTATGCGCCGCTAACTTCATTCTCAGCTTGTTCAATGTCTAATAATTTGCTTTGACGGAATTTGCTGCTACAGAAATCCCGGAATACTCAAAACCATTATCAGAGGAGAGAATCAGTCTTTGCTGATTTTACATTTTTTACACGTTCGATTGTCATAATCAATTACAATATGTCTAATATATATATATATATATATATATATATCTATATATATATATATCTATATATATATATATATATATATATATATATATATGTATTATATATGTGTGTGTGTGTGTGTGTTTGTGTGTATACATGTATGTATACGTAATGTCAAATAAATCGAAGTAGAACTCTCTTCATCATTTTACGATTTTTAATATTTTCGCTATTCATATTAAATAAGTTATAAGTTTTTCTCTTTTATAATGAGAGACATTATGTCAAATGTAACTTAGGCTGAAATTATACAGATAAAAATTATTTGATGCAGTTCAATTTGGCCAAAAGTTGCTTTATTATGATATTATTATTTTTAAAAGTTTACTTTGAAACAAAAACAAATTGTGATATAATATATTTAATCTATGCAGACAAATTATGATGTTTGAAATGATTATCTTACGAAATTCCCTTGTCATGGTGTTAGAAAATGTTAATCATAATAATGCCTCTTATGGAAAGCAGATAAGTTTTCAACCATGTGATCTTTATTAAATGGACACCAATAACACTACACTAAATAACATTTAAATAGTGAGGTATATTCACTTTTATAAGACGCATCGAAATTAATGTGATTAACATCGGTAAAGCCTTCATGGATAGCGGATTTACAGCGAAGTGTACGTGACTTTTTTTTTAATAATGTAAATATTAGGTTTCTTAAATAAATACGTTTGGAATTAAATTTATAAGTTACCAGGAAACTTAACAACTTAGAATAGTTACAAAATATATGCGTAAATATATATAGATATAAATAAAATATCGACAATTGTCAAGTGTGCATTCACTTCAACGAAATATATAAATATATATATATAGATGTATATATATATATATATATATATATATATATATATATATATATATTATATATATATATATATATATATATATATATATATATATATATATATATATATGTATATTTTTTTCTTCAGTAGCTCCATAGTACACATACAAATACAAAACAGTAACGCTTGACGAATACAACGTTAGAAGATGAAAGATGATAAGCTTAATTTATAAGGCTTTTTGTCTTCGCATCTTAGTACAAGGCTAGATTACACCAAATTAATTTAACTCTTCTTGTCTTCAGGTCATAAATTACGAAACCCCAAAGGATAACATGGGCAACACCCTCGTAATGAAGGAAATGACTTAAGTTTGCTGTAGCATCTTAGTTGGTAATAACAAAAGCCACTTCACTGTTACAAGGAATGTAACGTATAAGTAATTTTAAATAGGTAACTTAATGGTAGTTACTTTCTTAAGGACCATACCGGTCATTATTTGCATAGGTTAATTGTGTGGTCTATTTGCAATGTCACAAATCATTTCATCCAATTAAGTTAGGCCTACTTACAAATTTATTTATTATTATATAGGGTAAATATAACAGAATATTAAACTTTTAATGGAAAGCTGGCACAATTCAAAAAAAGACTATATTCTAAAATAATTAATGGCTGCTTATAAAATATTTTGCGACAAATTTTTATATGAAAAAAGGAAATTAATTTACCTTTTTCATCGTTTCAATCGCCTTATTCTTTGTTTCAAATTCGCTTGTAGTCTGTCATGGTGGTTATTTAAGCTGTTGTAAGAAGTAATGATTGATAAAATTTTATACATAAAATCATTATCAAAGACGAGGCAAAGTGAATCATATCTTTACAGTCTTCTTAAAATGAGGGTTTTAATGAAAAAATAAAAGCAGTGCTCATTTCTTTTTCTTTGCTAATTTATTAATGATCAAAATCTTTGAACACGTTATCGAATTGGTATTTTGATCCAAACACAGATAAGTAGCTAAATTGGCTATTTATCTGTAACAAATATCAAACTACTCATCGAAAGTAATGACTAAACACAATAAATGATGTACCGCATTCCGTTTGTATTAAAGACTATGTATGCCGGTGACTTCTTTCACGTCTTTAGAAAATATTATCAAAAAACTATGAGAATAGTGTACTAAATTTTGGAACGTGCACTAACCGCGCGAACGTGCACATCGAAATGCACTATGCATTTTGATGTTTTACATTACATTGGAACATCAAATCCCCATATTTTCATATTGTTGGTCACCCTCATAGAATTCACCAGTAAAAATTTCATTGAAATATTTTTACCTCTTTTTCTGTGATGCGAACATATAAATAGTCTCATTGGAATCGGACAAACATTTCAAGAACAATAGTTTATATTTCCGTAGGTTTGATAGATTCCTCTAAATAATTAGCCAGATACTAAATTAACCAAAGTAAATAAATATATGGTATGGACGATAGAAACTCTTAGTTTAAGTAAGTTGAGGGAAAAATGTAAGTTAGTTTAAGTAAATTGAGGGTAAAAAATACACACTATGTAGATAAAATACATGTGCGAATATGAATGAGTCTGCCCGCAATCAGGTTGCTTACTTAAGGATATACCTCTTCCGCACCACCCAATGCTTCACCTCCGACCACGCCCATTTCCCCAATGGGTGGAAAATTTAAAACCCCGATTTAAATAACACGTACTGCCATCTACTGGTGTATACCGACACTATATGTTTGTGCAATAATTACCCATTGAGTAGCTAGTCAGTTCGTTGTAATCCTTGTCCTTTCTTTGTTTCAATGCTATTACACTAATGTTTTATTTTACTTTTATTACATCACCTTAAATACATTTTCGTAATTGACTACAATACATAGATACGACAATTTTAGAGTTTTAATATATGCGTTGAATTTTCTAATTTTATAGTTTCTTTACTATAATCTGCAAGTAATATTATAGGTAATTACCGCTAATTAAATAATTAATCAGTAATTTATTTTAGTATTTACATGAGTCTAATAGGTTACAAATATTAAACTTAACTTACAATCTACGTATCATTGCTTTGAACGAGAAAATTTTATTAATATTTATCGAAAGATTGTCAAAGGAAGTGGGTCAATCGTGTCTAAGGGATGACCGCCATCCTCATTTCTTCATTATCCTTGAAGTTTTCCTGCTGAGTCTTATAATATCTGTCAAATAAAAATATTTAAATGAAGTATCTGATAAAAATAAAAAATAAGTATATTGATTTTTTAAATTAAAAACTAATAGCTAATTTTACAATTGACTTTATAAGAAAATATCAAGCTTCGCTCCAAGTCTCACGTCAAAGTCTTGGAACCAAACGAATTGGTGACTAAAGTAACAAAAACATTTTTTAAAATCTAATACAATTACGGCGCAGCAAAAATTTACGTAACCCTTAGCTACCTTCATTCTTTTGTGGAGGTCGCTACCCGTCTGTAGTTTGAAGTATGAAAGAGCTATTTTAAATTATAATTTTATTCGTAATTTATTTAGAACTTTCACAGAGGAAAATCCAGAATTAATAACTATAAAGTGCGCAAATTAATTTTTCCAATCTCTTTACATTCAACACCTCCGTGGGGTTTTATTTTGTATAAAATAGTATTGGGCTTCATATATCCAGGTTTAACCGACTGCCTTCAGTATATATGGTCCCAGCGTGTGAATATATGTTTTCATTTGAGTTCCTGCGAGGGTCTGCGTCTCGTTCTCAATTGAATAGTCCATTTGTCGTCTTGAAATCACATTATGTAGTCGGCTTCTTATCATTGCCCCCTCCGAATATGGCTATGACTTTATTAATTTATTTTTAGCTACAATTTTTGTGTGCCGCATTTTTCTTCACACCTTACTACTATTATAAACGCGAAAGTCTATGAGGATGTATGGATGGATATTTGTTGCTCTTTCACGCAAAAACTACGGAACGGATTTTGATGAAAGTATAGCTTATAAATCAGAATAACACATAGACTACAACTTATAAATATATTGTGCAATTTGGTTATTATATAATGATAAGAATCAAATAAGTCGAAAAAATATCGGTTCATTGAGAAACCGTTAAAGTTACACGAATATAATGTATCGCGGGATTGTTTCTCTTTAACAGTTATAATCAAAAGTCTGCAAAAGCAAATACTATGTGGCAAAGGTATTATGTGGAAGCAATTATAACCAAAATAGTCGGGCATAAATGTATTAATCTGAATTCTTCTTTACAATTTTATATTGTTAAATAATTCTTATCAAAATAAATACGTTTATCGCTTTTGGTAGTTAGGCTAGTAAAAGTTTGTCTTTTACACTAAATAATATGGACAAATAGTTTATAAACTATCATAATATGAATGACTTGAGCGGAGTGCTGACACGCTGCTAAGGGTCGGCGGTGCGGGTGGCGCATGGAGCGGGAAAGGAGAGGTGGATGAGGCAACGTTACGCGCCATCGCCAAACGTACGATCCGAACGCGGGCAGACGCGTGAGGGCAGACGTTGTTGACGGTTGTGCTCATATTGCAATTTTTTCACAGTTAATCTAATCGTATTCCGTATAGTCGTAGGCAAAATTATTATAATTTTTAGAAAGTATTGTACTTTTTTTTGTTAATTTAGATAAGTTGGATTAGAATTATGTTTTTGTTTAGTTTAAGAACAAATGCAAGATAGATTCGTTGTCTTTTAATTAAATACTGGAATTGTTTTAGTTGTTAGTTTGAAAATCACCACGGATTTCGTGATTTATTTCCATCTAGCTTTCAATTAACGTTTCAAAGGATACTATATATTAATATAATTATATGTATATATATATATATATATATATACATATATATATATATATACATACATATATATATATATGTATATATATATATATATATACATGTATATATATATATATATATATAATTATATGTATTTAATCTCATACTGCTCACACTAGTTGATTATTCACTATTCATATTAACAACGCGTAATTAAGAAAAATATTATTGATTTTCATACTAGAAAATAATAACATTAAAACAGAAAAACACAAAATAATAAAACTTATCAACAATTTTTACGAAAAATATATATCTGCGACTATTGAAATACTGGGTGATTCTGCTTTCTCATATTCAACAGTAATATGCTTGTATGTAATATCAGCTGGGTAAAACTTTAACTAAAAATAAATAATGTCAAAAATTCCAAGATTTAGTACCGGTAAATCAAAGAGCCACTATTAGATATTCATTTGAGGTATCAATGGAACAGGCATAGTTCTACAGGCAAAAATCACTTCACGTTAGGTACCGAAAATATTAAATAAAAGCCGAAACAGAAGTTGATTTGATCTTTCAATTCAAAAAGTTGATTATACGTTCGCATGCTTAAGTGTATGTGTTCAAAGGTAACGAATTGTTTCGTTCATTAAAATTAATTAAACTGAATTCCCGAAAGCACTCCAAGGTTTCATATTTTAATTGGGCTATCGTAACTCGCGTGCGTTCCATTAATTTAATGTGAAGCAAGTAGCTTACGTATTTTAATAGACCAGTTGTGGTATTTTAAGCTTAACTAAATTTTATTTATCTCTTGTCGATGTGGCTTTAAATAAATTCGGAGATAGGTTTAAAAATTTTAAAAAATATATTTGTACAACATTAAATATTATGAATAATAAGGTGATTTTAATTGAATTTACAAGAATATGTTTAAAATAAACTTAAGTAAATTTTTAAAAAATCTACTTTTTAAAAAATTTCTTCTTTTCATTGCGGATATTCGAAGTTAACAGCTAATATTTAGGAAGTACAATGCGGAGCTAGTATGTGAATGAAGTTTTTTTACTCATTTTATTAATTAGCAAACATTACGCGTAATTGCAACATCTGATTGAAAATAAATATGCATCATTAATTATAAATTTATGTAATTATTTAATTCTAGATAGCTGTAATTTAAATGAAGTTAATAATTACACACACACATATATCTATATATATATATATATATATATATATATATATATATATATATATATATATATATATATATATATATATATGTACATATGTACGGATATTGTTTGAAATGAAAACCTTACACTAATTACGAAAAAGGTAAGTATTTTTTTTATGTAAGCACGCTATATCATAAAAAACAAACTATTAATTTAACTGTCATTATGGTTCAACATTTTAAACCTACTCCTAAGTTATATGATATTCAGAAATTAAATTTTCGTTGTCGGTAGAGGAAACGTTGTTTTTTTTTAATTAAAATTATTTTATATACAACGTATATAAAATAATTTTAATTCATCAAATAAAGTTAAAAACCATCTAATTAATATTATTATTGTCGATCCATTGCCTACTTTTAGGCAGGCTATAATTAGATACAAAGTTTTGGTGATGTGACACCACAAGGGGGCCGCTTTCAAGTTCTTATTTATATAATTTTCTCAACTGCTTTTCTTAATAATTTTTTTAATCACCGTATCCTGAAAGCTTAAAACTAATTAAAAAAATCTGGGATATATAAAGTTAATATTTTCATTCTTCATCGTTAGAAGTAACATTTTTACAGCACTAAGGGACAGCGGCTAAACTGAAAAATAAATTATTTAAAATAGATTTTGTTTAATATAAAATAAAAATGCAGTCGAAAGTGTTTACGAAAACGTGCAATAACACCATGTATAAATATGTTAGTCGCAGTAACTTAAGTTTGAATAGTAACGGTAATTGTGCTCGTCTTCAATTTGTGTGATTTGTTTTCCTCGAAACGCAGGTACCGGCAATTTTCCTCCCTTTACCGCTTTCAAAACTCCGCTTACACGTTATTGTTTTTTCTTCTCGCCTCTTTTTTTACTATAGCTGCTTGGTCACGTTTCTACCTCCATATGTACTGGTTATGTTCGGCACTATGTGTGGTGTGATGCTAAAAACTCTCCGTATTGCTGTAGAAGTTTCCACATAAATCAGTTCAGGATAGTACCTAAGACTCAACGAATAACTCTTAAATGAAGACTACTTTCTTTTAGTCAGAAAATAATAATTTGTGAATTGACTTTTTTCAAATAAATATATATAACAAATTTACTCAATCCAAATAAACATTTTACATAATAAAATTATAATTTGTGTGTACTTCAGTAAATTCCTATTTTTAAGATTAAAACGCTTACTTCTAAGTTTCTAAAGATCGTCACTAAAAGGAAGCGTTATAGTTAAATGTGATATTAAATGTAAATTAACTAAAATATGATTTATTTTTTAATCCATGTTACAATCATGTGTATTAGTACTAGTGCAACCGTGTGTATATATAATATATTTGAAAATCAAACTCTACCCGCACATCAGGTCCTCACCTTATTCACTAAATCTTAATGGACGTTTTTCCGGGATTTTGAGTATTTTCATAACGCCATATTGAAATACATATATGTATTTTTAATTTGTGTGTATTTTGTAATATATCCTACTGATATCAACTTAGTACATTAGTCGATTTCGTCATATTTTTTGCCATAAAAAAATTGGTGTAATGAATAAATTATATTAACATATTAATTAACATTATTATAAACGATCCGCCACACGTAATTAAAATAGTAGTGAGGCTAAATATGGCAGGTTTTTTCGAAGACAAATTTGCATTACATTACATATTAAACAACCAAAGCCGAAATACGACAAAAAAAATTAACGGCATCAAAACAGAAAAATTTATAAACCAAGTCGATGGGAGAGTAAAATGGTTCCACCATGCCATTATATTAAAATATAGTGTAACCCACATGAATCGGGGCTCGTTTGACTAGTCCCAATGGATACTAGTCTTAAATGGTATCCAGGGTTCAATGATGAAACCGGAAGATCTTCAATGAAATTCCACAAGGACATAATACAACCCTCTCAAGTTTGGGTTTCTTTGATATATCTATATAAATACTCTAGTCTTAGATGTTATCCAGAATCAGATAACTGAGACGAAAACGAAAGCACCTTGAACTTCATAATGAGATTAATTTCGATGAGTATTCTGGTCCTACGTAGACTCCACGGTCTGACCGTGGAATACTTTTAATTTGTGGGTTTGTATGTAGTCCAAATCACCCTATAATGATACAGCGTAACCTCTATTAGCGTCTATTTCTAAATGGCATCTATCGTTTCGTCGTAGAGAGAAAGGCGGTCACAAGATTATTCAGACGGTTGTTAAAAGAACTGATGACGTCTAAGTACCTAAGCAGCGAATGAATAATGATTACGTTCGAATTATATCCAAGGCAATGAAAGCCGACTAAAAAGTTTTGGGCTGTAATTTCTTCATGGAAACGGACGTCACGCCGTGACTAAAACAGTCATGTAATGTAAAAAATACTTCTTTATTTAGGCGACACAAACGCTGTCTTTTAACCCGTTAACAAATAACCCGAAAAGTAACCAAAGCAGGTTGCTGAGATAGCAAAACTTTTCCACCTTCCTTCAAGTATGTTTCTCCTACTCCCAAATTATGTAGCTAAACCTAGGTTATTTTTAGGTATACAAAAAGTTTTTATTGAGTTTAATTTAAAATAATTACAAAGTTTAAATAAATATTATTGTATGTTACCAACTTCACGTTTGTGATATACTTGTGAGCTTGTTCAGCAGAACATAATATTAGCTGGCATTAAGTAACATTAATAAAGCGTCTAGCTAAGCCTGGCAACTGAGCGATGCTTGTAAGCTAAGTAGAGAATGCCAAATATTAACTGTGGATACGGTAAATATCCTCGCCTCACAAGTCAACATCTGATAAGATTTGCATTAACTTAAATTTTATATAACCATGAAAACTAATAATAAGAGAATTTTTAATTCTCATACTCACAGACATATTGTATGGCGACTTAAAACCATAACTATAATAATAAGATCATTTTAGTTGAAGTTTACTCCTTAAGATTCGATTTTCATATATGGCGCCCAGTATAAAGTTTTAGAAGGAGTAAAATCGTAAGTTTATAGTGGTAAAAAAGTGTGACAGTTTGTAAGTTTGGATGTAGGGGGTAATTCCTAAAATAAATTTCGCGGAGACCAGTTTTGCAACGTAAGTCATCGAAAAGAAAGTAGAGCAAATGCTTTTAAAAATTTGGGGTTATGTTCTGAAATATGTTTATTGGGAAAGTGGCGTTTAAGGTTTCCTTTTAAGATCTATAAAAAAATATTTTAAATAAAATTATATTTAAATAATTTATAGAGAAAAAGTTTTAAAGAAACTTCTTACTAATAAATTATTTTAATGTTCACTCTCGACATAAATATTGTTTGGGTCGTATCTCAATTATATTCACATAAAGAAACGCCCGCTGCTTTATTACTTATCAATTTGAGAGAAAACATTTTATTCAGGACTAGTAACATCGTCAACCGAAACTTTGTTCCTATTACATTATAAAGTCAACTAAATTAAAACTTATAAAAATATTTATATAAACGAATTCAACAAACCGAACCATCATTACAGCTTTATTATAACCAGAGTCTTGTAGAATTAATGAATTGACTTGGTTTATTGTTGACCCACAATCCTAATTATATTTGAAACGTTTTTTAAGACCTGCAACAAACGAATTGTGAAGGAATAAAATATTTGAAACTAAGGAAATTTGTGACCGTAATTAAACTCTTATTATTAAACTATTATTATCAACCTTAGTTAAATGTGACTATAAAATTCGTTTCAGTGAATATAAAATAATAGTTCTGAATAGAAATAAATTACGTTCTTAAATTAATTGGGAATTTCATAATAAATATTCCAAGTAAATTAAAGCTTCGTTATGGGAATAGTAGAACTCAATAATAAATAAAAAAAAAGAAAGAAAGAAAAACTTAATTAAGAATACATTAAATGTAGACATTTAAGAGATAATGCTGTCATCAAAACAAAAGTAAAATGCTAATGTTCATTTATTCTTCATTTCTTTATTTCTAATCATTGAACTGAGTAATATTTGTAATACCTAACTTTGTAATAATTAATATTCCGTTGGCTAAGAACCATAACCTACTAACCGTTAAAAAGAAAACAATATTTCAAAAGTTATTTCTTTTAATATTAAAAGCATTATTCTATTCACCAATCTCAGATTATCAAATGATATTAGCAAATTTATTGAAAGTCATATCGGTATATTTATATGTATGACACGAAAATACTAAGCATTACTTATTAAAAATAAAGTGAATATATACATACACACACACACACACGCACACACGCACACACACACACACATATATATATATATATATATATAATGCTTATATCAATTCCACTGTTTAGCATAAATCATGTTATCATTTTGAAGAATATATTAATTCACATATAATTATATAATTAATTGAAGTTGCATTAGATAAATATTAAAATAAGGTGGCATTTGCGACCCACATAAGTCAAAATTACCACAGTTACTTATTGAAGACATTCAAGTAAATGAGATGTACATAAATTACATTTATTATCGACAAATATTGCCAAACTACGGAGTTGATATCGAAAATGTGGCGAGAATATTGGAAAATGAACCTCAGAAACGCATTTGTGTTTGGGAAATATCTATTAATTATCCATGAAGGAATTGAAATTTTCAACGTGGGCTACTTAAAATAACAACGAACTAATCAATAATTATGAGTAATAGGAGAGCACGTACAGTGATATATCATGGGTAACCACCTACTTGCTGAATTTAATATACATGAAGAGAATTCAATAGTTGTTGAGTGGATAAGTTAACAATTTATTACAACCGGTTTTATCGGTATACTAGCAAATATACGGCACAAAAGTATAGGCACAAAAGTAAAGCGATATTACTATTTTAACTAACATTTTAGTTTTGTAACTATTGATCATTGGACCACAATTTCCGCCATCGCACCGGACGATAAAAACACGGTGCATGCCATGCCGATGATATAATGATGATAGAATAATTGTACAAGATTTACCAAATTTTGTTTTAATGTTGCGACTACTGAAGAGATAAATTTTTCATTGAACAAATGTTTCACAACACCCTCTAACTCTTAGTTAACGTACAATGATGATACATTGCTGCATGTGCTTCACTATTACTCAGATACATATATTAGCCAATCAGTTCTACGTTAGACTGAATCATTTCTGTACTAAATCGCAGACACACATGTATCTCCTAAATTTCTGGCTATAATTTCATCATTGTCTTTAAATTATAAAGTATTATTATACAAACTTTTTAAGGTATTTATCAATAGTGACAAAGAGATTGACGTTTATTATGGGGATTTGAGACAAAACATATTTCATTCTCAAGTCAAGGAGAATGACAAAATATTCAGATTTGTTATATCTACGAAAACAAATATATTAAACTTTCTTAGCAATGAACTATTCAATTCAATGAGATTTCAACACAGGCGTTTTATATGATAATTAGAAGTAAAATTGGTAATAAACCTAAAAATATATTCTGAAGAAATATAACGAAACACTCCAAGCGGAATCCAATGAATCGGTGAATTAATACATCGAAAGCAGTATTTAAATATTAAATAAAGATAAAAAGGTGACCTCTTTAGATTTAAGGGGTCTTTCGGTGAAGCAGGATTTTCTCTGTTGTAATTTGTCTACTTTCTTTAATTATATTCGCAAGCACAGCCCTCTGAATTTAACAGAATGAAATTATTATTTCTCCTGGTAATTATTTTTGAAATCTTATTACAAGTGAATTCATAGACTTGTTTCGTGATTCCAGACAATGGCTTTATTCAGTATACTCTCAGCTTCATTATTGTCGCGAGTTAATATTATACCTCTTTAGAAATTAACTATTAAGGGATTATAGTTCAAATAAATACTAGAGAGATAACTTTAGTCGAAGGTAAAGCTAAATTTGCATGAGATGGTACAATTTGCATGACATGGTACGACATGATGTATGTCTTTTTGCTTTCAGAAAAATAAATTTAGACAAATGCGCCATAATTTTGTAAATTCTTGTGATAAGCAGTTAGGTTCCAAGGTTATTTAATAAAGAAAAATATATGAAGAGGAATATTATGGAAATAATAATTTAGATTATCGAAGGAATGTAATTCAACTATGGCAGCAATGATATATCATATTAAACTACCTGAAGCCGGAGGGAGGAATTTAATGTGAATAATCTCATAATAATTTGTTTTGAATTTTCCTGGAAATATTAAAAATTATATAAAATCGTTGACTTTATTAACAGATATTAATGATGCAGAAAGGCATTAAAAAATTATTTTTTAAGACAAAGACTTAGTAATGACTACATAAAAATCTGTCAAAGACCTATCGAAAAATTATTTACATGGATATAGATATTAAAACTAGGTCCAAACAATCAAAAGGTGGGAGGTGGCTCACACTTCACATCACATTAAGACGTAAAATTTTACCAACTTGGCTTAAGAATAAAAGTAGTACACAAGACAAATTTCAGTTTTATTTTGTAAGACGCATGTAGGTCTAAAGTCTAAAAAAGCAAAGAATAGTCTACGATTATACGTTTAAATTTTTCTTATTGGTTAATATATTACCTGGGGTGCCTTAAAACCGTAATCATATCACGAATTTCCTGAAAATACTTCGATCTTATTATCTATGTTCTTTTTGGTGTTTCATATTTGACTCTCTTAATTTTTTTTTTATTACAGAACACGAGAAAATTAGGGCCAAACCAGAGCTTCCTACGTAATAGCCTTTTTAAAGAAGACCGTGTAACTAAATCGGTTTAAATATTGCAATTTTTCATCAAATCCTATCCAACAATTTGGTCCACTATATCGCTTCAATCAAAAAATAAAAGAAAGTGCTCAATTCAGATAGTTTTATGCAAAGATGTACCGCATACTAGTTCTATAACGCAGAAAAAAAATTTAAAATTCTCGTTATGAATTTCTAGTTTCTACTTTTTTGAATGCAGAAGCTCATGATATACACACATGTAGACGAACAGACATGCAATGTTGCCACAATAATACAAACATATATCAAGGTAGATGGACAGATAGGCGACATCACCACAATGATAGGATTCCGGCTGGACCATACGGTTATGGAACTCTAAGAAGACTCTCTGAGGTAAACACTATATCAAAATATCAAAAACTTCTTCTCGTTTTTATTTTTGTTGAATAGCTAATGTTTCAGTTACAAAAATCGGTACAAAATGCATCATGCCAGCCCCCGGGGCAGGATATGGGACACGACAGTGACAAATCGGAAATCCCGATTTAATCAGGATAGTGGGCAATCCAAGTCTAAAAATATAGAAATTGTGAGGCTGCGATAGAAGGAAATATGGACTTACATGAAGTACGACGGAATTATAAGGGTTCTTTGTTTTACTACAAAATCCAAAAAAAATAAAGAACTTCTATTCCGGTATACATATAAAAAATTGAAAACACCTTTTATCTCAAAGTAATCTTAGTTCAGTAGCGAAAGTTGCAATAATTTGTTTGTCATTCTCAAACACAATAATTTTTGCAAAAATCGTGTATTTATTATCTTAATCGTCGTATTAATACATGCTACGAATATATATTTTATTCATAAATTTTATTCAAGAAGAAAAATATTTTTTTGCATCTGAGTACATAAACCATAAGAATATTTTATTTTATAAAATAAAATACACTTGCTTGAATAGTTGTAATTTAATTCGCTTAATAAAAACTTAATTTCATTACAAAATATAGCTCAAACTGATTTATAACATCAGTTTAAAAATATTTTTTTCAGAATTTAGTAATTTTAAAGTTTATAAATTTAAAAGATATTTTAAATCAATATTTCACAATTAAAAGACGTTACGATTTCTGCCATAAACAAAACGCACGCGTCTGAATTACGGCCGATCAAAAATCAAATTCTAAAACTTATACTTCGTGACAAAAAATTGTTAAATAATTTAATAAAATATTGGAAATTATAATCCCTCATTATGAGCTATAAATGAAAATAACATCACGTTTTTATAGCCCCTTATTCCTGGATTATACACAATTCTTTATCTATTGCCATACATTATTGCAAATAACCTCGAAAATATGATTGGATTAAATTACGCATGATAAAATTACCTCTTTTGAGTTCTGTCTCGGGTAGTTTTATATGGCTAGTTTATAAGCTGGCCTTAATACACATATCGGTTATTTTAGCAAAAAAAGTTTCCAGTAACTTTTTAAGATCGAAAACTTAAATATTTCAAACAGCAAAATAACACAAATACTATCAATTAAATGAAGTGAATTCACAATTAATTTTAAAAATTATTACTGTATATAATATACATGATATACGATCACAATAATAGTCTCAGTGTTACTAATTATAACATGACTAGTTCGCACCAAACTAAGTTAACCCTTCTTGTGTCAAGATCATACAACTTCGAAGTATTTGAGAATGATAAGGGTGGGAGACCTTAGAATATACTGGTCATTAAGTTACACTCGTAATGGTATCATGACATTTCTCCAGAATACATAATTATAATTAAGCAAGCTATTTAACCCGCTCAAAATATATTAATCTACAAGTCGATTCTAGATATCGCTTAAATTTTAAGCTCTGTGCCAGTCAATGGACGTCAAAACAAATGGCAGCAAACATGTAATTTTTAATTTGTCATTTTAATCCAATCTATGTTTTAAGGTTCATTTTCAAATGAATTAGATATTTCTAAACATTCCATTATAAAAATTTGCACGACATTTACTAATTAGAGTAGAAAATCGTTTACAGAGTAATTCGGATTTGCAATATTCGCTTTTATTCGTTAGTTTTTAGCTAATAATTTGTATCCAAATGTTTATCTTAATAAACGGATGAAAAACGTAAAAAAATTCTTTTCATGACCTACCACATGTTTTTGTTATTATGCATTATAAAGTGACATACTGAGGTTTATTGGACTACTTGCTGATTACGAATTTTGCTTAAATTTTGTAGAATATCGATTAGCATATTTTATATAAACGTAATAGAATATATTATATTTTTTGTAGATAAACTTGACATGATCATTTTAAATATAATTAAGCACTTTTTATAAAAAAAGATACTACTTTAAATTTCGGTTGCCCTTAATATATTGTATAATGATTGTATATATATATATATATATATATATATATATATAAATATACACACACACCACACACCACACACCACACACACACACACACACACACACACACACATATATATTTTTATATATATATATATATATAATTTCTGTAATCTTTTCTTGTTGAAGTGAAACCGAAGACAAACATGATTGAATATGTTTCAAATAATCTTGGTGTCTGTATGTGAGACAACAAATTTACTTCCGATTTTTACTACCGAACGTTACATTTCTACGTTTTGCAATTTTTAAAACTTACAATTAATTTTTGCAGAAGAAAATTTAAGTAAAATAAATTTTCTTTTGCAAAAATTAATTGTAAAAATTATTATCTTCTGCGTATTAGTGGTAAAACCCTTTTAATGATATTTTTTTACTGAGATTTTATTTCAAAAAGTATACGCATTTGTTTATTAGTTAAAATATCGATACGTAGGAAATTGAAATAGTCCATAATTTTTTAAATTATGGGACGAGGCATTAAAATTTAAATTATTTTAAGTTGCAATAAGAATATTTTCATTAATTTTATTTAACAGATTTACGATACACGATTGTCACAAGTAATAAATAACCAAAACTACCGAAGTTTATAAAGGCAGCGACGCGACGTTATTGCTTACTAAGTCGACGTACGAGCACACAAGTTATAAGTACTCTCGTCAACGCTGCGGGTGTGGTACTTAATATTTTTCATTCTTGGAAATGAAGCCGTGAATAAAATTTGTCATTCTTTTATTATTTATTGAAATTGAACTCTTCAAGCAAAAAAAGCATTTAGTTTTATTCACGGCCATCTGGAGGTTAGAGTCACTTTTATTTGATCTCAGAAATTAAACATCTCAAATTTAAGGCTTAATTAAAAAGAAACTTCGCGAGAATATATGTATGGATACTACGTGGTGTATATAGTACGTGGTAGATATAGTATATGGGAGATGTAGTAAATTCTGAAATCGCGTAAACGTTTTTCCGTGTTTTCCAAAGAAATAAAATTTAAAGAAATATTCGCACATAAGACAAGTTATTCTCTATAAAAATAGTATACTTATATCATGACTTTTCGTAAAAATGCTATTTAAATGATTTCAAGAAAATAATAAATATTAAAATCGACATTTTACTTTAGCTACCGAATTAAATCAACCATTTTGACAACCACCAATACCTTTTATTAAATAAGTAGTAACTTGGTTTAAAAACGAATCAAAAGAGAATGAAAAAACTTGACCCATTTAAGGGATGTATTTATTATCGAACGAGGCAAGTTTTTCGATTAACTCAGTAACTCGATTTCAACACAGAGTTTTATTACGCACCAATTAACATAATGCCAGTCTGTTAGCAAAATCGATTCGTTTAAGTTGGAGAAGGGAAGAAAAAAAATTGTTTTCCCATTTTTACCGTGTCAATGACAAAAATAAACGTATAGAATTTTGTAGAAATATGGCAATTCAATCGAGCTCTTTTAATGAATTCGCATTGCGAGTAAATTTTATAAGCTCTTTTATTATAAACATCTCCGTTTTTTAATAAATATATGTTTTAAGTAACGCAAATAAATGCGTATTTAAAATAATCCTTTGAGAAATGTTTTCCAGGAATGAGATAAATGTAGAACTTTTACCGGTGCAAATGTTATCATTATTATTATTGATGTTATAATTGTTTTTGCAGGATCCAATCCTGAGCAATTTTGTGACTGTCACTTTACTAACAAAGTATGCTTAACCATTATGAAATAAATATCCATCACTCCTGTTATGTGGAGTGATGGATATTTTGTGAGGTATTGAAGATATAAAGACATAAACTTTATAAAAGACAACTATTTAAAAAATTCTATTTACTTGATATTAGAAACAACGTTTTGAAGAAAATAATGCCAAAAATATTAATGTACAATTTGAAGGGAAATTCAATATTACGGAATTGCGCAGAACATAATCAAGGTCTTAATTACTCAAATACATTTCAAACATTACTTCCTTAGATATTCAGCTGGCTGCAACTAAAAGCGGTTATTATTTCGGACGGAAAAGTTATTTAATTCCGCTGCTACGTCCTTATTCAGAACTGAATTCGTAAGTAAAAAGCTTACAGTAACATATTTAAAATTATGAGTGGAACATATTTGAAGGCCCTTTTTTAGTAAAAGTTACTTGATCCCACGAATAAAACGGAAAGCTTTCAAACTCGTCAATTCAAAGTTACGAAAAAGATACTTACGTATTAACTCTGAACCGATAAAATAACTAGATAAATTTAACGGTAGATTGTGACTTCGCAGCTAATTTTAAATTTTTATCTCAGTTCCTGCCAATTATGCTGAAATATTACAAATTTTATGAAATTATTATAGTGTTACAATAATTGTACTTGTATATCCCTCAATACATGGTAAGAAATATTTTGTTTGTTCTTTCTTACGTATCAACTTCCAAAAAAATTCCATTCATAAATTTCAATATTGGCAATTTAATACGTTTTCATGGATAAGCGAGAACTAAAGCTGCGTCATGATTGATAAATAAATATATATATATATATATATATATATATATATATATATATATATATATATATATACATATATATATATATATATATATATATATATATATATATATATATGTATATATAAAGCGCTGCGTTGAGATCTGTAATACCGTGTTTTTTGACTACCAAGACTTCATGAAATGCATTACAGGAGATGAGAGTTGTATCTACGCCTGCGACTCGGAACTCGGAAACAGCCGATCATTTTAGCGATTATCGTACAAAATGTGAATCAAAACCGAAAAAACCGCGTCAAAAATACGTAAACATCAAGGTCACGTTGACAGTTTTCTTCACTAAGAGTTTCTTCTTACTGGCCTAATTGTTAAGAAGGAATATTATCTGAGTTTTATGTCTCGTTTGCGTGATCATCTTCGCCGCAAAAGCCCGAAATTATGGACAGACAACTCATGGTTTTTCCATCATGATAATGCATCGGCTCGCACAGTACTGATAATTCGAGACCATTTAACCAAACATTCAACTCATATCTTTCCTCGACCACAGTATTCGCCTGATTTAGACTGAGTGACTTCTGGCTATTTACCTTAACTCTAAAGACCACTCCGTGGACAACGTTTTAACTCAATCGAGGAAATAAAAGCCGAGTCGACAAAACATTGAAGGCCATACCGGAAAAGTAATTTTCAGATTGTTTCGGGAATTGGAAAAAGGTTGGTATAAGTGCATTGTATTGGGTGGAGATTACTTTGAAGGCGATGAAATTTATTTGGAAGAGCAAATAGATATTTTTTTTATTTTTCAAGAAAATTGATCTTATTTTTTGAACAATTGACTTAATCTTTAAACTTGAGATGTGCAGCAAATAAACTCTATATTTACTGCATATATCTCAATAATAACAACACGAAAACATGTGTGAAAATCTTAGGGGTACTAATAAAATATTCGATTTTTTTAGGGAATACGCAGAGATATACGGATTCCTGAATAGATTTCCTTTCGTAAGTTTAGTTCTCAATAAATTAGTGTGAGGGTCCGTAAAATCAAGTTCTTTTTATGTGAGTAATAAATATTTAAAAATATAGAATATAATTAACATAAACTATATACAAATTATCGTGAATATCTTAAAAAACTGTCGTCATATGAAAATCATTGCTGCAGTTATCTGAAAAGTCTGTTATCTGTTCTTTTCACAATTTTAGGTTTAGTTGCTTCAGAAATAAGGGGCTGTGGGACATATTTTCTCCTTGTTTTTCGGTATATCTTTGACGATAAGCTAACAATAATTGTTAGGAAAATATTTTTAAAATCATATAACTAGTCTTTCAAACGATATATAACATGTTAGCATGAATTTTTTTTGAATGGATATTCCCCCAGCTTGATTGAAATTATATTTCACTTCTATCCTCTATTTTACTTCTATTTCTATCCCAAAACCCGATTGAAAATATATTTTACTTCTATCCACTTTGTTACAGTCTGTAAACGTCATACATACTTTATAACTAATAAACATTTAACTACTCAAATTTTGAAATAATTAACATTGAAGTAACAAATTTCAATTCAGCCATATTTAAGCAATAATTTTACAATATTGTATGAGATTCAGGGATAATGTAAAATATTCAATTACTTTCTTTTGTATTTTGTGATACTACTTATATACTTCCATATATTTTTTTCGATGCCATAACGTATCAATTGTTGCAATGGCTGACATCAATCAATTACTTGTTGTCGAGCAGACTATTTATCGACATTGTTCGAGAAAAATGGGATCACAGCTATTGTTGAAGAAATATCGATGATGAATTATCTAAATATAGCAGATTATCTATACACGTTATAAAATAAAATCCCCACCCGCATTGGTTTGTCAACAAAATGATAAAAATCGTTAGAGAAAATATTTTTAGGTCAAGTAAATTACATTTGAAATAGATTATTTTTCCGTATGTAAATTGTAGTTAAAAATATAAACTTAAGCAAGTTTTAAAACATTTTTTAATAGATTGTTATTTATAACTTGAAGATGTTAGCACCGGACCTAACTTTAAATGTTCCCATACTTTGAAAAGGCCAGCTAACCATAATTTCCACATTTAATTAAATAATTTACTAATTAGAAACAAAAGTCGACGTGGAAGGGCTTGAATAACTTTAGAAATCAACGAAACACATACGAACGTGCGCAATTTATTGTTTTTCGTCCTTTTGTCGTATCAAAGGTCTAACGGTTTCTCTTAATATTAAAATTTTTTTTTTATATTTTTTGTGCTTAATTTCACGATATAATATGATTTAAAAAAACATCTCATAGTGAACCAAATAGTAATCTCTAATATTTGAAAATATAATGTTTTGGATTAGTAGGTAGATTTTTTTATTCATTCACTTAGTATATTTAAAGCATGCATATATATATATTTATATATATATATATATATACATATATATATTTTTATATATATATATATATATACATATATATATATATATATATATATATATATGTATATATGATATAGACACGTAGGTAGGCGCTGCTGTGCCAATGTTTACTCCGGCTCCGTATTAATAGTGATCTAAAAATTAAAATAAGCGCATGTAATTAGTGAATAAGACAAAAGTGAATAAATAAACAAGTGATCTACATCATACAATGTGGATAACATATAACGATCGGCTAAAACTATATAATCAGTGTAAATGACTCGATTGTGAACATTAATAGTGAATGTATTTTATACGGATATATCCCCATACTTTATGCATCTGAAGTGAAAAACAAACTAAAACTGAGGAAATTGTGAACTTTCATAATCCCAGCAATTGTTTTTAAACATAAAAGTGTAATAAAATAATATTTTTCCAATAACAAGAAGTGACTTGCAAAAATTAGCGAGTTACACATAGCGCCATCTGTGGAGAGTTACCCGTATCACTAGTATAAATCCGAACCATCTTCGATCTGTCCGTCAAAGTCAAAGAGCTAGCTGTCATCTTAGAAAGTCGGAATAGGTACGCAAGAGGGCGCTAGTAGTATCAAAACAATCAATCTTATATTTAATTACAACTTTAAAGCGGCCTAGAAAGTCCAACAAATGGAGGAAATTATACACGAGCTTCGGAAAATTCGAAGAGATTTAGACGAACAGAAAACTGCTATTGAGAGAAGTGGGGAAAAAGTGACGGAGAAAGTTACACAAAATATAAACTGCATTTTAGAAGACAAACTTCAACTATTTAATGAAAAATATGAACATCTAAGGGAAAAATGTGAAAACCAAGAAAAACGACTGTATTTTCTAGAAAAACAGGCAAAGAAAAATAACATAGTCTTTTTCGGAATAAAAGAAAGGGAAACATCATACTCAAACCTAGAAAATATAATAGTGAACTTTATTAAAGAACATTTCTCTCAAGAACTGGATCGCTGGAACATCCAAGAAGTTAGAAGAATAGGCAAGAAAGGTGAAAGACCTAGACCAATAATTGTCACCTTTAGTACACTGGGCACAAAAATTAATTTGTTTAAAAATAGAATTGCACTGAAAAATACCGGTTTCTGCATAACGGAAGATTTCCCACAAAATATTTTAGAGAAGAGGAGAGAACTTCAGGAACAAGCTAGAGTTGAAAAGGAAAAGGGTAACCTTATAAAAATAAAATACGACAAGCTTGTCATAATCGAAAAAAACAAAACGGCTGTCAATAACAAAAGAATGCTCTCAACTTCGCCTGAAAACAGTACCTCAAAGGGAGCCGGAAGAAAAACAAATACACAGGCTAGCAAGAAAAATAAATCACAAACACAATTAAGAAGAACTGCAAGCCTATCGGAAGGTGTTTTAAAACCAGGCATGCTGAATTATTTGATTAATAAGAATACGAACAACCTACCAAATCTACAACAAAATAACAACATAAATAAATAGCAATTTCCACCCCCCTCTCGCAACGCCAACATACAACAACCGCTATCAAAAAACCAAATACATCCTCCAAGCCGGCTGGTCACCGTGGAGGATCGTGACCAAATCCCTCCAAATAACCCTTCTATAAATATAACAACCTCACAAAAAACGTTATATATTATGACATACAATATTAAAACACTTTCTTCATATGAACATTTGATAGAACTAAACGAAGCTCTTAGAGATATTAAATACGACATATTAGGATTAGCTGAAACACGACGTATGAGAAATAAAATCGAAGAGTATGAACAAAAATTTATTTTCTGCTATACAGGTCACACACCTGGTAGATATGGCATAGGTTTTATAGTTAAATACTATCTTAAAAGTAATATAGAAAGCTACCTCGGCCTTTCTGAAAGAGTAGCAATATTGAACTTGAAATTCGAAAGTACTAGCTTATCAATTATTCAAGTCTACGCTCCTACTGCACAGGCAAGCAATGATGAAATCGATAACTTTTATTCGACAGTAAATAAGGCGATAGAACTAGCACACAAAGACTTCATACTGATGGGCGACCTAAATGCTAAAATTGGTATACCAAAAAACGAAGAACATTTAATCATGAAAGCACATGGGTATGGAACCAGAAATGAGAGAGGATAAAAATTAATCTAATACGCCAGAGAGAACAAATTGTCTATTCTAAACACTTTCTTCAAAAAAAAACAAAAAACAAATGGACCTGGCGATCACCAGATGGAACTCACAAAAATGCAATTGACTTTGTGCTGTCAAATCGACCTTGACTGTTTAAAAATATAGAAGTGCTGAACATTAACTACCCTTCAGATCATAGGCCAGTAAGAGCTACGATATCATATGATACACATTTGAAAAGAAGCAGAACAAAGTTTACTAAATTTCAACACGGCACAATAACAGGCGAAGAAGAAATCACTAAGTGCAAAGAATACCTACACTTCTACATATCGAAAGATCAATCTTTTGCTGAGATTACCACCCCAATCCAGAAATATTACGACAACCTAATCAGAGCCATCACCACAAGCTTGTAAAATGCCCGACTAGCACAAAACCCAAAGAAACCCCACAAAATATTTTCTGAACGAACATTAAAACTTTTTAAAAGAAGACAAGACCTACAAAAAAGTTCGAATAAAACTCAAGCAACAAAAAACGAAATCTCAGCACTTTACAAGCTTGTCAACAAATACATCAAAAAAGACTACGCCAACTACAGATGTAAAACTATCGAAAAACACCTGCGACAAACTGGAAGCACAAAAAAGGCATACAAAGAGTTGAAACCAAATAAAACTTGGATCGAAGGGCTAAAACAAGGCGAAACAACTACAAACAATAACCGCCGCGACATCATCATCATAGCAACGGATTTCTACAGAGATCTCTACAGCATAAAAGAGTTAGAAGTCATCAGCAATGAGAACCAAAATAAAGGTAACATACAAAAAAAAATCCCAATTCGATGTCAATGACGTCATTGAGGCATTGAACAAACTGAAACTAGACAAAAGTCCGGGCTCGGACAATCTAGCAAATGAGACTCTAAAGATAGCCGCTCCAATAGTAGCTGCACCATTTACAAACTTATTTAACTCTGTTCTCAAATCTGGAGAGACACCCACTCAATGGTCTGAATTCAATATAACTTTATTATATAAAAAAGGCAACCCCAACGATATTGGGAACTATCGACCTATAAGTCTACTGCCGAGTACATATAAGCTATTTTCTACAATCCTGAAAAAAAAAATTAGCTCTTCATTAGAGACAAGACAGCCCGTCGAACAGGCGGGTTTCAGAAAAGGCTTCTCTACTATCGACCATATTCATACACTCGAACTTCTCATCGAGAAATATCAAGAGAGAAGTAGATCATTGTACTTGGCATATATCGATTATAAAAAAGCATTCGATTCGGTGTCACACAGCTATATCTGGGAAACTCTAACAACACAAAATGTGGAAAACGCATATATAACAGTAATAAAAAGCATATACAGTAAGAGCAAAAGTAGAGTCAAACTAGAAACAGCCGGTCCTTGGTTCCCTATAAATAGAGGTGTACGATAGGGAGACCCCTTGTCACCTATACTATTCATAGCCACAGTAGAGTCGATAATAAGCAAGCTTGACTGGAAGGAAAGGGGTATAAAAATAAACAATAAGTATTTAAGTCACCTACGTTTTGCTGATGATTTGGTGCTGATATCATAAGAAGGTAAAGAGCTACAACACATGGTGGGATCACTAAACAAAGCTAGCAAGCTCGCCGGGCTAGAAATGAACCTATCTAAAACCATGGTAATCAACACCAAGATACAAATATACGTCAACAACAAGCCTCTCCAATATACGGAACAATACATTTATCTAGGCAAGCAAATAAGCTTCGACGGACTAAACAACTACCAGGAGATTGAGCGCAGGGCCCAGCTTACGTGGAACAAGTACTGGAGCTTAAAAGAAATATTTAAGAGCAATATGCCAATTTTGCTAAGGTGATGAATTCTTGCCTTATACCATGCCTGACTTATGGTTGTCAGACATGGAAGTTTAATACAAATATCGTCAATAAAATTATAACGTGCCAACACGGAATGGAACGGAGTATGCTTAGCATAAAAAGAATAGATAAAATAAGACAAACATAAATACGCAAAATTACAAATGCCTTGAAATGGAAGTGGGCTGGACACATAACACGCCTGCAGGATCAAAGGTGGACAAAAAGAGTGACAGAATGGGACGGTGGGAATGTTGGAGCGTAAAACTGTCTTTTTAAATTTTTCGTTTAGTTTATAATCCGTAAACTACTGATAATTTTATATTATAATGTATATACGTAAATACATATATATATATATATATATATATATATATATATATATATATATATATATATATATATATATTCTAAACATATACATACACATATGATAATAATATAGGTATTCATAAATTTATAGGAGCATGCCACTTTTCCTAACAAACAAGCTCTATTATATTATTATCTTCTGGAATCTTGTAATGCGAGTCATTTGATTTCGCTTAATTAAGGGACCGTAATTCTAAATATATTTGCAGGTTTCCATTTAAAACTTAATAATATGGTGAAGTGGATGTCGTAACAGACCTAAAGTGGAATTTGTTCGTTATCGATATCTTCTGAAATTACGGATTCAAGTTAATTGAAATAATTCGAGTTGAAAATTCTAGTATTCCTAATTCTTTTCAGATTAGTTTTAAAAATATCCTTGAAACATAAGTAAACAGAACAAATTAATAATTAGATTTTAAATCGAATAAACTGATAAAAAAATGGTTAAGAATGTGTGATATTACTATTTAATTATTATAAACATCGATATAATTTTTAGAATTTAAATATATCGCTTTACATTTATTTATTAATGCCATTCGACCGAAATAATTCAGCTTTAAATAACCCTGTTCTGAGTTTTTCCAAATTTATTATGCACGTGAATAAAAAATATGTTTACTCGCAGCACACTATTTAACTCAGAGACTCTTACCTCTCGTAAAGGGATTTCACAAATACGTTACAGCATTTCGATTGTATTTTAAAACAACTTTTGACTACAACCCCGCTCGATTGGTTCCGCGAAAGAAAAATTATTCCGCAAGTTCGATAGAGGGGTTTGTTCTTAAAAATAAGTATTAGATATTTTTTCTTTTTTCCTAACGATTAAGGTCGTTTCTATCACGTATAAGTTATTTGGAAAGCTATGATGATGGACTATGATGAGATAGGCAATGATACTTATTGCAAAATTTCTTTAGACATTAAAACTATTCAAAGATTAAAAGAACTAAAATTGAACCAATAGAACTAAAGGCAATTAAAAATAAATTATTCTACCTATTAAAATATTGGTAGAAAACGAAACGTAAAAATTTAATAATCAAAAATAATCAAGTCATTAAAAAAAACAAAATATATATCAAATCTCATTTTCGAGAATAATAAAACAATATATTATTTTGTGCTTGTACTTTTTCGGTCATTTTAAAATATATAGGTGTAATCAATAATTGACTAGATTGAAGAATATCTGAAGACTCTAATTAGATATCTACCTGTAGTTACACTCTCATTCAAAAATAAGTAAGCTGAATTAAGTGTGAACTTCAGCGAAAGTTATTAAATATTAGTCACGAGTTAAAATTAATTTTGATTATTGAATATATTTGGCGTTAATTTTGTAGAAATTCATTATTCACAATTAAATGAAATTACGTGATGTAGTATTATTCCTACTTTCTTTAATTTCTTTACCACGACCTAGCTTTCGTTGTATTACAACATATTCAAGTGGGATATTAGCAAAGAATCTTGCTAATATTCCACCTGAATATGTTGTAATACAACGAAAGCTAGGTCGTGGTAAAGAAATTAAAGAAAGTAGAAATAATACTACATCACGTAATTTCATTTAATTGTGAATAATGAATTTCTACAAAATTAACGCCAAATATATTCAATATTGGAAATTTTATAATTTATATATATAATGCAAATATACTTTTTATTTCGATGTCCTAAATTTATCTATGCAGGCTGCGTTATGGGACTTTGAAGGATAATTTACATCTAAAGAGCCAACGTTTTCTCGAGCCAATGACATTTTTCAATTGCATGTACGAAGTAAATTTTTCGATGTAAAAAATGTAAATAAGTTTTAAAGGATTACAATAATTATTTGGTAGAAAATAAATTAAGAGACCTTAGTATTTAAAGGTAAATGGACTATTTAATAATGTTATTATTTTAATCGACTACATCTTTATACTTTTTTTTACAACATACTATACTTAAAACTGTATGTTTCTATATTACTTTAGGGTATTATATCGAAAAATCATTCACTTCTCAGACTACCTAGAAAAAATTAAATGTTTTAATTGTATTCTCATATATAATTTATGCATTATAGAGCTTAAGAAATCCTGTTGATCAATTAAAATCTCTTTCTTGAACATCGTTTAATATATTCCAAATAATGTTTTAATGTCAGAATAAGTTAATAACTATGGAAATATACATGGCAAATCTTTGAAGTTATTAACATATTGAATCAATAAAAAATCAATGTTAGTAAGAGAAGTACGTAAATATATAAACATTTAATAAATAAAAGCAAAAATGGTCTATACCCTTAACAAAAACTAACTTCTGCCCGTAACATACTTTACCTGAAATACGGTAATATAGTCCATGTGTTAATTAAAGTTATAATTTATTTCCATTGCTAGTTTGAAAAATCTGTTTTTAGTAAAATTCAGTATTTACATAGTTATGAAAAATAGAAAATGTTATATGCTATTCCATGGAAATCGTGCAAAATTAGGAAATATTTTAATACATTTTAAAAACCAACTAACAGAATTTTCCTTAGAGAAAATGCTATGTGACCTACGAACATCATTAACTACTTAAAATTTTGGGTGGAAAGCTTCTATATATATATGTGTATATATATATATATATATATATATATATATATATATATACACGTTGTATACGTTGATAGTACGTTGGGAGCGACCAAAATGGTGAACGAATTGTATTCAAGCATTTTCATTTAAGCGTCAGTATAAAGTCGCATGCACGTAGAGCAACGAGATTCCGAATAATTAATCGCGCTCGGTAAGCTTGATTTATCATAATTGACCTGCGTTTATTTTCGATTTCTCGTGTGCAAATTCCATAATATTTCAATATCGATATGAGTAATACGAATTTCACTCTTTCATTGTTTTGTAAGTCTATGGAAAAGAGAAATACGTTTCTAACTCTTGTTCCATAAAACGAGATAACAAAGATCTGAAATTATTCCTTTATCTCAAATCCAATATTACCATTATATGACTTTTATCTTACAATAAAAATCAATAAACTCAGAAGGGACAAATTTAAGAGTGACGAAGTAACCAAAACAAAATTTTAATTAGTAAAATGTTTATGGAAATTCAATATTTATTATTGTGGTTAATTTCAATAAAAATGTTTGATAAATAGGAAAATTAAACAATTACACTAATAGTAAATTTATATTAATCAGTAAAATCAATAATTTGCCATACATTTAATTGTGTTAATAACTATACGAAATTTACACGACTATCGAAAATTCACCCTAAAATCAAACTAAATGAAATTAATTTTTTTTGTATGTCTCCTATCATGCACAAACATGAACATATTATGATTCCATCTCGGTTGATAATGCCCTTCCACATGATCTAAGTCATCATTTGTATGATAGGAAAATGTACCTTACCTTTCAGTAACCACGCGTGATCTGACAAAGATCAGTATCAAAATCAGTTCATTCCGTAAATTTATATCCTATAATTATGTAGGGTCGGTGCTTTAATATTTCAGTAAGTTGTGATATATCAACGAATGCAAATAGTCCTTGAAATCACTCGTCAGTATTTATTTAACTTTTTCCGTATTTATATTTTTGATGTTTTTTCCCTTTATTTTTATTTGGAGAAAAAAACGAAAATAAATCAACCAGGGTGATTTGGCATAAAACCAGCAATGTTAAGCAAATAATCAAATGATTTAATATTACCGTAACTAAAAGAGGATGTTCACAAGATACAATAGCAGTAAGCACGTACAAATAATTATAAGTCACTAATTAGAGAAAAATTTAGACTGAGAAAATAAGTATTACTTTGAGATGACTCAGGGCAATGTTGACGTTGAAGTCAGCAATTATGTTACCAAATCTAAATAAGAGGCTATTGGTAATGATGATTTAGAATCATTCACATAAATAGGAGAAAATAATATCTTAGTTACAATATTTTTATAGCAGAAATCGCCAAAAATGTCGCAAAAATTCTTCAACTACAGGAGTAAAAACACAACAATAAAATATTGATACGGGGCAGCATGTAATTCAAAACTATATGAAAACAACTATAAGCATCCTGCCAATAAAAGACGTAGATAATTTGATTATACAAGGTTTGAGGTGAATATTACTTGGGTTGTATGTAAAGTTTGGAAAAGGAAGGGAAAATGTTAAGACCCACATAGTATTGCATGACGCAGATAAAATATTGATTAGGACTTTTCAACCTTTTCATTTATTCAACCGTCTTCCGATCACATCAAGAAGACTGTGATGTTTTATTTGCTGCTGATGATACTGGTCCCACCATATTTTTGAATACTTTCCTTAAAACATTGATTTTCATACCTTCTGAACTGCTTGAGCTTTGAGGACAACAACACAAGAAATAAAAGACGAGTAGAAGACAAAACTGCAGCCAATTTCATTTGTATTCAGTTAATTAGTCATGTTAGAATATGACCATAAATATAATAATAGACTAAAATTAGACGAAATATATATATATATATGTATATATATATATATATATATATATATATATATATAAATATATATATACATATATATATATATATATATATATATATAAATATATATATATATATATATTTATATACATATATATATATATATATATATATATATATATATATATATATATAACTAAAATTAGAAGACTAAAATTTATTTTAGTGTCATAACAGTAGTTACTTATGTGCCATACGAAACAGCAAAGTTCGGGTTGAAACTGCAAGCAATATGTCAGTCGAAAACCCTTTATTTATACGATGATTATTTCTATTCAGGCGCTTATTAATCAGACGTGCAAGATTGTATCTAAAATATCATGCGGCTTGGAAAACTTTGTGCGTAATATCACATTACGCAAAAAACACCGTACAGGACGTATATATTTTTAAGCTTTATTTTTGTCGAATATTTTCTGCTAAGTAAGTTGTGATGCTTATTTACATTTATTAGCGTATCTTTTCAAAACATACAATATCTGTTTTAATAGGAATATCCTGTAAGATTTGTATGTCGTCATTTTGTACTAATAAATTTTTTTCAGCGTGGCAATAACGATAGTAAAATTAAATACTATTTTCTTCAAACAATGAGTTTCCTGAGACAGTGCTCTAATCTAATTTTCGTTTTTTGCTCTTTGGTTGCTTGCAATAACTTTCATTAGGTTTGTTTCCATTTATTGTGGAGATGATGTATTTGTCACTCATCGAACTTTTTGAAAAGTTTCACCAAACCCTGTCGCAAAGTTTTCATTGTCACTTTCAAAATGACGTTTGATCGGTTTGCATTGAAGAATTCTCCGTCGCTCTGGTACAGGCTTACGAAAATTATAATATCTATTAATTTTGTTCAAAATGTTATTTGGATATGAATATCTATAGTAAATATTTACCGGGTCATTAGAAATTGTAGGATTTAATCAAAAGAATACACCGGGTGGAATCATTTAAAGGTTCAGCACACGATAGTACAATACATGATATTCCTTAGTGCTTTATAATTATTATTAATTCACTTAAATATTTTGTAAAAATTACTTACGATTGTTTTTTCTCACTTTAATTACTTTCTCTTCTGAAATACAGAATTTTCAACGTTCAATGTTTTGATGTACTGGAAGAAGTTTTTCATATAGCAAAAAAATAAAGAAACAAAATCGTAAATATGGTTTCATTGTTAATTTTCAATTAAAAATCTAGTATCTAATGATAATAATAACAAAAAAAAGCTGTTATGGAACATATCGCGCAATTGAAATATATATCGTTATTAAATTCGATATAAACTCTGAAAGTTCTGACTGCTTGTCCTCAAATGGAACAAATATTAATTGCTTTTAGTATTTATTTTAACTTGAGCGACAGATAAATTTTATATAATTAGAAATTGGAGTTATGTAATTTGTATTTGCTTAGTTCTGAAAATTAAATTTTGTTATAAATATGTTGTATTCATTGTTGGTCATTGTAAAGGACTTTATTGGAAAAAATATTGCAGTGAACTAATAAATATTTATTTTGTCAAGATTTTTTAAATAATCACATTATAAAATTATTTTCTTTTTAAATAACAAATTTACTGTTTACAAGCGCTTATATAGGCATACAACAAAAAAACATTGTGCGTGTTAGGTCCGACGCGCCACTTAATTACGATTGTCTTGGAATGCATGTAATAGGTAAAACGTTCATAAATATAAATATCTATATCATCTACCAATAAGGTTTATCTTACCGTTAAGGCAGCGATCATAAGAAACGCATACGCTCGACTGTTTTTTCATCGACTTACGTTGCACAACTGGTCTTCATGAAATGTTTCTTTAACGAATAATGTACAACGTATGACGATTCTGAAGATCCTTTCTAAATATTGGTGAAATATTTTTTTTAAATCGGGTGAGTAGTTTTGGGCATTACCTCCTACATTCGAACTTAAAAAATTTTACTTTTTTATAATATATTAATTTTTTTAACGGAATAATATACAACCAATATCCATTCTGAAGGTCCTTTGTAAATATTTGTGAAAGAATTTTTGAAATTGGATGTGCAGTTTTGAAGAATACCTCCTACATCCAAACTTAAAAAATTTAACGTTTTTTTATAATATATTAATTAATATAATATTACACAGGATAATATAAAACTTATGTCCATCCTGAAAATCCTTTCTAAATTTTGATAAAATAATTTTTAAATCATTTGAGTAGTTTCGGAAATTATTTCCTACATCCAAACTTGCAAACTGTTACCCTTTTTTTAACACTCTGAACTTCTGTGTTTACTCCTCATGAAATTTCATACCGGCGCTATATATGAAAATCAATTCTTAAGGAGTAAACTTCAAAAAACTTAAACTGCTGGGTTGTCACGGTGGCGTGTTTATTTTCTATCCACATTGTTCGATTTGATAAAAGTACTTAAAAGATAAAAAAGCTATACATTTGGCATTCTCATAAGCTGTTTAAGCTTGAAGTAAGTTTAAGGGAAAAACGCTTTCATATTATATTGGAATAATATTTTTCCATAATAATATTTACTTATTAGTACAACATTAAACATAAGTTAAAGATTATGTAACATTCTCTTTATCGATAAAAAATTAACGCAGCCTTTGGCATAACGTTTTATTAATACTGCTAACAAAACTTGAAATATTTAATATGTCAAATGTAAACTATAAGTTACCATAATTTTGAACAATCGACTAAATTACGTTACCACTCCTCAAATTAAGATGAAATTCCTTTATATTATACTAGCGAGCTACCCGAAGAGTAGATTTTAAATTAGACTGGATTTTATTTAAAATATTTCCTCATACACTACTTTAAATGTCGTTACCTGAGGTGCGAAAACGACCCGTAAGAATGTAGTACGGGCACCTACCCTTTAGTTATTCCGTTACTTTTTTGCATATGTATATTTTCGAATCGAGTGTACATTTAGGTATTGAATGTAAATTTACGAATTCTGCGCCTCACTTTAATAAAAAAAACACAACAATGAAGCACCATATGATGCCATTGGGACCACCCACCCCTCTCCTCCTCTTTCCGTTCACCGTCTCCTTGTGCCTAGACATTGCACAGAATGTCATTGAAATGCATAATAGAAATGTGCTTTTAAACAATAACCATTTTAATTTCTCTCAAACTTTTACTAAATTATAAAGGGTAAAACATAACTTTTTATCTACCCTTAAAGTATAATATTTTCGTTTTAATGAGGATTAATAAATTGACCTGAAAATATAAAACATATTGAAGGAGAAAATGCGAAATATGAATTGTAACATTCATTTTACAACAGGTAAGTCCATTTATTGATATTTGTTTTATTTGTAACCGCGAGGACAGACTTATTTCAATTGCAAATGCTAAAACATCGGCAGCAGATAATACGTTCCGTTGTATACGGATGTACCTATTGTGTATATTTCTCGGGGGTAAAGAAGAACAACAAATATTACTCGGGTTTAATATTATGTATAATAATAAATCCCCAATACGATATAACCTTTATAATAACATATATATCGAATATATACGTACCTCATTTGAGTTTGATATTCATAATCCTACAGATATCATTCGAAACAGTTAGTATAATTGAATACAACGGCTTCATTTGGTCTTTGTGAATATAATTACATTATCATATTAAAACAATACAATAAACGTACACACACTCACATATATATGACGCATGGAGGAACTGTGACCCGTGTGAACACTGTGAGTTCAATATAAATAAAATAAGATACAGATTAGTTCAGCCTCGGTTCATTTCACTTTGTAATTTTTTTTTGTTCAGACGGTAAACAAAGATAAATGACCATAGTAATTATGTCGTGCTGATTGTGATAAGCGTCATTACTGTTTTCAAGATTAACACGTATGTGTCTAATATGTACCAAATTTATAAATATGCTGGATAAAATGGACACATAGCCATAGATAATCGTGATATTGCTACCTCGTCTATTTTGTCAGAAGATTTACATGAAAATTATTTAGTTTAAAAATGGCGTTCGATTTCGCTTCAAATATTTAAAAATTCATTAAAAATTGCTTTCAGATGTAACAATCTAAGTTACCTAGAAATATCTTCTTGTAAACCTAGGTGTAATATAATAGCAAATACCTATATGTTTTTTCGACCTAAGTGAGGCTGTCACTGGCATACGTATAATTTGGTCATCATTAACTCTATTTAATAATGCGGATAATAGAATATTCCTGATTAAGTAAATTTGACAGCTCTCATGTTATTACGTTATTTTGTTCAAATATTTTTTGTTTCTACACAAGACGAAATATTTATGTGTATTTATGAAGATTAGCTCGATCCACACCCCCGAAAGTTGATTATAATATATGTTTGCTCATACAGTGTAATGGCACGTCAAGTATCAATTTGCTTTCGTAATATCGTCAACATAATTTACTCACGTAATATCGAGAGGAAAATAGTAGTTTACAATATGGTTACAGTAGATTTGTTCCAATATAAATAACATTTCTTCGGTTTCAGGGCAGGAAAAGTCGTTAATTTATATATACATATATATACATACATATATATATATATATATATATATATATATATATATATATATATATATATATATGTGTATATATATATATATATATATATATATATACGTATATATATAATATAACATGAATATACAAATAGCAAGTTTACTATCATATTTACGGTAGGTCTTAGGAGAAATAATAACTTATCTATTTGAATTATAACTTTCCTTCTCATGGTAGGAAAATGATACATACATGCGTATTGTACCGGTCAAATCGAATAATTATTTCTTGGCTTTTATTTAATAATTAGACCAAATATAGCTATAATTGTTTTTCATTTATTTTGGGCTAATCTAAACAAACCCAATTTTTTTTTAAAATAATTGAGGTTTGCTATTTATGTTTAATCTGCCAAATGAACCAAAATTTCCAATTCAAATTGCTTTTTCGTGAAAAAAAAATTATTGCCGAAGATATTTTATGGTTAGTTACATTATTCGTTAGCTAATTACACGACGTTGCCCGGTCTTCTTCGAGTAAATAAAAATTTATATATTTCGTCTTGGGTTCCCAAATAAAATGTATGTAAAGATATTACATAGCATAATTAAAAATACAATATTACGAAGAATATCGAAATATTTATGCTTATGAGGAAAAAATTATAGGCGATGCAATATTATTTGTCTGAAAGAAAAATGAACTTTGTTTTAATTTAGACTAAAAAATAAGGTATAAATAGTACTCATAATTTTAATAACATTCAGTAAACCATGAAAGTAACCAGAGATAATAGTTTGGTTATATAGCACACAATGTCAGACATTCGTTTGTATACGTTTATTTCAATCAGTAATGAACACTAATTTTTAACAGATTCAGGTAAAAAAATTAATTTTTTACGTGGTTGATGCTAGAAATACTATATTTACTGTAAAAAGAATAAAATCTGAAGCTTAATTGAATATGGAAGTTTCTGATTTAGTCACTGCAAACTGTATAGCAAGTCATTTGTAATTTTGGAAACTAATGAACCGATTATCCATTATTGCATTTCACCAAGATTTCAATATTTTGATTACTATAAAGATTGTGACTGTGTGATTACTATAAAGATCATGATTTATGACTAATGTCAAATCGCAAACAATTTAACATTTTCCTTAACTGTTGTTGCTACTATAGGTAAAATCACTGCTGCGAAAACTTCTAGATACTATTTTGATTTGATTAATGACAAATACAGGTTTAAAAATTTAAAGTTTTGCGTGTTTGTTTATAAATTTAATTATAAATTACATGACTTTATTACTTTGTTTCACATGTTACTACGAGTGAAAAACGTTAATAAAGATTTAGTCAATAATCCAGTTTTTAATTTCGAACTTCCATCCCCGATCTAGTTGGGCAGATGTTCGAAGAAGACCGGCAACATTGGGTATTTAGCTAATGATTAAGGTAACTGTTTATAAAATTCTCTTCCCCAATAATCTTTTTTCTCATAACAAAGCAATTTAAATTGGAAACTTTGTTTTGGAATTCGGGTGTGTGATTTTTTCAAAAGTTATCCGAAAATAAATGCAAAATAATTATGGGTATTTTCGATTCAATTGTTGTAATGTAAATAATGGTCAACCCATTACTTTTGAGCCAAGAAATACGTACTAGATGTTACCTATACAATATATATATATATATATATATATATATATATATATATATATATATATGTATATACATATTATAATCTAAACGCGTTCAAATTTTTTATTATCATTTAAATTTGCTTCAGTATAATTATTCTCATGGAGAGTTCAAGTCAACATATTGAATTTAAATCAAAATGAGAGTTTACAACACAATATTTATACAGTTAAACTTAATAGTATCTGTAGCATACTGGGCAATAAACGTAAATGTGGTAATATTATAAATGTTATGTCGTATTTTGAATTCATTGTTATGTTTAATAACAAATCCAGGTGGGGTTTGTTGTTCTTATTAACCCTTAGGGAACTATATAAAATACATATTACCATGATATAACGGAACGCATTATATACTGCCTACAGTCTCATCATTTGCAATTTAAATCGGTCTGTACTCGCGGTTACTAATAAAACAAACATCTATAAACGGACTTGCCTGCCGTTAAATAAATTTTACAATTTGTATTTCACCTTCATTCCTCCAATTTGGGAGGTACGACCTTACTATTGGCAAGTGAATAGTATTCTCCTACTTTTTTATGCCAATTAATTTATCCTTATTGAAAGGAATAAAGTATATTTTAAGCGTATAATGAAAATTCGTACTTTACTCTTTAAAATTGAGCAGTAATTAAAGAGAAACTAAAGGTTTTTAGTTCAAAAGTAGATGTGTGTATTTTAATGACATTCGGTGCCATGGTTGTGTACATGGCAATGAGGAACGGAAGGGGGATAGTGTTGGTCGGAAGGGTTGATTGTTAAATTATTTCCATTACAATGACTTAATTTAAATACACAGCACTATTTTTATAAAATAATATATACAAATGAGAAAAAGTTAACCAAATAACTTCATTTTATCCGTTCTATATATCCTATGGGTAGTTTGCATCCGAGGCAAAAACACTCAACGTGGTATATAACAAAATATGTTAAAGAAGTTCTCATCTACTTTAAAATGAATCATTGTAATTTATATTTGACTGATTGAATATTTTAATGTTTACTAACGGTATTACTAAAATGTTATGCCAAAACTTACGTCAATCTTTTGTCTATAACATTAATATCACATGTTCTTTAACTTATTTTTTGCTACGCTAATTGTTAAATATTATTTGTTTTATAGTAAAAACATCATTGTAATTTAATTTCGAGGGCATTTTTCATTTAAATTTACTTTAGTCCTAAACAGGTTATGTGAATGCCAATTATATGGCTTTTTTTATCTTTTATGTTATTTTCGCTGAGCTGGCGAAATTTATAACATATTTTAAAAAACTTTTACAAAATCAGTTACTATTACCTTACTGAAAAGTTTTTCCATTAAAGTCACCTACGATACCCAAGAATTAATGAAAAATACTAATCACAAAATAAAACGGGTAAGGATAAGCAAATGAAAACTGCAATTTTCTAATTTTTCAACATATATATATCAGCTAAATGGAAAATAATTAATAAAAGCAATTAGTATATTTAAGTACTGACAATGATAACATAATTGATAGAAAAAGTGAGTAGAATTAGATTTTTTTGTTCACATATAAAACACAGCACGACACATAATTCTTTCATCGGTGTTTTAAGAGGAGTATGAAACGCCTAATTCTTTCAGAATTATCTTTTATTAGGTTACTATTTTTATTATGTAACTTCAAACATAGTAAAGTTTGTAAGAATGAATAGCACTAGTTTGAAACTAACAATATAAAAGATACTATTTAAAAAAATTCATCGCTTATAAATTGTGTTTGAGATATTTGCGTTCTGGAAAATATTTCAAATACATAATAATTATGCGTGTCTTCCTAATACTTTTCGAAATTTAATACTTTAAATTTAGTTTTCTTATTAAATTCAAGAAATGAGGTGTATATCAAAAATTTAGCCGAATCCTTATTGAAAAAAGAAGGTTCTGGGTCCTTAATATCTGCCATGCTATTTAGTTGAAAAGTAAGTTAAAGAAAGTTGCAAAGTAATTAAGAAGAAAGCTTAAAAGACAATTTCATTCTTAAAATTACAAACGGCTGCGTTTCACAATAGAATTAGCGAGAGCAGGTAAATTGCAAAAGAGCAAGCTTTATAAAATAAATTATAGCTAAAATCTCGTCAATCCGGTAGAAGTATTTTGATGTCAGTTTGTTTCTTGGAACATCATTATTATGTTTTTCATTGATTCACTTTCTTTCGAAGCTTCCAAGGATTTAGAGCAAAACACTGTAAATCATTATCTAAGATATAGTATTCAATTTTGTTTTTTTTTAAGTTTGTGATTTCTGCGATCAAAATTGATTTTTATAGTTAATATATGTTTGACAAAATTCATAAGATAAATCACATACGTTTTGATGAATTTTTTAAAAATTTAACCAAGACTCTAAATTATTGATTAGAAATCAAAGAGTTCATACATGATAATAATATTAATGTTTTTAAAATATATACATTGAATTTGGAATGTAAGCCAAAAATATTCATGAAAAATGAAACAAAAGAATATTATAGAATAATTTTTGATTTCTACTTTCGGTTCTGACCATGACCAAACCTGCAGATTATCTGCACCTAACAGTCTTAGATTTTACTTTCGATTCTTAAATATGTTACAGAAAATTATTTTCAAAAGGACGCGTATAAAATTTAGAAATTTATATTCCAATTGTCATTGATTGGATATAATAAATTAATTTTACTTATGGTTAAAGAATAATACATACCTGTGATGATGATTTAATTATATTATTTAAAATACTTTTAAGGCAAATGTTCGTAATATATTTAAATCGTAATATATTTAAATTGTAAAAATTTTTTTATTAAATAACGACTAAATTTATTTTCACAGCAGAAATTGAAAAAGTGGGTAGAAAGATTAAAAGTAAGCGTTGTAACTTTTTGAGTAAATTTGCCCATTAACTGGACACAAGTTTTTAGTTTTAAGTTTTATGTTTGATTAAAGTAAAATAAAAAAGTAATTTAAAGAGTTTGCCGTTAAAAGTCGGAAGGAGCCCTTTATAAATGTTATAATATAAGCGCACGGTAGTACATTCAACAAAAGTTAGTAAAATTGCAGAGGGTTCTCTCTATTTTGACATATTATCACAGTAAAGACTAGAGTAGTCATCATTGAAATCATATTTATTTCTGTTCCTCCACAAAGTAGAAAGTGTTTCGCTTTGAATAAAAATAATACAGTTCCTAAAAAAATATAATTTCAATTCAGCTTGAAAAAAAAATATGTCAAGTTCTCATCGCACTATTCGGTCAACAATAATACGACTTGATATCTAAAACTTTGCCAAATTTATTCCTCGTAGCAAGCTTTTAATTTCAAAATTTAAAAGAGACAAAATTAAACACGTTTTCGGGTTAATACTGAGATCCGACCTTGGCAATTTTTTATGCTTAGTAGGTATTTAATTCTGGTTTTATCTTAATTTTAGGAATCTGGAATTTTAAAATCCTTAACATGTAGAAATTGTGCCAGGACAAAAACTCAGTATTAAATCAGAAACTTGTTTTGTTTGTGATTACACAATTTTTACTTATAAACTTGATGCAAAAATAATGTTGGCAAAATTATCTTACTAAAAATTGTCTTGCAACATTTTTACATTTGAATGTTTACGATCGGATAATAATTACATTTTCAACTACTGTTTACAGTTGCCGAGTATCAATGCATCATACTAATGTTGATACTTAAGCAATGCACATAGAGGCTTATCGTGTTGCTGATACCTACGCCGCCGTCTCCTGGACGCGAAGTGCTGAGTGTTCACAGTAGTTAATAAACGCATCGTATGCCTGTACGCTTCAGTTATTGTCATCTTATTTTTTAATTGTTGAACAAAAGTAATATGCTTGGTTTCCTGCGCGCAAAAATTAGTTTCTAATAGCTTCATGTAAGCATGAGTTGGAACACTATTTTTATTCATTGTATGAACAAAATTATTATTCCATGTGTGGAGAAGAGAAATTTTTTTTATTCGTTTTATAGCGAAGAAAAAAATATTTTTATTCCGTATGGAGAAGAGAACATAATTTTTATTAGTTGATATGAGTTACAAAGTAATCTATAATTGAAATCTGGTTAAGAAAGTATCACTGTTGTATAAGGTACCATGTCATTAGTTTAATGGCTTGATTTCTTCTTTTAAATGAAATATGAGTTGAATTTTGATTTTACTTTTCATTCTGAGAGGTTTAATACATGAGTATTAATACGAATAAGTGGTATTTTAATAGTATATCGGACTTACCTAGTAACAGACGACTGTAAATGTAATTGTAGTCTGCAATTTTGCAAAGTTAAAATTTTTTTATAGTTCTATGAAACATCATTATTTAATAATATAATTAAGTGAAATATAAATATGCATAAACAATACTTTGATCACAATGTTTAAGTATTTATTTTAAATTTTTACACATTTTACAACAGATTCCAAAACCAGTTATTGTGCATAATAAGTACGGAATTAATAGTATTAATAGTAAACGAAATTATAAATTAACAAATAAAAGGATCACGAAAGGTCCTAAATTGCTCAATAATCTGACAACGTCACTCCTACTGGTATCAACTGAGCAGAAATAAATTTAAAACAACTCCAAATAGAACGTGTTTTAGTTGTCTTCTTATTGGAAAAATCGTATTGATGAATTGCCAATATATAAGTTATCTTCTCACCACAGAACAAGAATTAGAGAAATTTAGCTTATTAAATTTAGTTTCATATTAAATATTCATCTTATTTTACTTTTGCGTTTGACAGGTTTACGTAAAGAATTGAGGTATATGCGGGAAAATCAATGAGTTCGCCAAATACCTAATTTTTACTATCAGGTAAACCAGGACCCGAATTTTGGATCGTTCTTATTAACTACCTCAAAAATTCACTCAGGCCGCTTGACAAAGTAGAAAGCTAAAGATTATTTTCACAAAATAACCTTAAGCTTTACATATAAATGTCGAGAACGTGGACTATCATGACATATGGCATAATATAGATATTATGGTTGAGTAATGACTGCATTAAGGCCATGTCAAGATTACAATTTTAGGCCCAAATTCTCACGGATATTACAATTATTGTAGCAACATTTATATGTCCGTTATTTTCAATGTGTCGCAGTTTTCATCCTCGCAATTTGCTCAATATTAACATTCACGCTCGCACGCATACACGCACGCTGGCACGCACGCAAGCACGCACACATGAAAGCACGCACGCAGGCACGCTCGCATGCACGAACATATGTATACTTGTATGTGTATATATATATATATACATATATATGTATATATATATATATATATATATATATATATGTATATGTATATATATATATATATATATATATACATATATATATATATAGATATATATATACATATATATATATATATATAGATATATATATATATATATTTGTGTGTGTGTATTATACGTATTGGGTTGGGTAATAAGTTTTTAAACCCGAGTTGCTGTCAACAATTTTTATTAAAAAATGTATATGTTACACTAAACTTAGATTTTGTATTATATAATTATTCATCAAGTTCTAATATTATACACGTGCATGGAATCATAAAACTACTATTACTATTAAAAGTCAAGTGGATATTACGAACTAGAAAAACTGCTCTTATACTGAAAAATGATAATCTTTAATTTTTATTTTTATATTTTTACTTTATTATTGGAAGTACTATAAGTTATTTTTTTCGAGACTGCCATGAATATTTCGATATCATAATTATTTCATTAAGAAATTGATCTACATTTGTTGAAATCGTTAAAACAAGATAACCGAAATAATATTAGTTGAAACTTCTAATCTAACATTTTTGAAGATTTATTAAATGCATGAATGAAAAATTACAGGTCTAAATGGGATCATTACACCTCACTGTGAAGTGAATTACTAAAATTTACCAATACAGTGTAAAAATAAAATGTGGTAAACGAAAGCTAAATTTAATCCTGACAGACCTGTGAAATCCTAGTTGGTGAGGTGCGCAAAAAAATTATTTTCCTTTCACATATGTTGAGAGTAACATTAAAAAAACCTTTTTAACACTTTGCTGTAATTAAAATTATCGACTTGTAAAATTTCATGTACGTATATATAAAATTGCGGACGGACTTATACTCCGATCCAGAAGTTGGTCTGAGCACATGTCCGCTATTTTTATATAATATTTCAGTCTGTTTTGTAATATTTGTGAATTGTAAGGCTTTTTTCTGATTTGAGATCATTTTCCGATTTGAAATCAAAAGATAATTTTGAAATATATTTGAAACATATTTTACAATTGTCTTTTTTCTCTTCTGATGTCTAAATTTTTTAAGTAAAATGGGAAAAACTTAAATTTTTTTCTACACATTTGAACATTATTATCGATGGCCTTGCGTAACAACTGAGTTACTGAATCGAGCACGCGGTTTTGTATGTTGCTTATTATATTTGGATGCTACAGGTGTTATTTAAATTTTACCAAATGAGATACCTACCCCCATGTTTTATAGTGTCCTCGTATGTTGTAATATTTTTAATTGTTTTTTTTCTCTTGCATGAAAGTAGATTACATTGAAACTGACGTTGACAGTCAACCGAAAAAGAACAAATAATTTATTAGAAACGGTTTAAAACCTCCACTGTTATTTTTGTTTGTAAAGCGGTAGACAAGCGGACTGTATAAATGGTGCCGACGTTATTTGGGCTCCGTTCGACTAGCCGGTGTAAACACATAAAGAACGTAAAACGGTCAAACAATCATAAAGTAGATTCACCTTTTCTCACCATCAAAATTTCTCATAAAGGAAGCCACAAGATCTCAAGTAGAAGCTCAAACGAATAAAAAAAATGGTAAACCCAAAAGGGCAGCATAAAAAATAAGAAAACTTACAAATAAGTTTTTTTAGGCCGAATTTTTAGCAACATTTATTAAATGTGTTAAGCGGGTAATTAAGGAATTTTTAGTATCTCCCTTTTTTCCATATTTTTCTTGTTATATTTTGAAATTATTATTCTATTTGCATGTTTTGACAAAAAATATGCAAATAGAGTAAAGAATTTAAAATTCAGTAAAACTAGTTATATCGTTGTCACAACTACTACAAATATTTGAAGGTACAAATATTTGATGTAATGACATATTTCGTCGTAAAAATGACAAAAATTATTGCAAGAAGATTTTTAGAAGAAGACGCCACGTATAGAACGAAAACATGAATTATATAAATGTTTGGTTTTAGTTTGTCAGTTTTCTTTTATTTTGTTCTACTAGCTTATTTAGCCCACATAAAGTTCGTATAGTTTTATTGTAACATGATAAAAATAATGAAATATATTCAATATCAAATTCGTTGTAAATCCTCGTATGTAAATCTTGAATAACTACATTTCCAAGCGTCTACAAAAATTGTCTGAAATATATTTCTAATTTAATGTATCTACTCCATTTGTATAAAAAAGAAATGAACCGTCACGGGACGCTTGGCACATGTGAAACATCGTGTTCGTACAAGTAATATGCATAAAAGACAAGATTATTACAGGAACTAAATATAGCATAAAGAAAAAATAAAGTATTACAAATTTCTTACAGAAAATGGTGACTTGACAATTAATACAAAAATAATAAAGCACAGGTTATGTGTACCGTAGTAAACAATAGAGTCGAACTGAGTTTGGAGGGGGTCGCGTAGTCGGTTGCGCATGGCGACACGTCGCCATACCGTACACTCTACTACATATAGACTATATATATACCTTAGTATAGTATGGCGACCCGTCACCACGGCAAGCGTCGCCACGCCAACGTTGCGGTTTATACCTGCACCTATAGATGTTTCACATCAAAAAGCTGTTTCATTTTGTATAATTAATCTATATACTCCATTTGTATCAAAAGCCTTATTTTCTTTGGAGTTGTAGGCTATCGACAGTTTTAGACTTAAATGTGTTGATAACAGCAAAATATATAGTTAACTATAAAAACAAATAGAGATAAGAGAGAAGGGTAAAATGTTTGACAAAATAGTGTTTCTTCATATCATTTTCACAAAAGCAAATAAAGAAAATATTTTGAATATATCCATTAAAAAAAAGTAAACGCGATAATCAATGGTCGTAATTTTTTTCTCGTTATTTTATGCCTAATGATAGGATGTACGAGTGCAGAATTCCAGCCACACCCAGTCAAACATTTATTTCTAATCACTATTAAATAAATATTACGCTTTTTTCAATAGCATTTAATAATATTAAAGGATATTGCGCTATTTTTACTGTATTTTACATTATATTTTTTAAGTAACTAAGAATATTTATTAAATGTATCTAAAGAATTCTATCTCTTACATGTGTTGGAATAACTTATTTCTGCAAACTTTAAAAATATTTTTAATGATTGCCCTCTCTGCATTAAAATGTTTATTTTGATTTGAGAAAAATGTAATATTGTTATGTTCTAATGATGTTCCTTACAAAATGTTAGTTTTTGTAAGTTGGAATAATTTTGTCGCAATTCCATTTTTTTTCTAGTTTTTGAAAATATTCAAGTGCTTGAAAAAAATATGATTAATAAATTTTTTTTTATTATTTCAGTCTAATTATGGAATTTGAAGATATATAAGCTAATTGTGGATTTATATCTTCTAGAAAATGTAAACTTTGTAACTAATTGGTAAAAGTGAAAAATATTACATGTCTAACCCATTGTATGTATATATATATATATATATATATATATATATATATATATATATATATATATATATATTTGAAAGTAATGTTGATTAAACACAAAGTTTATTATTAAGTAACCAACACTCTCATTTCACGATTACTAAAACAAAATTACGCTAAAGCTTCACTTTCTCATATCCGCTAAGCAAGAAAATTGTATCGCTAAAATTTAAATATTTTTTTAAATTTAGGATATAAGATATTAATATTATATTTGAAATAAATCGACATGAATGTACTTATACAAATGCCCAAAAAAATTATACCTAAATGAGGGATTTTAAAGCGGAGAAATCACGTCAGTCTTTTCTGTACTTTCTTCAACATAAGTAAATAAATTACCTCATATAAGTACTAGATATCTACGTTTATTTCCAACATAATTAGTGTAATGAAATTACTGAAAGAGCGGTGTACAATATCTGAGTATCCATAACTCAGTTTTGTAAGACTGACTTTAGGATATCAGTAATTAATTACATAATAATATGATGATTAAACTATAAATTAATTATCAATAATATGGTCAAGAAACCTATAAGTAATCAATAATATGATCAGTAACAGAGGAATGTGCTCGTTTCACGAATGTAGTGTTTCAAAGTTGTAGAAAAATTATATTATATTTGAAATAAATTGAATTTCGATGTGTAGGATATACATGTTAAATTCAAGTTTGGAAAAATATTGTTTTTAAACAATTTTTTTTTCATCGGTTAGATATGTTTATTATCAATTGATTTTAAAATTTAAAAACGAATTTTCTACTTAATAGGATAGTTGCTTATTAATATTAAGTACCTTTCAAATGAGTAATGTAATTAATTTAAATACAGGTCAAAGAAATTACGCTAAGCTAGTAAGACGTAATACCTTGCTGTGTAGAGTACAAACATAATTAACTCTATTTAATATATCGTTAGAGAACATTGTTCTGAGCAAGTGGACATTATTACAACAAAACATAATTCTCCCACGTGTAAAGCTCGACCTTATCTTCGAAACATACGTTGGAGCCATTTTCATTAGAAAGTCTAATTTTGTAATCCAATACAACATGTGGTGAAAGATAAGCAAATGACTACATGGACCGACCAACAAAATGGGGGCTTGTTAGTTAGGTTTCTTAAGATTTTATTTATTTTTAGGTTCGTATTTATATTTTTGACAAAAAAACCCCAAATTCAAGGACTGCTGAACCTAAAATTATTGAAAATAGGGATTTTAGAAGCACACATAAATACTATAGGAAAACTATAGCTATTGTTTAAATTTTTAGCAATTTTATAAGTATGTACGATGTTTTTCCGCCAATTAAAGATATACTAAGATATTCACCTTTATTTACAGTTTATTATCAGTTATTATTTACAGTTTATTAGTTAATTTAAAGTTTCTACGTCGCATGATTTTCTCAGAAACCATGAACTTTAAATTGGCATAACACATTTTATTAGACCCCATATTTTGTACTAGCTAATTTTTTATAATATTAATATAAAAATGAAAGAGGTGTATATACCATTATGCCATATGGTTATTATATAATTATGTGGAAATCAATAATTTTTTTTATAATTCTAAATTTAACGATATGTTCCAGAAAATCTTTGATGTGTTCAATAAGTGAGTATATTAGAAAGTCAGGCCTAAGTGCGATACCCCACTATGCTGAACAAATAAGTTGAAGTATTATCAACCGGAGCTAGTGAACTTGAATTGGTATGGTGTGGTTGTTGGAGCTTACTGTTATCATTATCTTTAGACATTTCCATTTTGAAGTCTGGAATAAGATGACTTAATAATTTGAGCAGTAACGTTTAGGCTGATGTGGAGGAAGGTAGTTACAGATACGAACACACTTCTCATTATATTTTGCATAATTTTACGTGCAATAATAAATGTGTCGTTATTACTTAAGACTTTATGTGTTTTTTATAAAAACTCACTTATGAAAACACAGTGTTATATATATTTCATCTAAATTATTTAAAAAACAAAATAAAATAATAAAAAAAAAAAAAAAAATATATATATATATATATATACGTATATATACATATATATATATATATATATATATATATATATATATATATATATATATATATATATATTTAAGTAAACCATTTTCCTTTTTAATCAATAATTAAAATAACAGACTCATCATTTAGGGAGATAATTTGACGCCTAATAACTTTATTACTATTTTCATATTAAAACAGTGGTAATATGAAAATAGTAATAACGATATTTTTTAAATCTTCCATCTCATTTTAAACGTTTTCAGTTATAGCGCTGTAAGGTAAGTTAGAGTAAACTTATTTTTATTTAAACGGCAACCACTATAAAGTACATAAAGACTTACACGTATAAAAATGAAACTAGTTTAGTAATTTAAGGTTATATTTGCTACATATATTTATTTAAATCTTATTTTAGTGACATTGTCAAATGGCAAATGAACAATTTCTAAGCGTTGAACAATTTCTATGCCTTGTAAATTAAAAGTGACAAGTAAATTATATGTGAATGATCCATGATTTGAAAAGAGTATATATTTAAAGTTCACATGACATATTTAACAACAGTAATATATTTGAAATGACCAAATTATAAATAATAGTATCTTAATACGCAAAGAAGAAAACAGTTTAAAAACAGGATGACTAATATTTTCAATCTTAGATTTTCTGACACAAATTTCAAGTAGACAAACGAGTTTCGTGGCAATTAAATTTATTCACAAACATTAATTTATCGGATTAAATTAATTATAATACAAATCAAACTGAAATTAAAACTTGTGCTCTTCTATATATTCATTGAATAGGTTATTGTCGTTAACTTCACACATCGTGATTAAATTTAGTTACTTTCACAAACAAATTAAATAAACTTGCTTATTAGCAAGAAAAATATATATAATATAAGGAAAATACTTTGTATCAATTACTGCTTTGTAAAAAACAAAGAAATAAAATGACACAAGGAAAGCCTCAAGTCGATTTTAAGAGAAAATAATTCAGAAAAGTGCGAATTTTTTCCAAAACCAATCATTTTCTATACTTTCATCACAATTAGTATTGCGTTACCATCCACGGAAAGGTCGACGAAAGTAAGGGTAGAAGGGTGTTTTCAAAGGATTATTACAAGTTAGATTACAGTATCTGCGTACATATGCGTATATACATAGATATATGCGCTTTAACTATTGTATACTTTTTTATTTAATAGTGCTCAGCACAACGAACCAATAATAAATTTCTGAGCTAGAAAATTCGATCTGTCCTTAAGTTCTGAATCCATAAATGTCAAAAGTTGTTTTAATTGTAATACCGAAATAATGAATTATTTTCTTTCGAATTATCGTGTACTTTAATTTTATAAGTCATGAAAAATTTAAATCAACCAAAAAAAAATTTAAAAAAATTAAAACTCCACCTATTTTTTTGTCGAAGACGAAATTTACATTACGTTTAGATTGATAATGAATAAAAATTTTTTTTTTTATTTGTATTCATACTTTTGGAAAAATTTAAAAGATCATTCAATTCTTAAAATAAAATGACCAGTCTAGGGTGAAATCAGACACTTTTACTCTTATTAAACCTTTTTATTTCATTTTAATTAACAATTAAATGAAGCTGTGGTATGGTGTATTCTATTAACTTTATTAAAATTTTTAACCACGACCAAGGTTTCATTGTATGATCTTCAGGTGGGAAATTTGTAGAGATTCCTTCAAATTGCCCACCTGAAGATGTTATCATACGACGAAACCTAGATCCCAATCTAAGAATTAAAATAAATTATATATAATACTACATCACGTAGCTTCATTTACTTGCTAATAAAAATTAAGTAATAATGAATGTCTACAAACTTAACGCTAAATATATTTAACATTTAAAAATTTTTTATTCAATTGTGTGTGTTGTTCCAAACCGCATAATTTTCAATACATAACTTTCACCCTACTTGTTATCGTGGTCTATTAGTATCAATTAGAGTCATAGGTTTCTTGCTTGTACCTCTAATTCACGTATTTTTAATATACCACGGATACCAAATTATTCAGACCCATCAAAAAATATTTCTCTACCCGTTTACTTTAATATAGATTAACTTTAATTATTCTATTAACGCAGAGAAAAAGGGACCAATTATGCTCCGTTAATATAATTCCCGAACATTTCCCACTCCAGAAGAGGACCATGCCAAAAAGACATTAAAATATTCTAATACATCCCATTCACTAAAGCTTTCTTTAACATAAACACCAAAGTTGCTCAGCATGTGAACTTTGATATTTTTCTCAGTTGATAATTGACAATGAAGAATATGCTTTACATTTTATAAGAAATTGTGATGATGAAATAATCTAAGGCATTTATATATGTAAATATGTGTATATACAAATACATTTTTATTCATAATAATAGAGTTAGTAAACATTACGAAATACGAACACGAATGCAGTGCCGCAATACTTATACAAAAGTATACTTAGTGAGAATGGAGGCAAAGGAAATAATTAGATTACTTAAAAATATAATTTAACTTAAAATATGTAATTTTTTTATGAAACAACTGCTACATAACGTGTAACTATTGTGTAAAATTATATTGCAAAGTGGTTAGGCAGTTTACACGTTTTGAATATATTCGGTCTTGCAAAGATGCTTCTCTTTTAAATATGGCTTTTTAATAGCCTTTGTAATATTTTACTACTTTTATATGATCTGAAAATAACTTACAACCCTTGTTACTTTCCTTTCAATCATATATGTCCATAAAAATTACGATTTTGTCTAATATGCAAGCAATGTTTTCACCTGTTTTAATGATGATCACCATATCATTTAAAAATATCCCTAACCTTGGATCTACAGGTAAAAAATTAATGCGTCAATTTTGAAAATCTGTGGTCTTTCTTAGCTTTTTCTACCTTGTTTAACTCTCCAAAACAAAGTTTCTGATAAAATATTTAAAACAGTAATAAATATGTCAAATATGTCAAGTTAGAAGTCACAATATTGAAACTTGCTCTAAAGAATTTTGATCACCTTGAATTAAGACAGAACCATCAAAAGACAATATGATGGATTGCCACTATATATATATATATTCCTTGCCTGACTTTACCTTTGAATTATTTCCTCTTAATGTGTTTTTGATAAAGCCTTGTTGGTAATATATTAAAACATTAACTAATAAAATTTGATAATAAAAACAAACGAATATTTTAATTTTTCAACTCAAAATTATTTTATAATTATATTAGGTTATAATATTATAACTCAAAAGAAAGTAATTTGTTTTAATTAATTATGTTTCACAATCTTTCACTACTTATGTTCATTATGTTAAGTTTTATTTTAATTTTCTCTCCCTTGATTCGTTCCGAATAACCTTTAGCCTAAAATTAATTTTAATTACTTTAATACAACATAAGTACAATATAGTTGTATTACATTATTACTAATAGCTCAATAGTACTAAAAGTTTATGTATTTAAATAAAACTTAAATATTTAGTAGTCGTAATATTTTATTTTTAAACATTTGTGCATAGTTCCTTCAAATTTAACAGTTAAGTTTTATTGCCAGCCTAAACATTATAGCATTTTGTTTAGGTTTTTTTCACGCAATAATATTAATTTGTTCTTATATATTTAAACATTCAGTCATTTTATATGAAATTGTTCCAAAATGAAACGATTTTATATTGATTTCGTAAATCGTATGTATATATTAAAGCACATCCGCCATTTGAATGAAAATTCCATTTCTTTATATTTTACGTGCCACTGGAAGTAAATTGTATAAAAATGGATGAATTATTTAATAGCCGAAAATTTATTATGTTTATTTTTCTTTCAAGTAATATTTAAATCGCTTAAGGCAAAAATGTACAAAAAAATATTTACATTTATTTAATTAGCTAGCATATTTCGTAACCGAACTGGCTAGCGAGTCGTAGCAGAAGAAGTTTTGATATTAATATAAAAAATATTTGAGCCTATTTGAAAAAGAAATAATATAAAAATAATCAGGCCAAAATCCGAGAAATTAATATATTGAAGAGTCAATGGTTTTTTTATGCTAACACACAAAGGATTTTGAATATAATTTCCACATGGTGTTTCAAGTAAGATTTTAGGATATCACGACCATTAGACCCTGGGCACAGCTTGAATGTTGATATTATCACCTAATTATTAAGTAGTTTGCAATTAAATTTAACTACGTAGTATTATTTCTACTTTCTTTAAGTTCTTTACCACGACCTAGGTTTCGTTGTATGACAACGTCTTCAGGTGGACTATTAGCAAAGATATTCAAGAAGTAATTTGCAGTTGAGAAATAAAAATAATTTTTAAATGAATGGTTAAACAAAACTATATTATTAAAAATATTCGGTATTTTTCTAAAAAGCTTCGTTAGTTCCCGGCATCACATTGTTTTGAAAAACACATGAGTTTAATATGAGCAAAAACTTATTAAATAATGTTTTCTTTTAAAAAACGCAAAATGAAATTAATTTTCAATTAGATATTTTTTTTAAATAAAGGAACTCATCGGCGAAATTAATTTATTCTTCTAAATTTTAGCTTAGTAAATTAATTACAGAAATTTTTTGGGTTACTGTAGATTATATTCACTTAAAATATTTACTGGCTAATACCTGCCATTTCCTCCGCGTAGATACAAATTATTGGCTTGACTTTCCCCGATTTTCAAGATATTAATCTTTCATTATTTTTCTATATACCTTTTGCGTAAATAGAGTATACTGTAAATAAACACACTAAGAAATAACCACGTACTCTTCGTGTTGCATTAAGACGCTGCGGCGCATGCTATTCGCGTACCCGTGCCTACAAACATAATATGATGTCGTCCGGGTAACTCATAAAAGAGTGAGCTACTTGAACGCGATCAGACTTGTGAGGGCAGACGTCAGACGTCAGGGTAGATGGGATATCAGGGCGTGGGGGTGGACAAAGTTACGATGTTATCTAGCAAATATATATCGTTTTATTAACATGTCTTACAATTTGAATGTGATAATAAACTCTATAGGCGCATAGAAAAAGTGCATTAGTGTTACTCTTAGTAGGGGAACACATTTAAGATCATTCTATTTTTCAACCACCTGAGGGATGAATTTGGAAAATTGGTAAAAGCAATTGTTTGAATAGAGATTCAAAATATGAGTGAACAAACCTGTATCTAAAATAAACAATTGTCTGATACTAATTTTTACTCCTTATTACTCATCCTTAGCGCGTCAATTTCCAAATATATTGTATTGGATAGAATAATGTGAAAAAAATAATATTACAATTATTTAATTAGGGAAAACATTGACATGACTGAAAAATCAATTCCTTCGAATACCCGTGGATAAGTGATATTTATATAAGTGGCAGTTCAACTTTGCAACAAAAATCTGGTCTAAATTATGAAAATTAAAAATTATTTTTTTCCATCTGGTTTCTAAGGCCACCACAATAATATTATTTTTTTTTTCTCAAAATTCACGTCGACTACAGTTCGTGCTCCTTCATTGATTGTAAATTTTTATCCAGTAAAATGTTTCTTTAAATTAGAAAATAGACGATAACCAGACCAAGCCTTATAAGGTGAAATACGGGGTGCAGCAGTAAATTGAACAAACAAAGTAGAGAACAATGTATATTTCAGTCATGACTTTTAAATATGCGTGAGCGTCCATTTATCTTGATGAAAACAGAACACTTTTAGTTGATATTCCTTGCTGTTTTTCAAGAATCAACCTACGTAATACGGTACAGTAGAATTTGTGGTCTTATTCTTTGTTAAACAGCATAAAAACTTACACTAAATTAAAAAAAAAGAAATAAACTACTTTATTTCCGAACAATGAAAAATAACTTTGGTTTTTGTGGGGTGGTGACTCTAGGTTCTCTACTCTTTTGACTTATATTTTGACTCTGAAGTATAGTGGTAGACGTTTTATACCACAAATTACACATCCGTTTGACTTATGTGCTTCAGATAGGTAGCAGGTTGATACAAGCCAGTGACTAAAGTTGCAAGAATATAGCAACTTTGATAGGGCGTGGTTCCCATTATGTAAATGCATCAATAAGATCGTGCATTAATCCGAACTCACATTTATGCATTAACTTCCGCCACAAATTATAAAGGGATGTACCGAATCTTAATTGAGTTTAGGTTTTACGTGTACTTTTACATTTTATACTTTTACATGGAAGTCACACAGCAATTCTCATTTTATGTTTATACAGATATTTTCCCGCTTCCACATGCTCTTGCAGTTTTTACTTATCCGCTAACGATTTGCATTAAAAGAGTCATACAGTAGCTCTTATTTTGTATACACATAAATGTATATATATATATATATATGTGTGTGTGTGTATGTGTGTGTATTTAATCGGATGTATATCCGATGAGGATGGATGTACCCGGTATATGGGGTGGTCGTTTTCGCCCAGCTTTTTTTATAAATTCACAATTTCTCATTTAAGTGTTCCATTTGATTTATGAATTTCTTAAATTTTTATAGCGACTTTCTTTGCAGAAAGTAAGTGAAAACTTTTTTAGATAAGACATTTGTGAATGTTAGGAAGTATCTCACTCCACCGATCGTTGTAGCTTCTATCGGACCATAAATATCCGAATGTATTAAAACCAGAACTTTTGTGTTGTAAGAGGCCACTTCATGAGTTTAAGAGGCCTTCATATTTGAGAGGCAATTAGCTTGTCTTTTAGACTAGGTACAAATATAATCTAGTTGTCTTTCTCGGATAATTACATTCCTCCAGTATTTGTTGAGATATTTTCTAAGTCGTTAATATCCAGGTGTCCCAGATGCTGGTGCCACAAGAAAAAATCTGATTTGTCAATATCCGATATATGTGCAACATTACTCTCTATGTTTAATCTCTACGTATTTTTGATCAAACTTTTAGTAGCAACAATCCCATTGTTTCAGTTTGTCATGAAGCAGTTTTTATTATTAAACTTTACATGGTTTAGTAAAGTTTTTAATAATTTGGTTAACCGACTACAAGTTTGTTGGTAATTATGATACATACAATACATTTTTAAGTATGATTTTATTGTGTCCTTTATCGTTACCCGAGCCAAGACTCACTTGACCAGAACCCTTTAACGAAAGTGGTTTGTTACATGCTAGCTTTATAGCCTTGACGGCGAAGGAAGACGTAGAAAGCGATGCCGTCCCTGCTGTTAATTTGATTGCGGTGGCTGTTCATGCTCTCGTAGAAAATACAGTTGTTTTACAGTTGTTTACAGTTGTTTTGTCATATGTATATATGCACCCGAATCTATGTAGTGTGCATACCAAGGCACCCACGTCATTGACGGAAACGGTGAAATTATAACCTGCTGAATTAATGTTAAGTAGAACTGCGTGAGTGATTAATGAGATATTCCTTAACGAGTAATTCGGATAAACAACACATGTAAGTCTTCATGCGACCGAGCAGAAAAGGAAGTATGGTAATGGAATTACGGTTTATTTACACTACACCTCAGACTACAAGGATTATACTTGTAGTCTATGGTAATGTGTGTATATATATATATATATATATATATATATATATATATATATATATATATATATCTATATATATTCAATACTAAATAGCGTTGCCATTTCAATGTTTAACATAACTAAACCAATTAATAAATGTCATTGGTGAAAAGGAATTTATTGCACTCTGCTCACAAAAATTGTTTTTTAAAATAATAGAGAGAAATCATATTTAACATTCGGATCCATTAATTTATTAACACATACGAGGTTTCTGTTTGAACAGCTTATTAAAGCGTTATTGGCCTATTTCTAACTTCCGTTTTGTTCGAATTTTCGTTAACCCGGCGATGAGGGAATGGTTTATAATAAAGTAATTGACCTGCTTTTGTAAAACTTATTTTTTGACGTATTCTTATTATATACAGAGCTTTAAATTCTGATTACGCCATTGTTGTTTCACCACGTATTAAAATAATTTCTACGAAGTGACGTAAGCAATTTTGATTGTAATAATGTTCGCTACGTCAATAAAACAATTCCAAGTAGCAATAACACTACCATAAGCGTGAGTGAGGGGGTAGAGTGAAAATGTATATTAAAATGTTACCGGAAAAGTGAAATTTACTAGAAGCAGCCAGTTTATAAATTTGTGTTTAGAAATTAGCTTTACCTTTACGTAGCTGCCTTTTATATTTTCTTACTGGTCGCCTTATTTACATAATTCATTTAGATTGATTTAACTGTGAATTAAATAAGTAGAAGAATGCAAAGAAAAAAGTGAGGTATGCTCAATAAAATTTACAGAGTGATAAAGAAATATTGAATATATTTCACTGAAATATGTAAATTTTTTCTTGAAATCAAAATTAATTTTTTTTATAAGGATAGGTATAAAAACATGCTGCAGAAATCGAATTCAATATAAAAGAAAACAGTTTTATTTTATTCGGAGCCCAAAATTTGAATTTTTCATTTATTAGGTAAACCTATACACTAAAGAAATAGAAAATTAAGTTCAAGGTAGTTAGAACAAATGAAAGAATTATAATTGTTAGTAGCCTGTGTGAAAATTTGAACATGAAATATATTTGGCATCAGTTTATTTGTTTGTTTTTTGGATGGTTTTTTTTTCAGAAACAATCTAATGCAAGAAAAATATTTTAGTATAATATATCAAATGACAAACTAAACATAAAAAGTGATGACAACATATGTAAGTAATATGATAACGTTTAATTCTAGGTTGGAGTGCTCGTTTCGGGGACAGATCTCAATAAAGAATTTTTCGTGAAGCCAATGTAGATAAAATTTCGCAATATGATATAAATATTGGAAATAAATTTTTGTTACACAATATTTTCGAAAAAATTATAGTATCTAAATTATCAAAAAAGTTATAGTATATAAAATCATTTTTGATCACTACATAGCGATTAAAAAAGAAATTAAAAATTTGAAATAAATTAATTTTTCAGCACACAAAATTATTGAATAAGTGACTACCACAGTTTTAAACAAATAGTGTTGAGGTTTAATATTTGCAAAACTCAAACACGAAAGTCGGCCGACCTATCAGTCTTATAAAAGAAGTTAAAAATCTATATAAATAAGAATATTTGAAAATTATAGAGAAAATTCATAGTGTGCTCGGAAATTATTTTTAAATACGAACAGAATCAAATGTATCTTTCGATAAAGACATTCTAAACGGTCGTTAAATATATAGAAGGATTCCTCCAGTAAAAAAAGAAAAACCAATCACCTGACACCCCCTCATTCTAATCCATAATGTGACTTGAACTGCACAGAAATTTGAAAAATTCATTCTCCATCAAACGAAATAAAGTTGAACAGAGTATTATAAAGTTTAAATGTAAAACGGAACGGTAAAATGTTTAATGAAAGACCTAACAGAATATTTCCAAGGAAAGGGTTAAAAATAAATGTGGTTAATTAAGCTACACTTTTAATTTAGTCGAGGTAATTCACAACGTTCCGCGTAATCCGTCGTACTTCGCGAGATCGCCATGTCACAAACCGGGGTACAAACACTGAGGACAGGTTTCATTATACTATGCGAATCCACGCCAATTTTAGTCGCGGTCCAAATTTCATTAAAAATATTCTTTGGTTTGAACGTGATTATGTATTAGTAATTAAAATGTTTAAATAAGTAAAATTTGTATAGTCATAACTATTATTGCAATGATTTTTAAATTATCTTATCCTTAAGTCACATCATCCACATAGTCGTAAGAGTTTATTATAATTCGAGGCAGTCAGTTTCTCTTCATAGCTGTAAACAAAATACTTTATTATAAAAATACTATGCTACATCTTTAAAATTTTATTGTAAGTGTATGTGTGTGTATTTTACCTCAATAATAGATTTTATGACGTAATATTTACATATGGTATTATGAGTAATAGAAAATTATTTCAAGATTTTCGATCGAATTAACTGAATTATTAGATATTTATAGGATGGAAATCCAAATTTAAATTCTTTAGACTAGTCCGAAATTTTATCAACCGCATATCACTCTCGTGAATTATTTTTTAGCCATTAAAAAGTATATGAAAATTTTGAAATAAGTAGCTGTTATAATTTTTTCAGTCATTATTTAATTTTGTTTTAGACTAAAATTTTGTCTGGGAAAAATTCTTCTCTATGTCGGTTGTCACAAAATTTAAAAGATGTATTATTTTTACACATATCAGTATGATGTAATAAAAGATTAATTATACATCTTCATCGAAAATTTATTACCGGGGTTTTTATTGTCACAATTCGCCAATTAAATTTAGTAAAACTAAGTCTCCAGATTTTGCTTTAATACAGTCAGTCAACTTTGCGAAATTTTTTAAAATTTTGACTACCACAAATACCTTGTTCTAAACGTTTTGCATTCGTTTTTGGTTTAAGGAAATCTCATATACATCGGTAATAATGTATAGTATTTCATATTATATTATAATGGGAGACGTCGCTATTTTAATTCTATTAATCGCAGAAATGAAAGCTTAATGATGCATTGTAATAATTTAATACACCTTCGGAGACAAGAATCAAAACAAATTGTATAACAGATACTATTTATCATTGTAACATTGCGTTAAATTCATAAAAACGTAAAATGCTAATCGATTTAAAGTTTATTATGTTCTCATAATATTTCGCTTTTACACAAAAATATCTAACTAATTTAATATCATTATATCGAGTCCTATAATAATCAGCAAAACAATCATACAACGCCATTCAGAGAATTTAAAATTGGTCTAGAAAAGTAACATAATTTTAAAATCAACTTCATATTACATTATAGGCCTTTCTATAAGATTATCATTATTTAAACATTACGTAATTTTAAACTCAGTACATAATGATCATGTAAAAGCCCAAAATTTCAGATGTTGGCCAAATAGGTAGTGACATCATCCGGACAGCCTCAGTTGAATAGAAATAAAAAAGGCGTACGAATTTTATACAGACATTATTCGAAACAGAAGTACCGTAACGAAATACTATTTTATTTGGAGCGATGATGTTTCAAGTTTGAAGTTCATGCTCGGCGAGTTGGCATTAGGCATCATAAATGAATTTTATTTGTTTCTGCATAAATCTCAATTCTATTGAATTTTATGATACATAAACATTTTGAAAATAAGAGTTTTCTGGTCTAATAACTCACCTATAATTTAAATGTTGGGGGTATATTAAATAAATAGTGAAAAAAAAGTTTTTAATACCTTAAATATTATTACCTCGCTACTTATAGTACATCGTGTAAAACGCATAAAATATTTATAGTTAAGTAAAGATTTAAACATTTTCGCTGATCATAAATAGAAAGTAACTGTATCTTAGGGTATTTGATTTGTATTCTATGGAACGTTAATAACCATTATTTCAATGGAAAGTTAATAACACATTGATAATTTTAATTATTTTATTTGTATTTTCATTACGATATCAATCATAACGGACGTAGCATTGCAAATAATATTGGAAAGAAAATACTAAGTGGGCTTAGAATGGGATTTAGAAAAGATTTTAAAAATGTCTAAATACGTGCGGACAACATATTCGTACACCAATTTTAAGAATATTTCGTTACGTGCTTTTTTCCCATTTTCAAATTGGCTGCGCAAAATATATTTTATAGATAGAAATACGTAAATAGTAGTTTTTCTATAATATTCCAGTCAGATTTTACGAATCTTTAATAAAGTTTTTTTTATGATCTCTGGCTCAGTAGTTTCGGAATAAAGGAAATGGAGTTTTATATTTTTGATTATTTTTGGGGTGCCATTATAAGTATGCAATTTAAAATTGTGAATGAAATTTTATATTCCTCATAACAAACCCTTTCAAATGATACTCCTCTTGATAGGTATAATAAAAAAATGAAAACATTTATTTTAATCCTTTTTAAATTTTTATATGAATAATCTTAAAAAGTAAATTGTGTAAAATATATGTTTCAATTAACTGTATGATCATGCCAACTTTTAATTTATTCTTCATTACTTGGTTCCTGAGAAAATTGGTTCCAAAAATATAAAAATATAAATGTGTTGCCTATCATAACTTTTATAGACGTAAAAACATGGGGAATATTAAACAAAAGGTGCTATCTGAATCATCTTTAGAATTTTTTTCACTTTTACGTGTATTTCTAAAAACCATAACTTTTTCGTAATTTTTGGTTGAGTAGTACCGAAAATAATGGTGTTACCACCATTTGAAATTTGATATTTTTTGCACATTTTTAAATATGCTCCTGAAGATATATAAGCTATAATTATGAATAAAATATTTTTGGGACTCTTAGGATCAGACCTTATAAATAAAACTCAATTAATTTTTTTGGTATGTCTGAGTGTCAAATTTTAAGTAATTTTGCCAAATTTTAAGTCTACACATCAAGCGGTTTGTGAGAAAAAGGGCTGTGAAAAAGGAATACGGGCAGAAACGTGAATTATCTCAGTTTTTCCTTTTAAGGCACGGAAACCTAAAAATAGAACTGAAAATTAGAAAACATGTGGTCACAGCAGACCTGTAGGTTATTAAGAACCCTAATAGGAGACTCTAATTATGGTTCTTAATTACAGGTCTACTACTTGAACTTTCAACCATAACATATCGTACCCATTACAGTACAAATATTATATATTCTTTAATTGAAATTCACTTTACTGATGGGAGATCAGTCTGAAAATAATTTAGCCCACGTTACACTGATCATTTCCTTTAATTATGTTGTCTTAGCACTTACGGATCTTTATCTTACATTTAAAATTATGACGTTTTATACGAGACTAGCCGACTGCGTTGTAGGTGAACGCTCATTATTTATCATTAAAATAATTTTTAAACCAATTTTTTTTTCAAGTCAAAGAGGCACGCATCTTTATTCTCGATAAGTTATTAATTTATTCATTTTTTATAAAACTACATTTTGTGCAGTCGTGTAAAAAGGCAATAAATAATATTTTCCTATCCGGTATATTGATATAAATTATTGCAAATGACTGCAATGTCAGATAAAACGCAAACCAAGGGAATGATTTCGTATTTCTTTTTAAAGTTTTAAATTTTAATTTTTTTACGATAAGATATTTGGACCCAACCACTTGAGCTTTACATTTTTTTAACAAAATGCAATTTATAATTTCAAAACTCGGTGGCTATTCCAATTTTAAAAGTAAAATATAATGAAATATTTACCATTTCTTAATCATGGAATAAAAATAGGACACAGAATGTTTTAGAATATAAAGAGATATAGATGAAAATTCCGTTTCATGTTCAAATATTTGCACTGATCTGATTGCAGCCGCGGAGAGGGAATGTAGTGCTTACATTTTAAATTGGAAATATGATGTAAATATAAGAAAATGTGATAAGACAACAGGTACTGAAATTGAGCATAATAAAAAATATAAGTTAAGCTTTTTAATCTGATCAGAGTGAATATTTAAAAAACGTAATGGGATTTTGGTTCATGTTTACCTACGTCCTGGAAATGTCGCAGTTTATGTAAAATAAATATATTAATAGCTAATATTAAATGAAATTAATACGAACTCTACACATATTTTAATATGAAAGAAAAAGCTGGTAAAATACGTGTAGAACTCGCTCAACAAGGTTGCATTTCGGCATTTATAAATATTTAAGCGTAGATATATAGCATTTCTTTTAAAATATTCACAGATTTTAATTCTTTACAATGTGAATATATTGTAACGCATTATGTATCATATAATTCACAGGCTTAAAAACGTCGTGCAGATTTTGAATATTGAAAGATATATAACCTCTATAATAAATAACCTCTATAATCTTCCTGTAATGTTCTAGTCAGATTTCAAAATCTTTGTATTTTCCTGGATTTTGGCTAAATACTTTCAGGAATAAGGAGGCGATATGCTGTATTTTTGCATATTTTTTAGAACATAATAATTTTTAATAAGCGATTTAAAATTGTGAAAATATATTTTCCTGTTCATCACAAGTTTTTTTAAATGATACTGCACATGATATATAAAGTGGAAATAACTTTTTTTGAAGACCTTTATTTACCACCCATTTAATTGTTATGCCAATATTTTTGTTGGTAGAACAAAATATGTAGAAAATATGTGAGTTAAAAAGATGTCTTATTATGCCAACTTCTAAGTTTTTTCTTTGCATTGTTTCAGCGGGATTGAAAATAGAAAAATGTAAATGCATTGTCTATCATATATTTGTTAGGTGTAAAAATATGGGGCAAATTTAAAAAGTATAACATCTAGAATCATCGCTATAGTGTTCCTATTACCGTTGCATGAGCTTCAGAAAAGCCATGTTTTTTTCCTAATTTTACATTGGGTGGTTTCGGAAATAAGCAGGGTGGGAACACATTTTTTTTATGTTTTTTCAGTATATTTCTGATGGTATAATATCTAAAATTAAAAGATGAAAGAGACTCTTGCAACTTGTATTTTCAAGCGACACCTCGTAATACTAGATTTGCCCACCCTAAAATTTTCAAATGAATACTTTTGAGTTTTAGCTATTACGATATATGATCCGGTTAATATGTTTCATTACTATGCTTTTCAAGTTTCTACATCAAGCAGTTTTTAATAAAAATGAGCGTGACGGACATACGGACAGACACGTATGTATCGTTATAATGACTCCATTTTTCCTTTCAATATTCGTAACCCAAAATTGAAGTTTTATACTGAATATAGAATTATATTTCTTTTAATTTAAAATATAATGACATTTTTTAAGTCGGATGTGATGGATACTATTTGTTTGTATCATTACGCTATTTATTAAAAATTATTTATGACGTAATCGTGGAAATATTAATATAGTAATTGATTATAATTTGAAGAAGAAGCTGCTGACTTAAACAGAACAGTCACAAAGCGTCATTCCAAGAAACCTTTTTTTCTTTCCAATGAAAATTTATGTTTTTCGGGATAAAATATTATTTACATATAACAACAGTAATTTCAAAATTATGTTAAACATATTTATTGGAAAATAAGCATCTGCACAATTTCGTATAAATTTTTTATAAAATAAATAAATTTTAAATAAAATTATTGAAGCAGCTTGTATTCTTTCCCAGATATTTGGTCTGCGATACTTTGTTCAGTACCTTACAGTTTTAGATAAAAACTATAAATCACATAGATAACAAATCTATACATATTTTACTAAAATCGTCATAAACTGTCTAGTGTTAGCTTCGCTACACTAAAATAAAGAAGAATATCTTTATATTTTAAAAAAGATAATTACGCGATAAGAAAAGTGAAATTATATCGTCATAATGTATACGTGATATTATAAACGTAGTCTAAAATGAAACTATATTGTTTCGTATTAATTTGAGCCACCCAACCACAATGCATAAACTAGCAAACCCTCATGATTAATAAAACCGCAACTTCCTTGCGGACGGGTCGACCCATCTATGCAGCCTTACGCTGGTTGACGTGGGGCCTGATGAAACAACGTAATGCATGCTAATCTCTGAGGTGTTTCTCAGATTTCCATAAAAATTCATTCCCTTGTCAAAACTGTTACTTCATAATCAAGATTAAGCGAGTATCATTCGGTTAGTTACTACATTAAAACTAACGTTTACATGTATTTATAGAAAACTTGAATATTGTGTTTTCTTTACTAATATATCCTGCCGATGAAAATAAAATGTTAAATATAATTTTTTCTGACGGTATGGCACCACTCATTAAATTTAGGTTCTTCTTATTATTTCTGAAAAGACCTAAAACTTAACTGTGATATTTAATGCTTATTTCGAGATGCATAAGAACACATTCTAGGGATTTACAATAATTTGAAATAATGTTATGTGGAAAAAAAAACGTCAAAAAACATGAGATAAATATAAGTAAATCATTATAATTGCATTTAGTTTGGAACAGTCAGGAGAAATTGTTAAACCTCTTTTTCCCTTATATTTAAATATTGATTATATTATGCTTAACAAAATATTCAAATATGATAGCAGTCCATCAACGAAAAATAAAATTGCTTTTATAAATAATTAAATAATTATATTAAGTTCATGACACCATAAGGGCAGACATGTACTAAAATCGTTATTTTATCGAAAGTTGATATTGTCAATTAATATTGTGAAAATGAGGGAGGTCGACTTGTTGTAGAGACCTACGACCTTCATCACTCTTGGAAGTTTCTAATTTAAGGTCCAAGACGAGAAAACTTTGGAGTATAAACTGTGTACAATAAACATTACGTTTTGTCTTGTACATTGGCAGGTGTCAGATTTTTTAATGTGTTTATTAATAGAACGGTTAGAAAATCTCACTTATATCTTCAATATCTACCAATCGATTGTTTGAGGTATATCTCAAGAACTACTATACTATTTTTGAAAAAAACTACTTCACATAAATAGCACAGTAGTGACTGTTCCGAAATAAAAAGTTAAAATTTAAATTATTTAAAGAGTCAAATTGAATTATAATTATAATTAAAAATTACAGCTGTCTGAACTTTGTTATAAAATGACTTTTAACTAAAAAATAAACGAAACCTGGAATTGTCGGTGAAAAAAATATTAATATAGTAAACTAAACGGTAGTTTACTAAGCAAATTTTTGTTCGCAAACGTTACGCAAAAAATGGGCCATCTACCATTATAACACTTCAAAGGAACATTGCAAGGAAATTATCCCGCTTTATTCATTTTTATTCTTCTACTGCAATGAATATCCAAAAATTTATAATAAAAAAGCTTAAAATACCCGTAGCGGTGAAGCGTTTGACAAAAAATAAACAATCGCCGCTACATAATGGTGAAACGAACTTCTAAAAGCAAATTTTAAAGCTTACTTATTTTCTTTAAATTTTATTTGACCGATAACACTTCAGTACTTACAAATAAATTACGATTGGGATGTTCCCATTGACATGAAGTAGATCCGTGAGTTTTTTAAGTTTATAGGCTCAATTTACAAGTATTTGCAAATCAGCTGAAATAGATAGTAATGCTCCGTCATATCGTTAGAATTCCCTTTTTTATGTCCTCCAAAAATTTCATTTAAGTTTGTTTCATAGTACTTTAATATTTTTTGCGCAAAACTAATAAGGACGCAGGAATTCTACTCATCCGCAATGTGGAGTATTAACAGGAGGTAGAATTATGTAACATTTTATCTAATACTAAAATAAAATAACTATCCACTGAGATTCTATGATGACTCATACTCATGTTCTATATGAAAAAGTTGTAGATTATTGCAAATAAATTTCCTCAACTGTATGAAAATATCCCATTACATGAATTAAAAGAAAAAGCTGTTCTTAGATCTTCAATTGATAGGCAATGCTGCGACTAAAACCAATATGCAAAAATGCATTATACCGTAACTATCTTTTCTTTATAATGTAGAATTCGAATATTCTCGTGAATAACTGAAAAAAAAATTATTTTTTCAGTTAACTTTGGGTTAATTTCTAGCACCATAGAGAAAGACTTATGCCTTCATTTTCTTCCATGATTTTGTATCTAGCAGTTTCGGAGATAGGGTGCTTATTAATTTTTTTAGACATTTTCAGCATTTCAGTATGTGCGTAAAATATACTCATTTAAATATTACAAGGTACAATATAATCATAGGTAATTCGCTAATAACTAAACGAAAAGTAGTGGATCCATATTGCAGTTATGTCTTATGACTGAACAATAAACAGAGAAAAAACGACTTTCACTGAAAGAGTAGCTCTCGTTTTGAATGTTTAATAAGTTTTATATTATCCTACACTATTGAAAGTTTATATCACCTGTTATATTGGAACTGCAAATTGAAAAGATAAATAAATAACTGAATAAAGAAATGAACGCTCAATAAATCTTTTAACAGGGTGCAACCTACACTGGAGTGAAAGACAGCTCAGGTTTTTAAAGAACGTGTGTTCGATTCAAAGTTAATTTTCTCATTACTAATATAAAGTTATAAACATGAGTAAAACGAACTGCATATCTCCGAGATGTAAACGTTTCATTGTGACACCTTTGTATACTTATATTATCATCAACTTGGAGATTTATCAATAAAATAATTAATTTATGTCTCTTTTTCTGTTACGATTAATTATTTCAAGTTTAACATTAAAATATTTTTCCGCGAAACATATATGGAAACAAGCTATAGGTAAATATTAAACCATCATTAAACGGCTTATCATAATGTTAACTGTTTGTTTATTCATATTAGTGGCCTTAAACTGTGTCATAAAGTGCTCAAACTACGAAATTAACCAGAAACATAATCTAGTCATGTAAGAGGTCGAATTTATAATGGTATTCATGTTGATAGCAACAAATAGTAGTTTTCAAATTAAAAGTTATAGTCTAAGGTGCTATTTAAAACAAAATTAATTCCACTTTACTGAAGAACCCAGAAGTATCACTAGACATCAATTTTCCGTTACTCAGTTAAAATGTTCACCGAAATAATTGTTGATATAATTACAGAAATGCAATAAAAAAACGAAAATAATTAATGTTCCTTAGTTTTCAATATATCGAAGCTAAAATAATATTAAAAACAGGGTCACTAGAAATTTGTCTAAATTTTAGCTGACGATTTTTAACTTTTCACATATTCATACGCATGTGAAAGATCTGAAAGATCTAAAGAGGTCTAGTAACTTTCATGGCAAAAAATATTTTTTTCATTTGTAAATAGTTTTATAATTTTTCATAACGTTGTTAACTATGAACAACACTTTTGTTTAGATCATTAAAATATCATCAAGAAATTGGCTGAGTTCCCACAATTAATAGTGGTTCAAAATTAAAATAGAATACTATGTCCTAATTAACTGCCAATAATATTCAAAATTAGAAGAAAATTTAAAATACGCCTTCCCGCCTATAAACAATAACATCCTAAAAATAAATGAAAAAACAAATCTGAGTAAAAAACGAGGAAAATTTAAACATGTAAACTTCAGTCTGAAATTCGTATTCGTTAATTTTGAAAGGTAAGAAAGCTTTTGTGCACTTACCGCACAGTCAGTAGAACTACTTGTACATATGAGCTTTGCAGTTATTTAATAGATTCTTCCATATTTATTTTTCACTTAAACATGTAATAAATATTAAGGGTTTATTTAAAATTTTATAAAAAATTTATTCGACTTCTTTATACTATCCTATATCTGTCAAATTTAGCCAGTCCATTTTTATCCATATTTCAATTGCATAGATTTTATCTGTAGAAGTGTTTTTCTGTTTCAATAAATTTGTAAAAATCAGTTACAAATATCCTGGCAGTAATTGCGAAATATTTTTTTTTTTAAAATAAGGCAGCTATGATGAAAGAAAAAAGAAACTGCTGGTTAAAACGTAAAAAAAATTAAATATTAAACATTCAAAACAAATATTCAAATAAAAAGAGGGTGTTATCTATAATATACCTATACATTTTATAAAAGTATCGAAGCATTCAATTCTTTACAATTCTGATAATTGAAAATTTATATTAGAACGTAAATATGATAATTAGAATACAAAAACCTTTCAAAATCAATCTTTCTTCACGTCTTTCGTCACTTATGCTGGTATAATTAACAAATGGTGAAAACAGTCACATACTCGAATTTCATTACACGGCAGGTTCTGTAGATTATGAATTACTAAAATCCTTGTAGATAATAAGAATAGCGATCCTATCATGAATGAAGTCAATCTTCTTTTGTGATAATAGTCTGGTCAAAAATAGTACAACCCACGGCATAATGAATGTTAATCTAGAGGCCGTTTCCAGTTCTTTTATAAATTATAAGTTACCCACGACTCTAGAAGGATCAAAGGATAGCGATAGGTTAGGAGTGAATCGTTAACCCGGAAATACGACAAAATTTGTTACTTAATGTGTAATAATAATGTTTGCATTTTTCTTGTAGCATTTTATCAGTTTCACATGCATGAATATTGAAAGCAAGGATAATAATAGATAAAAAATACTAAGCTGAACAGTTATATATAGAAATTTTACAATTTAATGACATTATTTGATAGGAAATAGGAAGAAAAAATGTTATAAAATATATTTGTGTCTTAGTAATTTAAACTTCCTGCAAATAAAAATGAAAATCAATACTAATGCTCTGAAACTGATTTTTTAAGTAATACGAAAGAGCTTAAAGTAATGGTAAATCTATATCTCTATTTTAATAACATAGGTAAAATGGACGAATATGATATTTATTAATAAATACTTTCCTGGTTGTTGGGACATGTAAAAGTTGGGACATGTAAATTACGTATTTATTTCAATTCTAAAAGGTAAACTAGTCTATATGTTTATATAACGAAAATAATATAAAATATTATTTATTTAAATGCAGTTACGGGAACATTGGAATTATAACACTTTTTAATTTCAATAACATTAATAGGATAATTAATTAAATTCACTAATATTGTAACACTCGCACTGACAAAAACGTCACTCTCTATCACAAAAACGTCACTCTCTATTGGAATCGTGATCATGCGGTCGAGCAATGGTTTACCGTGGAAAAGTGGAATATTTACATATAACTCGGTTTTAGATGTCGGTATAGTAAAAGTATGAAAACTACCCGAGCACAGGCGGTTATCAGGTAAGAAAAGAGAGAGTTTCTTCCACCACCTTTTAATCTGAAGGTCCAGGTATCCTTTTTATATAGAAAAAATAAAATAACGAGATAGTTCCTTAGTCGAACCTGGGTATTTTTGGTTATCCGTCCATTCTTCCAAATCTTATCTAGCTTTCCAATGGCAGATCTTGAGAAGGCAAAGCGTCTTTCCCCTCCGCACCTTTCAACATTGGACACAAACAAACTAAGATAAATTTAACTTTGGGCTCCTTCGTAATTGGCAATATTTGACGTCTTTTATTATCATATGCCCTACCCTGTCAACTATCATAAGTATTTATATTTTCCCTATTAATAGCGAGTCCATAATTGAGACTGATCCTTTCCAGACGATATAGGAATAATTTCATATCTTCTGCACTTTTAGTTAAAAGAGTGGTTTCATTAGCATATCTCTAGTTTCTTACCAGATATCCTCTTATTGAGACGTTCCCATTTTAATCCTCAATGATACTCCGCATGGTGTTCTCAGTATAGTTGGGGGAGTATAAAGCCAGAAAGCTTTAGAACACCAGCATCCATTCTAAAACTCTCAGAGTCAACTTCATCTATTCGGACAGTTACTTCTGTCTCAAGTGCAGGTACTATCTGTACAAAGTGACTTGGTAAGGTTTACGTGGTGTTTCGGTGCGTTTATTTCAGGGAGTGTTTGCCAGACTTTTTCCTATTGAATAGTAAAAACTTTCAGAAAGTAAAGAAAATAGGTAAAAAGAATCATATTAAATTATCCTTTTCTATTATTTCGCGAATTATTAGGATTTGTCCTCTGGTTCTTTTTCCTTTAAGTTATGCAGTCATGGACATATTTAGAGGGACGCAAAGGAAAGAGAGCAAATTGACATAAAAATTGATTTATTCATGTTTTAGTGAGCATATAATAAATATGAAATAGATTTAATTAAATAAATTAACATTTTTGTATGCAAAAATACTTAGAAAAAAAAACCAATTAGAAGCAGTAATCTCAGTACCTTAATTTTAAAAGTAGTTTTGATCTACTATGGTGAAAATAGAATATTGTTCTAAGGACTGATTTTTTTTCTTAATGGGTGACACAATCACTATTTATTGTTACCTACTTTTGCTTTAAAAGCGGGCCGAATCCGTCTGGCAATATTTGTTATTAAATTTTCAATGAAACTTTGGGCCTCGGAGCCTGAGATTTCCCTGAGTTAAATGTTGTCGGATTTTTTTTCTGAATTTGTTTTTCCACATTATTTCAAACATGTTCAATTGAATTATTTTCTTTATATCTTTATGTGAGTGTATTGGCTATTCCGAAATTTCAATATCGACCTCAGTAAGATAATCCGAAACGACTGCTGCTTTGTAAGGTCGAGCATTTTCAAGCATTGAAAGAAAATCATCATAAATCATCTACAATAAATCTATCGTCCCCCTCTGTTGTTACTCTTTTGGAACCTTGGCCTTTACTTCTTGTATAGTCACAGACTTGGAAACTAGTAATATTTAAGCCACTTTACTTTAAGTGTAACCATTTTCAACTAAAGTTACAGCTTTCGACATTTGAACACTGAGATCCGCTATTATCACTTATATTTATTAAATAATGTAAGGGACATTATTTATAAATACGCGATGAATACAAATTTGTGAGAAAAACAATAAAAATAAAGTGATTGTTGTAAAATTTATTACACTGCTCAATACTGAATTTTGTAGGTAATAATGAAATTAACAGGTGAACAAAAGAAAGACGAATGAAAGTCGCGAAAAATCCAATTGAAATACTATTTCTTTTCAAATTACCTAAACTGTAGACACAGTGCGAAGCAAGAAAAAAATTTATGTTATTCTACTTTTATTGCGTTGCTCTAAATAAGTCCTTCAGTGTATTTTGTTATACTTTAATTGGGATCTATAAATTATGCATGTAATTGCAAAATATTTTTGGTTTGAATCTAAATATGTAGAAACTGAGTCTGTAACTTGAAAGTTGAACAAAAATAAGGAAAGGGTTTGTCATATTAATCTATTCGATATACGGTCTTTGAATAAGGCTACAAAATAAATTATTTTAAGTTATTTGAAATCATGAATAATAATCTGTACCATTTTCTAGTTATTTTCTTATGTAAAATACTCATAGATACTATTACTGTCATGCTACTCAATGTTTTAAACATGAAACTTCAAATACAGCAGTCAGAATAATTACAAGTATAACATGCATTAACTCAAAAAAGAGCTGCACATATATAGAATTTTTACGGAAATAGAATTTTTTTAAAGACTTTTAAGTGAAAATATTGGAATGCGCTAATACAAAATATTTAAGCTCGGACTTCAAAAGACTATATAAATATTTTTAACAACTTTTGTTTTTATCTATCAAAGTTGATCCCATATTATGTGGCTGAATGACATCATAAATTACATTTCGTGGGAATATTTTATTACAGAAAAAATCGTCAAATGGATAAATAACACTGCACGAATAAAATAATGTGCGGTCCAAGATGGCCATATTATATTTCCATCGCTGTGAAGCCATTTCGGCAGTTCGCATTGGAAAAATTGTAGTAGTAATTGTTTTGTTACTTCAAAATTGTATTTAAATTTATTTCAATAAATTATTTATAATATTGTTATTAAAATTAGTAGTTATTGTAGTATTTATTAACATTATTATTGTAAAATGTAGTTATTGCACGAAATCAATACGACGTAATTTCAGCAGGGTCTGAAATTATTTATAATCCTAAATTTCTTTAATACCACATACCGATTAATATTACGTTGGCATTGAATGTAGTCTTTAATACTTATTATTGTTAATAACCTATAGATTAAATATGGTTATGGTACAAATGTCAACAATTTATTTAATTTTTTGATATTGGTATTACTCATATTAGTAACATCATAATCTTGATTAATGTCTTAATAAGATAGAATAAAATGTCGTCGTGGTACTTTTGACAAAATATTGTATTCTGCAGTGGAGTGAGATTTCCCTCGTATTTATGTAAGAGAACACATATCTATAAACATGGTGAATAATAAAGATTAATATAAGTAATTTATATTCATAAAAAAGTGAACTTGACATAAAATATTTACGTTATTGAATAAAATTTGTTTTATTTAAAGTAAAATTATTATTGTCCTGAGCGCAAACATACTTTCGTTTAGTTCTTTAATGTTATTTCAACCATGAAATAAAAGTTAAAGAATGAAAAAAAATGTGAAGAAACATTTAATGTAATTTATAATAAAATAACTGAATTTAATTTAAAATGAAACGACTTTTGTTTCATTTTTAAAATTTTTATATTAAGTCCACAGAATAGGCGCGTGTGTAAAGGCGTGTATATACGGGTGTTTGTAGGTATATGTATCAAAAGAAGCTTTCAAGCTACAAAAGAGTTCAAGTAGAATTCCTTTAAACAATTAATGCACTTATAATGTACTATTGCTTTTTAGTCATATAATAGAATTACAAATGAATTTTCATTTTTGTGTAATTAGTACCGTTATTTAAGAGTTTAGGATTTTGTTTACTAGTAATTCATTATTTTATCAAAATATATGCTCCTACACGAATTTTAATTGATAAATTTTTGTTTGTGAAAGTTATGTACAACTGTATGTTATGTACAGAAATGAAAGTTATGTACAACTGTATGTTATGTAAGTTATGTACAGTTATATATCCGGGGTACTTTTTAAACCTGATGCACAGTCCTATGCGCAGGCCACCAAATCTTTTTCGCCAGGGAATATTTGGTGGACTGCGCCATAGATTTTGGGTCGTCATGGTGTTGAAATTTTTGTATAACTGGGAGAGTTTCTTTAGCACTAAGTGTAACTATTTTCTGTAATACTTCCTTGCATTATGTTGATTAAGTTTAATCTCAATTTTTTCCTAGTTATACTGCAAAAAAAGTAGCCAAAACTTTCATATCGCGGTCTTCATGTTTTACTTGCTTCTTCTTACATTTCGTGTTTGTTTTATAGGATGCCATACGTATTACTTGTTAACTGATGAAACGTGATTTATCTTGATCTCGTCAGTCTCGTCTCGTCTGTGTTCTATTTTTCATAGTGGAACTTTTAGAGCACATTTTCGAACTTTTCGAGCACACTTTTTACTCCATTTCTCGTCTTTTAACGGTCTTGCTGATACTTTGGCATTTAGTTCTGGCCCACATACCCACCTTCATTTTATAGCACAATCCAGGGGAATTGTGACAATCCTAGCGTTCTTGGTAATTGTGATCGTCTTAAAGTAAGGGTTTGCTTACTTGGTTTTTTTTTCACACGCACATAAACACACACATACCCACAGGTTTATACATATGTGAACATAGTAAAATGTCTTTTTTAAATAACTCATTAGATTTGTAAATTGTCAGAGTAGTTCATTCACGCATATTTTGAATTTTGATTGAACACTTTTGTATAATTAGAAATACATTCATTTTTAAACATGGCATTTCATTTGTTTCCTGTTGAGTTTGAAATTAACGTGTGATTCGGATGTCTGCTTCTTAAGTAAAACAATTTTGAGTTTGAAATTAACGCGTGATTCGGATGTCTCTTTCTTAAGTAAAAAAATTTTCAAAATGAATTTTTATGAAATATTTTTGGAAATATAAGTGAGTAGAAGACTTCATTTTCCCTGATTTGACATGCAATTGGCTGGTTTTTAAATTTGGTCGATTTACTTCTTTGGACTTTGCAATTACTTAGTAATACTAGTTAAAAGTTTTGTACGACATTAAGGTGCACAATAATAATTAAAAAGTTGCTAATTTAATATTAAGCGCCGCATTTTATTACATCTATTAAAAACTTAAAAGATTTGATTAGAGGAGCAAAATTATGTTATGAATGACTATATGATAAATATAGAAAATATCCTCCAAAAATTAAAACCAAAAGTAACCAAGCAACTTTAAAAGATACGAAATAGAAATCAAATAAAATTCATCGATGACTATCTTATTATAGATAGAATTCGTTTTGAAGATAACGTGGAGTATAATGTACAAGCGACTTAGTTAAGAAAAACTGATGCCAACGAGGAAACTTGACCAGTCAATTATTCTATCAAAATGTCTACAATTAATCCATTAATAACTTAAAAGAAGAAAAACAAAAAAAATAATGTGAATTTTGACAACGCAACATTAGCCTTAATGAAATTTATTATGAAGAAAAAAGAACAAGAACATATATCATACCCGATCAATCCTTATTTCACGTTAACGGCTAATATTATTTTAAAAAATCCTCCTGTAGACCAGCATGAAGTGAAAACAAAAATAATTACTCTTGTCGGTCAAATTGAAGAGAAATATTTGACGGCGACTTGTTTATCGTTGTTGTAACTGTAACTTATTATCGCTGATTATAATCAATAATCGAAATATCACCGATTTTATCTTCACAATCATTATCATCATCTAATTTTTGGACATTGGTCAATCCGGTTTCTATTGGCCAATCATATTCGCTCGATTTGACCAATAATATTCGCTCAATGCCATGATGGAACTTCAGAAATGCAAAGGATTCGTGCACCAACTGTTCTCATATCACCAAAATTTGACGAAAATAATTTTCAATCGCAGTATTTATCCATATTATGACTACGTCAAGAGGTTTATGAACAATATCGAATAAATTAGTACAAATGGAAATAACAAACAAAAAAAATAATATGAACAAACCAAAGTGTTTTTAAAATTTGTAGTTTAGAAATATTCTAGTTACACCATAATGAAAATAATATTAATAATTTATGTCGGCCTTTATGATTAAGTGATAGGAACAAGGAATAATCAAAAAAATATTATTAGGCTCCCGAGTGTTGAACAATATTTACCGATGATCTAATAGATCCCCAAAAGCTATTCAACACCTAACCAGCGCTTGTTAAACAATAGTACAAAAGGGACTACAAGCAATGGCATGACCAAATCGGCAATATAATATTCTACAAAATAACACATAAGAAATTGTTAACCTAAATTGCTCTTTCATGCTATAATATATATACCGCAGTCTGTTTTTGTGAATTTTACCAACAAATTATATTATGACCTAATGATATTTACTGACAAGATTGTACATTTTAATAGATCGGGTATAACTGTTATCAACATAGTAAATAAAACGGCTAGATTACATACATTGCACATTGCTTTACCAAATTTTCGTAATCTCCATCATAGTTCAGCTGGAAAATTCAAGTAAAAAAAAGAAAAGAAATGGAAAAGTTAGTACATAGATCTTAAAGACGAAATAGCAGGAATAGTTTACAAAAAACTTATAATAATATCCATAGTCATTTCTATGACAGACATCGTTCATCAAACTTTCCATGCTAGCATTAAAAGTCTTGATCTGGTACTAAGTACGTGGCAGTAATATTTTAATTAAAAAAACAACCAATCTTAATAATTGCAGAATCATTCGTAAATTCCTATTAATAAATGAAAGGTAATTAAGACATTCACAGTACATACACACAATTAAGCAGAAAAACTTACATACATATAAGTTTTTGCGCTTAATTGTGTGTATGTACTGTATATACTCAAATGCAAAACCTTATACGGACACACATCAAACAAAACAAATACTCCTATGTAACATAATATACGCGTACTACGTAGCCACTATTGCTCTCCGAGAAACCCGCGATACTGGAAGATGCACAAACTAATCTTGGAGATATTAAGAGATGTGTGAAAAAGTAAAAATAATATAAATGATATATTATTTAAATGTTGTAGTTGAGAAATAGTTGAGTGACTCTATATTGATAATAATATTAATAATAATAATGGCGGGAGGGGGTAGGCTTACGGGAGGAGAGATTTCATTTAGTCTTAGAATTTATAAGACTACTTGGTTAAATAAATAATAAAGAGACCCTTGCTAATTATTTACAAAATCCAAAATGGAGCATGGAAGAAAAGTAAATATAGTTTACGACTGGAGGTTTCTGCCAGGAGGTTAGTGGGGCACACCGGGAGCCGACACTGGATGTATCAGCATGCAAACTATTATTGATGCGGAGCTGAACAGACGGACTCCAAGGGAAAATTGGCTACAGCCGACTTATAAGCGTCACCGAAATATCATCAATAATCATCTCCTGTAAGTTCACTCTTTGCCTCAATTCCATCTATGGATCGCCAGTCTGGAGCATTATCATTACGAACAAACAGTTCGCACATAGAAGTTGTGAAAGAATCACGAATTGCCATGAAACCTCCACCCACTACACGCACCACACTTTCAATATATATCTGTGTTATTTTGTGAGTAATATTATCTTTGTATCATGGCAACACAGATATACAACGTAAGTGTACACAGATGTACAACGTAAGCGTAAAATTAATTAAATGTTAGTCAAAGTTTGATTAACATTTAATAATTAATTAAATGTTAGTCAATTTCTTCATAGAACTGCACTCAATTGCTAAATAGGTACAAACCCGATACCACAAGCTATTATATGTTATGAAAACGAACAGCTCGCAGATGTCATGAAGTGAATTAGTGAAACTAGTTATTTAGTACTAACGTCTGAAATTGAACAAACATTCCAAAATGCAAAAGAGTACATCGGTAAAATCCCGCTGGTAATGCAGACATACGTACCAAAGCAAAAAAATATTTGAAAAATTAGCATACATTATTAAATATATTCTACCAAAATATCAAAATAAAGATATTGATTTCTCAACTGTTACTAAACTACCCTTATTACTACTATACCTCCGAAGATTAGGGTTGTCAGATGTTCGGGATTTCCGGGATTGACTCGAAATTTGTGATATTATCCCGTATCCGAATGTAATAATTTGTCCGCGAAATGTAAAAATTTTCAGTAATTCTTAAAAATTGTCGCTAATTTGCATTTTTTGCGAACCTATATATGCATAGCTGCATTGCGGTTTTACTAGCTAGTAAGGCCGCAATCAGATGATCAAGGTATAATCTGAAATTCGAATGAATTGCGAAGAGTCTTGACAGTTGTTTTTAAATAATATCGATGGCAATAAATTTATTAAAATAACTAAATCAAAACTAAAAAAAAAATAACTAAAAAAAAATTAAATATTACTGTCATTGTCAAACTACAAAAGTGAAGCCCTCAACTTAAATAGAATAAGAAAAATCGTGGAAAGAGAAGTAAATATTGATATTATCCTTTAGACATTTTGGATAAATCTGATTAACACAAAAAATTTACACTTGGTTAGTATTTCATAATAATTTGTACTTGACTTTGTGTTTTAGAGGTCTTAAACTAAAATTAAAATAGAAATGCAAGGAATTAATTAATGTTATTTTTATCCAATTGTCTCTATATTAAAAATTAGTGAAATTTTATTTGTGCCGGAAGGAAATACAAACATTAGGAAAATGATAAAATTATTAGCTTTTAAAGATATTAAGGGATTAATGAAATTGAATTTTGGTAAAGGTTCTTGATGGTATTGAATATATTTGGCGTTGATTACATGTTTCCCAGCTACATAAAACTACGTGATGTAGTATTATTGTAGTATCTTTACTAATTGCTCACCTGAAAATGTTGTCATATAACGAAACCTAGATTTTCGTAAAAAATTTAAATAAAGTAGATATAATACTCCATGACCTGGTTTCATTTAGTTGAATTCTTGATGGATTAAATTACAAACTAATAGTATATAAATGAGATTATATATTCTAATTCATAAAAACTACGCAGTTAAGTAAAATTAAACCTAAAAATTATTTATTTAATGTATAAGACTAAGCAATAACCATATAAGGTATAACGGTAAAAGTTTCTTACATTTCAATTTTATGCTAATAAAAATAAAAAACTATGTCGGAATACTCCGTAACCTAAATTTATGATCCACAATACTATTCAATCATTATGGGACTGAATATTTTATTTGAATATCAGTAAAATAAAGTTCCCAAATATTTTCCAAAAATTTTTATTCTATTATTCTATTAGAAGTTTTATCAAAAACTCTTCATTTATCATTAACGAGTTTTTCTTCAGTAAATAAGTTGAAACTAACTTCGACACTTGGATTAGAACCCAAGTAATAAAGACGTAATTTGTTTTATTTTCAAGTAACGACTCGACCATAGATTATTAGCTTATTAGCGACTAAACTCATTGAACAGTTTTCTGTGTATTTATTGATCGCCTCTTTTCAGTCTTACTTGAAAATGTTGCCGTAAATAAGTTTCAATATTTGAAGAAATTTTAGCAGAAAAATAATACTAAAAATTATGAAGCCATTAAGGTTATGTCTTGATTTTTTTCATTTTGAAAGATTGAGTAATCGTAATTGAAAAACGTCACTGAAAAGAATTGAATTGCATTTAAATTATTAAAAAAATTAACATGTATCGTAAAGAGGAAGATCACGAAAAAATTACATTTTCAAAATAATTTTATATCAATGAACTACCTAATTAAAACCATATATATACACACACACATATATACATTTATATATATATATATATATATATATATATATATATATATATATATATATATATATATATATATAAATGGCGATATAAGCAGTATCGCTTAATTTTGTTATGTCAGTCCCGAAAGGAAAATTATTCAATATTAATGACGCAAACAAACTTTCTGTGGAAGAGATTGATTTTTCCAAGTTTACACGAATATTGAAGGTATTTTGCCTACCTACCAACATGCATATATATTCTCGAAGTTAGAACTTCGGACCTTTTCTTTATTTTTTTAGTAGAATGGAAGTGTTTTTGAACTTGAATAAGTCAATATTAAATATATTTGAACGATATGTTTGGTTTGCATATTGTTTTTTAAATCTTTTCCTTGTATTATCTACACATAATATACAATAATTACGGTATATTCTTCTAAAAGATAATCTTTTTAAAAGCATATAATATGTTAGACTCTATCTCAATTACCTGAAGTTTATGCGGTGTAATACTATTATTAGCAAAACCTTAAAAATATGCATACAATTATTTTAATAATTTAAAAAAACAATTCTAAAGGTATTTTGCAAAATTTATCACCATAATAGAATTATATTTATAAAAAATTGGCTTTTGGCTGATACCACTAATTACGGTATTTGAATGTACAGATAGTTCTTTAAGTCTAATTGCAACAAATCGCCAAAAATAGTCAAAATAAAATGTATGAACATAAATTAATTAATTTACGAAAAATAAGCAATGAAACAGTCAAGTTATAAAGTAACTATCAACATTTTTGGCAATCAGCGTACTTTTATTTTCTTAAACCACAAAATCATTCGAATTTGAGCGAGTAACTACTGTGACAGACGATACTTGTAAAATAATATCATTATCATATACAAGTGTATGATAATGATATAAACGAAAAATTTGAAATGACATAAAATTCGACCACTGGCATTGTGACATTAAAACGAATATTTTACGTATATAGAATTGTTACAAACAATTAATGTCTTGAGCTTGATTTGGAAGGATTAAAAAAAACTATTTGGTAGTTAAATTATAATTACTTAAGTTATTAATTGTTGTGTAATTAACATTACTAAAAAAGTTTTAAATAAATATAAAGTACTGTGATTCTGAATAGTAATTCCAATGTTACTGTACCAATTGTTATTAATACATTCTGTTAAGACAGGATTCGAGATGACATAAGTAGATCAGTTAAGTTTGGTACTTAAAAAATTTAGTCTCTATTTAAGACTAAAATTTTTCTAAATTCAATTTTTTTTCTTTAAGTCTCTAAGAGATAATTTTCTTGAAATAGAAAAAGGTTTTTTTTTCGTTTCAATATATTAGGAGCGCTTTACTTTCATTTCCAGCGCAATTATTGAAATTTTAAACAAAAAAAAAATGAGATAATCACTACAAAATTAGAAAATCTTCATTCGAAAGTTAATTTCTCAAAACATATATGAAATATGTTCTTTTATTACTTTTATTAGGCCACGTATTATGACTCTAATACCATAATTACGATATAAGATTCCTATGGTAGAAATTGCAAAATTCGTGAGATTATAGTAAATTAAGTTTCCTCGTGGCTACAAAAAACATTTATTTAAAAATAACTCTGACCCGTGTAGCAAGAATCTCGTTGCATCACTCACCTTAAAAGGATTTTATATAAGAAATTTCACAATGAAATGAAACTACGTGATGTTGTATTATTTCTACTTTCTTTAATTTCTTTACCACGACCTAGGTTTTGTTGTATTACAACATCTTCAGGTGGGATATTAACAAATAATGACTCTTAAGAACATCCAACAGCATTTATATGTTTTAACTTGTCAATTGTCACAAAACTGTATCATAATAAATTAAGAAAAATACTAATACAAAAAATATACCCGGTCGTACCAAATAATAATAATATTTACTAAAAATCTATCCCATGCATAGGTAATATAACTCTTAAATTAGGGAAACTCTTAACTAATATTAAAAATATAAATAATACAACATACGCTTATAGTATTTTAAATAATTTGGGTAAAACCCTTATTAATAATAAAAAAAATAGATAAACATAAAAAGAGTGGTATTTATAAACTTTATTGTAACTACTGTAATAGTGTATAAGTAGGTCAAACAGGAAGAAATTTTGCCACAAGATATAAAGAACACATCGCCAGCTGGCGAAATAACAAACCAGACACAACTCATTTTGCTAAACATCTCATTGAAAATAACCATCACCCTCATACTGATAATGTCCCTACATATTACAAATAAATACAAAGGCAATAAACTTAATATCCTAGTAACATTAGAAATAAACAGATATAAAAAAGGCACCAACGTTAATATATTGAATGAACAACTAAATATAATATCATCACCATACTTAATACCTTCTAAACGTAATACAATTAGACAACATTGAGACTACAATACTTTTCAAATTGTTTCAGCCCACATACACATATAAATATAAATATATAAAAATTAAAATAAATAAATAAACAAATATGTAAATAGATAAAGAACTAAACATATGAATAAATAAAACCGGAGATATGTAGAATTAGTGGTATAACCTTGTTCTAACTTTCAGATACCCTTACTTTTGTTTAAATATATTACCGAGGATAACATCCAGTTAATTTTATTTCATACACCGGAACATTTGCATTGTACAACCTCATAGAATAACAACAATTGAATTTATTATACTCACTAAAATACTGGTATATCGTATAAGTCTCGGAAATATAATAAAAACTACACCGCTTCCTTACAATAAACTCACTAACACAAGCAGTGGGAAAACCCACACAAACCCGGCTTCCGCTATTGTGTTTGAAACATATAAATGCTGTTGGATGTTCTTAAGAGTCATTCTTTGCTAATATACCACCTGAAGATGTTGTAATACAATAAAAGCTAGGTCGTGGTAAATAAATTAAAGAAAGTGGAAATAATACTACATCACGTAGTTTCATTTAATTGTGAATAATTAATTTCTACAAAATTAACGCCAAATAATTTCAATATAAGAAATTTCGTTAAAGATCACGGAATACCTTTACAAATAAACCAAAACAATGACAAAGGTTTCAACTTCAATAAATTCATAAATACTTTTTTGAATATATTTTTTTAAAATAATTATACAATATATGTGGTCATGAATATGAACAAAAAAATTACCATTTTTTAAATCTACCTGGTAATGGTTATTAACTACACTATTGCCTTACTTTCGATGTGAAACGATGTACTAAAATATGCTTTGGAATTTAATTTATGAAAATGTTCTTATGTTTACTTCAAAATAATTTATTACAATATTATCTTTCAACGTTCCTGTTCTTTTATTACCATCTGTATTTACGACTCAATTTTACACGGAATTTTTGTTTCTAAGTATGTAGGTTCAAGTTTCCCTGTGAATGGAGAGATCTTGATGATGAAGATACCATCGTGATATTTAGTATCTGAGTCTCTTATTGCTGCAAATTAACCTACATATTTTATTTGAACTAATTTCCCTTCAGCACTTCGCTGGTTTTGTTTATAAAAATATTACGTCATGGCTTTAAATAAGGTCGCTAGTCATTAAGCACCACATTTTGTTCTAACGACCTAATTAAATCCGTTGTGTCATCGATGCTAATTAGCCAACTTAGAGCATACGTTTTTGTCATATTTAGAGTGATGATGTGCACAATGAGTTGCAATATTTAAATTGTTTCAAATTATTATGATTTTTCTGATTGAAAGTAATGCTTTACTGTTGTTATACGTAATTTTCACACATGTATTAACTGATGTTTTCACACATGTATTTTCACACATGTATAACTGACTTAATAAAACCTGGATTCAAGCACACGGCCATTAATCTATAAGGACGACTACTTTTTATACACAGAAATGTGATGTAAAATTTATAATTCTCATGGTACGACTATATAACTCAATTTAGTGTAATAAAAGTTTGAGATGGTAATCATTGATTTTTGATAAGGAACTGACGTGTTTCATACACTTTCGATATTCGACGTCGAACGTAAAATTATGGAGGTGAATCCGCCAAGCAAGTAGTTTTGACGGTCTTTGGCTACGCTATTATGAAGACCATCATAATTTTGAAATACTTTGAGTACGTATTAATGTATGTTTAAAGCTTGTACTACTTTCATTCACGATCGACCAAATCTTTAAATCTTTTGAATGGTATTTGCTTTTAGCGCCCAGTTTCGTTATAATAAATTATTCTTCTTGCCATTTTCATAAATTTGTCACAAAACGTCATCAAAATGCTGCTGGTATTAGTATGGACAATCTATCCAACTCGCGTCTGCTTTAACTATCCGCTAAAAATGGAGGTTTTCATAACAAAAACAGTACCGCTTTTCCGCTGTATTGATGATTTCATACATAGTATTTTATATGCCATACTGAAATAAATTATAATGACACAAAATATAAATTATTTTATTTTCGTTTGATGAATTTAAAATTACTCTACCTAGTTTAATTAATTTATAACGTTTCGAACTGATTTGACATATCCGTTACTTTTATAAATATCTTATGATAGAATTATTAAGAAGTCTGCTTTGGATTAACATAAAGAGCTATTTCATTTTGATTTTCAAACAAAATAAAGTGGTTCTAAACATGCTAAGCTCAATTATTTTAGTTTCTTAATTCCTTACTCTATTCAAAATTGAATTTACAATATTGTAATTGGAAAAAAAGGAAAACATGCTCTCTGTAAAATTGATAAAAAGTTTTAAAATTAATGATTAATAAAAAAAATGAAAACTGTGAAATCCTTTAAGATTCAATTGCATCACTAAACAATAAAGAAAATTTTAAGAATTGGTATTAAAGAAAAGAAGACGATATAAAGTTAAGTAAGCAATATTTTTAATCCATAAATATTAAGGTGATGATATATTTTACAGCAAAAAATATAAAATTTATTTCTATTTAACATGTAAAAGCATTTCAATGCTTGACATTTATTATAACATTTTATTTAAATAAACTCTAGCTTTAAAGACTTGAAGATAAAAATACACCTAAAAGTTGTAAATTTTTACTGTGGGGACAGTAAATGTTACTTGCGATGTTATTGTACTTCAATCTCAGTGGAAGACTGTGGAAGTAACTCGAGTAATCAAAAGGACGAATGAACTCAATAAAGAGGGTATCCCTGTATTCAAATGTTGTTAAGACGGATCGTTTTCCGTAGAGCTATAGCTTTTAAGTGCGTATTTTGTTTTGGTCCGGAAACTTTTTATTACCCGTCGTAAATTGTTGACGTTTCTTTTGTTTTAATTGACAATTTTAAATGATGAAAATTTAAATAATATAGTTTTCTTGTAGGCTAAACCATGCCCATATATTAGACAAAAAGCACACTGATATTCTTACTATATATTCGTTATACTGGCGACTTCTATATTATAAATTTAAAAAAAGCCCTCGCAATAGAGTAGATGTACAACTGAATTTTTGAATGCGTCCTGTATATAAATCATGGGCCATTCACCAGACAGCCTTGAACTTGCACCATCTTTTTTTTATTTCGTCCCAAAAATAAAACATAAACTGCGGGTATTAATACGGTGATAAAATCGAATAATATGATACATAGAATATTACGGCAATAAAAACCTACAGTATTATCTCTTACAGTTTTGATATATATATTTGATACAGTTTTGATAAAATTAAAATTAAATATATGTATGATTAATTAAAACACATCAGTGCTTAGAAATGTACGATTGTACGTATATATGTTTACCCGCACACGCACATGCACGAATACGCACACGCACACACACGCGCTCACGTACGCGCACACACACACACACACATACACATACAAATATTTTTATAAGAGCAAACAACGCAGTACATAGTATTTATTGTGAAAACATGAAATAATATTTGTTTTCTGGTATGTAAAAATTGTGTACCTCGGAAAGAAGCATGTCTGTATCAGAATATATGAGATTAGACGCAGATTATTATTTTATGTATAAAGTAGATGTTGCTAGGAATAAGTAAAAAGAATTGAAATTGCTCTTGGCACACACATTTCATTAAAAATTAAAATAGTTTTTTGTAACAAAGCCAAATGACAAACTATCTGCAAAGATATTAAAAAAACAGAGCACCATAAGAACATCATAATTTCCTGTCTATTGTGCAAATTACTACGTGAATAAAATTCATTTAAATTTCCGGAAAAATAAAAAATCCTCATTTTAAAAATGTTATTGAAATATTTTATTTAAAATTCGACTTTAAAGTCAATTGACTCATTTCGTGGAAAATTATGAAACGAACAAAGCGCATTTTCAAGAAAATGAAAATTAATTTTCTAATTGAAATATCGTCGATTTTCATTAATTAATTCCTTGAGCATCTAAGACTTAATATTTCGAACTCATAATACATTTGTTTATTGCTTAGTATTAAACTACGTACAGATAGGAAATCATTAGCTAATTAGTGATAAATTGTGGCAATCAGGAGACCATTCTATTTTATTGAACGTATCTTTTTACATCACGTTTTTGTGTCACGTCTTGTGGTTTCGTTTAGTGTTCGAGTACACGTGGCCGTTAAGCGACTCTAGATTAAATAATTAAAGCATTTAGCATAAAAGCTTATGCAAAAATTCAAGATTTTTTTCCAAACATCTCACCATTCTTAACTATGTAATGTATATCATTAAACGAAACCACTAACTGCTTGAACAAATCATTTTCACTCGCACTAATCAAAGTCTAAATCAGCTTTAACTAGTTTATTTAATATAGTGATCTGTTTTGCATCAAGTATTATTTAAATACTTATAATTTGTCTATATCTCTAACTATAGTTATATTAACACGTATTGTGAAGCGCAAATTAGAGTGTATATGATATTAAAATTTTCCATAATTTACGTCAGTCACTCTATTGTAAAAAATCACATTATTGTATGAAAAATTTTCGAATGGGTTAGCCTAGAAATTATTAACATTTATTTACTTAAGGTCTAAAAATGTGTACAAATACAATGATGACCATTTCTAAGGAAGCATGGGGAATCCCATCCAGTCAACTAAAATGATATAGTTAGCGTAGTTAGTTTCGTTATGTAAATTTTGTTATTTGTTTCTGAAATAAAACAACGAATTTTTAGCAATTGTATTAAACGCTTATTTACGTAAATTAATGAAAATAAATTTTAGTATTTGCAAAAATAAAAGAAGAGTTAGAAATTAAACGCGGGAAGTGAATTCTAAAAGTATATTTAAATAAATTTTATTTCAAATTTTGTCGGCAAGTACAATATTAAAATTTTCACAGAAAATTACTTTCCACGTTTTGTTTAAGAACAATTCTAGATCAATGCCGTCAAAGATCAAAAATTCATGAAAAGCATATGTTCTTTACTAACCGGTATGCAATTTATTATCAAGATGATTGTGATTTTTCCTGAAACTGAACACAGAAAATTATTTACAAGACCTTTTATGTGTTTAAGTAGTTTTCCGTTAGTTAAGTCATTAATTTCTAGCAAAAATAGTGAAAATGTTGATCAAAGATAAATTTCAGTTTATGTTTGTGCAAAATATAGAAGACGCTTTTTGATAAATAGAATACATTTAGTTTGAAATATTGCTTCAACATCATTTACATATGGAAGGTTAGGGCAAAACCATACCTTTTTTTTTAAATGATTGTTTTTTTCCCTAACAATCTCATGTTGCAATATCGTGATGTTCTTCATGAATTTTAATGTTACGCAGTAAACATGGAGGTTTAATGTGGAGGCAAGCTTCGTGGATGTTATTATCAAACGATTTGTTAAGTAGTTTGCACGTTTTGGCTTAAGAAGAATTTTATTGGACTATTTTTCCTCCGGATTTATTGAGCTTGTGGGTCAGCTTTTTGACAGTTTAAATCATCAAAATTAGATAACTGTTTAAAATACAATGTTTATTGTATATAATTCTCAGATAATTAGGTAAGTACTCCTTAAAAGCGTATTCAATAAATTTTCTTTCTTAATTGATCAGATGTTGATTTCAGCATATCAATATTTATTAACTTAGACTAATTATCGGTGAAAATTTTATAAAACTTTTTGCTAAAACTTGTTGATGCCATTCAAAAAGAAAGCTTAAAGGAAATGCAAAAAAGTGTTTTTAGAAAATCATCATATCAAAAGCCCCATGTCAAAATAATATCAATCATTTGGACACTGCAGATAAAAATGTATGTAAAAATCATGGAGACTGAAATATGATTTCCATTCCAATTCATTAATTAGGAATCAATTTTTTCCTTCCACTAGCACTGATAGCACTCAACATTATACGGAGGAAGAAGGTATAAATCAACACAATTTTTTCTAGAATTTTCGGAACTGAAAAAAAATGGACCTGCATAAGACAAAAAGCTCAAACTGAAGATTGCAACTCCTTTATGATCCTGTTGACTTCAATGAAAGCTATTGCTGCATTGCAAAATATTCTGGCGCGTTTGCATTATGCTAGATTAAATTGAGAATATCTCCAAAAATGCTGACCCATATTGGTGCTAATTTATCCACAATAAAAGTGGAGAGACAAATTACAGCTGTCGTCACTAAATCTAATAAAAAATTTTAACTGTAACATGTACCGTTTTTCTGGTGAAATATAATTTAAATAAATAAAAATATTACAATATTAATTCATCACAATTAAGAGTGGCTCATAAAGATCGCCTTTTCGAATAGTATGTAAAATATTTCATTTGATATTGCTTCAAATATACAAGGGAACTTAGTCGAAACATTTCATTAACATATGTGAAATTTGGCACTGTAATAAAATATTTCAACCCGTATGGTAATTAATCCATAAAAATAATGGTATGGTAATTTTATAGAAGGCAAATAAAGTATATGTTTTTTATTGTCCTTTCCTGCGTTGAATCGAGTATTATTTACCAAAGGTCTTATGAGGTTTCATTGAAGATGGCTTTTGAGGATACCGAAATAAATTTCATAGTAAATATTTATATATATATATATATATATATATATATATATATATATATATATATATATGTATATATATATATATATATATATATATATATATATATATATATATATATATATATAATTATATATATAATTTTTATAGTGTCATGAGCGATGTAACTCAAAAGATATTACTGGACTGAGAGATGTTCCCAAACTGTTAATATCATAAATATGAGGAAATATAACATGTCCAGAAATATAACTTAGGTTTATTGAACAATTATTATTGAGATGATTTAAAATATTCTCTGATGATTCTTAGTTTTCGAGAAATTCACGATCTTTGTAAACCAACGAAAAATACCTTCGTAACCTCGTGATTCGAGTTCTTCTCCTATATAAGAAATGTTATTTTTAATACATTAATAAATACTTAATATATCCATGAGAAAATTTTACATATCTAGTACTTCTGCAATATATTTTAAATTTAATTTGGCATGTAAATAATTAGTAAAACTAAAAGTAACAAAAATATCTTAAGATAGTGCAACGTGCGAGAGAAATAAAAACACAAACCCATTTGCAATAAATCTATAATTTAATAATATATACGTAGGTAAAATTTTATTAAAAATTGTCATAATTTCGTCCACCAGCAGCAGTGCAAACTTAAAAAAAATTGTTTTAGCCTGATGAACTCCTGCGCGAATTTAATTAATTTTCTTTTATTGAGTTTATAGCTATTTAAATTTTAGACAAATATCATGCTCAATAGTCGCCTCTCTGGCATAAATCATTTTTTCTAAGTTTTCTCAGACAAAAAATCAATTAAATGTGTGTTTAGGAAATGCGCTAGCCACCTGATTATGGTACCACGTTTAACACATTTATATTTAAGGAAAATAACTAAATAGCATAAAGGCAAGAAGCATGATTTTGTTGGTACGATATTATTTTTGTCATGTCCCAACATAGAAGAATGAAATTTGTCCTATATTACTATGTATATGTCTTATTTCACCCCATTCCTCCTCCCTATAAAGGTATTTCTGCTTTTTTTGGATCAGATCTGGATACTGGATCTTAATTTGCGGTATCCAAAATATCTTCTCGAAAAGTCAAATTATGTAATCGTATGAATACTCGAAGATGAGAAAGCCGTTAATAAACAGGATCAGTCACCAAAGCTCTGCGTGATCTCGAAAAAGGTCTCGGCTCCTTTCGCGCATTTCCTTGAATAACACGGCTATAGTATATATCATAGCATATTCATGAGGTGAGCGTGGTCTACCCATATTGCTTGCAGATACGATTCAGATAACACTAGTTAGATAAACAAATTCGTCAAACAAGCCAACTCATTTTTACAAAATGATAGTCAAAAGTTGCAAAAGCAAACCAAGTCCATATGAAGCTTAGATGAAGAATACGTAAATATGGCATGCTTATAGTTAAAGCTACACAATAACGGGCAATAATTTAAAGACACATTGAAAGTAATTAGAATGTAATCTTTTGTGTGTGTGCATGTTTTTTCCATAAGTAAAAAAGTAATATATAAATATGACTGATGAGCGCCACTGAAATAACATGTTATTTGAAAATAGATATAAAATAAAGTGCAACGATTTTTCTTGCATTTTTGTGAGATCCTACGAGACATAATATCAAATTGCACCGAAGTAAGATGGGCAGAAAGGAAATTATACCAAAGAGGAAGCACAAGTGTTTATGTATGTATTTTATTTTTACGTATTGTATCGTATTTTATTTGTATGTTTTTTGTAAAAACAATATAATATATTTATATGGCACTACATCGTTCCCACAGACACCTTTCCCTTACGAAGAAATGAATAAAAACTTAGTTTTATTTGACTAATAAAACGTGTATCGTATTCTGGGTATACATATATTGTTACGACGCTTTATTCACGAGAACGCAAAGTAGTGAAAAATGTTTTTAATTATCAAAGTATTGTAAAAACATAAAATTGATCAGCAAATGGCGTATTATACATAACCTAAGAGTACTCTTTAATTTCGTCGCTTTCGATGCTAGCAAGAATTTATATTATAAGTTTCCTCCTGGTTCTACCTAATATTTTTGTGGTGGCGCTATTATTTTATTTTGTAATTATTGGAAGAGTTATATGAAAGTCTAATAATTATATCCAAAATTTTATCAAGTGGTTTTCTGTTTATTTTCACTTCCATGTATAGTCGGGTTAATTAGAGATGAGATTCGAAGCTCGAACCACTTCTGTTAGCTTTCATGCTAGATTAAACAGACCCGGAACGAAGATATTTCTATATTTTATTTATATATATGATATTTCTATATTTATATTTCTTACAAGTTATACATAGCTTTATAAGATACGTCAGACAGAGTAATATAAGTGTAGTAGTTAACTAGAATAAAGAAAGTAGACACCAGCTTAACTTAGAAAAATATTTCAAAATGGGTTATAGTCTGATCATAACATTGGAATTATATTTGTGTCCCGTATTCTTCACGTTTTTTATATTCCTTAACATAATATGTTTAAAAAGGAGATATTCTAATTATTACTAATATTTGTTTGTTGTCAATTGTCAAGATATGTGTAAAATATTATTATTGAATATCAGTTTAACATATGAATTGTATATTTAGATTACACGATAATGTCAAATTGTGTAAAAAATATGAAGGTTTCACACGGTCTCGTTAAAAAAACTTAAATTTAATGGATAAACGTGCGGTGTGTATTTTTTTACCACAACTCCCAAAATTTATTTGTTATTTTGATTAAATTTGTCTTAGAAATCAAATATATTTCCAACCATTTATGTATACGAATATAATATAAATCTATCCAATCTAGTCATTGAGAAACGTTAAGTAAAAAGACCACAAAATTGTATAAGCAATTATAGTTTCCATACCTAAATGACAAAAAAAACCTTTATTTTTTCGTATTAGTTTGTCCATCAGTCCGTTCGTACAACCAATTATAATTGAATTTGGCAGAACACAGTTGAATTGGGAAATAAAAAGAATAATTACGAAAAAAACAAGATATCAGTTTATTTTTTTTAATTGAACTACCTCAAGGTACATGTAAATTAGTGTTAATTTTTTTCCCACGGATCCTTTCGAAGTCGTTCAGGAGATGTAATGTTTTTGGTACAGAGCGGCGTATCTTTCATTAAGTTTGAGTCACCAATTTGGTTTGCGGTATACATGTTTTAACTCTTCGGCTCCCTGTACGAAAAGTCTCAAGAAAATTGTGATAGTTCAATTTAGTTAATCGGTTGCCTTGTACTAATTAATTAGAAAAGTAGAGGTAATTGACTTATTTATCTGATTTCTTTATATTTGAAATACACCATATATTTACATACCGATAATAATATTCATATTTAAATCGTGTTAATTATTGAAATTATTATGTGCATAAATGCATATAGCACCCGTATAACGCAAAATTTTGCTTTTATTTAATTTGCAGAATTTTTTATTATATAAAAATATAATTGAAAATGGTACCAGTACAAGGAGCTCTAAACTATATTTGATAGGATTATGACATCTCCCTCCCAGGTAGAATAAGTTTTCACAAAATATATGTTTATTTTAAATATAGTACTTAGACTTCATGAAAGTTCATATATAATAACTTATGTACGAGACGTATGTATTATTTAATTTTATAGCTGTTTAAATTACCGCTTTTCATTAGTTTTAGAATTAAAAGAAATATCGTGGAGCCACATTTTATACCTTTTTCAAAAGTAAAGTAAAGTATTTTTTTCAGATGTATTTTGAAGTATTTTATATTTCCTTGCTCAGATTTATTACTTCTTTTTAACATGGTGAATATTTAAGGACGGTCGCTCCAAGAATTCACTATATACACACTATATACCTATTTGGTAAACTATGCGCAATATGCTTATATACTATATAATTATACAGTATATTAGCAAAAAAATATAAACTATATACTCCTAGAGTAGTAGTACATACGCTATTACACGCTTTTAACAATTCAGGAACGTCAAATAAAGAACAAAAGAAGCACTATTACGAGTATAATCGTCGAATTCAATATATTTTTTATGTCATTAATGATTATTCTTCGATATATCGCCGATACAAATAGTTGGCAAGTGAACAATTTTGTTGAATACATATTGATTCTACAAAAAGAGCTGCGTATTATAGGTCATAAGACGTCGCCACCATGGTGTGTTGGGTTGACCGCAAGACATACAGCCTTTGACTGCGAGGCGCACCGCTGGGCCCGGGTTCGATTCCCGCCGCTCGTGCGGGGCTGGATTGTGATTTTGGTTGGGTGTAAGAGATTGCTCTCGTAGCAATAAGTCCGCCATATGTGTCAATTAGACACATTAAAGTACAGAAATAAATAATTAAATAAGAGTTAATATTTCAAAAATAAAGTTAAATTAAATTCGTAATAATACTCACAAGGTATTTAAATATTGAACATAATAATAGACTAAGTCTAGACAATTCCGTTCTCTGAAAACTTGAACTTTTTAAAAAAAAACCATGTTATGTAAAATGAAAACCACAAATGATAGTAATATGTGAATATTAACGAATTGGAAGAAAATAATATATACATTCAAAAAACTGCGTAATATTTTTCAGAAAATCCTGAAGCATTATTGCTACATGCGACATTAAATTGTGTTGTAGTATTAAATAGTATAGTTGGTGTGGTTGACTTATTTAATATAGTCAGTGTACATGTTGTTGTGTCTGAGTTAAGTATATTACAACGTGTAGTTAAAGAGTCTCGACTCTTAAATTGTACGTCATTTCGTCGATGGGACTTGTAGCATGGCTTACATTTAATACCGCCAAGGCAATGATACAATTAAAGGTGATTCGCCAAATATTTGATCTCTGATTAATATAGGACAGGAATTAGGTACAATTAAATAACTATTTGCCAATTAACGAATCTATAATGTTAGTACAACGAAATTAAATGTATTAGCCTCTTCTTGTCAAAACTATACATAAATTCAATTAAGTAGAATAATATTAAACGACAAACACGGAACGACAAACAACAATTAGTACTGCTTTACAGCGTATTTCAGAAAGGGGTTCATGGCTGCGTGGTTAAAATCAACGATATTTTTTTAAATTCTTTGTCATTAGCTAATGTAAAAATACGATTTTTCTGAGTTTGGCGTAAAAGGCAATATATTTGCAAAATTAAAATTATGTTTAATTTAATGGTAAGACATGCCTACATGCACGCTTGATAATTAATGAAAATAATTTTATAATAATAAAATGAATTAAAACTAAATCGATTATTCATGAAACTAGTAACTCATGTCTTTGTTATCGCTGTTTTTAAATTACAAAAACTAAATCTACATGAGTTTATTTACGACATTTAAAATTGATAATGTTTTATTATCTAAAGTAAACCAAACGATACTCTATGAATATAAATTTGAAATAAATTTAATAATGGAAAATCGATTATTGATTACAAAAGTTGTAAGTAAACGTGCAACATTTTTAAACGGAGACAATAAATATTTCATGGCATTCAACATCCAAAGCTACTACTGTATGACAACGACATCCCGTGAACAAAGGAAGGGGCGAGTGTAACCGATAAAAGCTATTTTCACGCTTCAAAAGTTGCTAGGGAGGAAAATATCACTGAAGTGCTGAGCCTTCAAGTTTGAACTTTGTGCTTGTAACTTTACCCCATGGCAACTCGATTACCTCGTTTGCTTTAATTGTAGAACGTCTAGGTTTCCGTATCGATGAAAAGCGATATTTCACACTTCATATTTTAGATGAAAACTTTTGCTTTGTAAGAATGCTTATTATGTAATTGTTTCAAATATACCCTATGTATGAAAAGTAATTTTTTCATCGTTTCAAAATTCTGATGTTGAAGATTTGGTTATATTTAAAGTACGAAAACTACACGTTAACATACTTTTGAAATTTTACATGTAACATTTTAATTATTAAAAATGTTGAAGTGAAATAATATTTTTATTAATGGCACCTTATTTATTGTATGATTCAAACGTGTATTTTTTATTTATTCTCTTGGTCAAGGTCTGGCGAATATTTATAAAATTTAGATGTTTCGCATCTGCCGGGCGTCCCGTGGCGGCTCGATTTTCGAAGTTTTACTCTACAAATTTACAAGTAAAAATTGGCCAAATGCCTATTGTATATATAGTAATTCATATTTCCGTCCTTTTCTTTCATAAATAATTACCCGGTTCGAAGGTAGTATTGCGGAACGTAAACCGCGTAGATTTACCAAATTATTTTAAAAGTGATCTTCATTAAAGTTTTATATGGAGCTTACTACGTGCGTTAAGTTGTTCGCCAATATTTATTTAAATCTAATATTAATGCTAATTGATCGAAATAATTTTACATCGAAGTACTTACGGAATATATTTATATATGAATATAATTATACAGAAAGTCGGAAAAATGAACAATATGAAATTAAAAGAGTTCCTTTGTTTTTAAATAGTTTACAAAACCTTAACATGTGACGGAAGCACTTATTTTGTATTACATATTTTTTGGTAAAAAATGTTTGATAAAATTACATTGTTGTCATTGAAGTTTCATCTTCCAGATTTGTAATTTCTTTTGACGATTTATGACTTTTTATTTACTCTAGTGTTTCTTATTTACAACCTGCACCTAAGCACCGTTAGAAGTAATAAATTACGAAAGTCTTTTTTTGACAATTTAATTAAAAATATCTGCAGTTTTAAAATTTTCATTTTTAACATATTTTTTAATTTTTTTCGTGTATTTCGTAACTATTTTCAACAAGTTTTAAAATAAAACACTTTTTGCTGAAAGTAAATGTAAACCATTATAAAAAATCGTACGGGAGAAACTAAAAAAACCCTCCAAACAAAAAATAAAAGTTTGTAATTTTTGAACGAAAATGTAAGTAGCATATTTATTTTTATGGTTTATGCATTTCTCCATATATTTGTTTAGTTTGTATGTTCATTTATATATTTTTTGTGTGTTCTTTTTTCAATTCGCAAAATAGTTTCTGAACGAACTATTTATCATGAAAGCAAATTGTACTTTCATCGGATAATTGCAACAGCTTAAAAGCGAATATATAGGTTTGTGCATCGACCGAAATCATTTGACTACATACTTTGGATGCGGTCAGTGGCACACGACCCACAGATCGGTAGTGGATGGGGACAAGTAAAGAACAAAAAAAAATTTACAATTTTAACATTTTAAAAATAAATACTTTTTCTTCTCAGATTATTTCATATTTGCCCAACAATTTATACAGAAAAATAATACTTATTTTCATATTATATTAAAAAAATTATGCAATTCAATAAATAATATTACAAAAACAAACTTAACAAAAATTTACTACGATGTTAATATTTCTAATTTCTTGACTTTTTTATTTTGAATTATTTTGACACTAAATTGCAATACTCACGTTTAAAAAAGCGACAAAGTTCAGCTTTGTAGCAGTAATAGTGTGTGAGTAAAACCGCACACTGACAAAAAAAGTTCACTATGCTATGCATTTTGAAATATTTAACTGGATTGTCATCACACAACTATGTCACCTATTTTCGTTGTAAAGCCCGATCCGTTATTTTGTGAAATATGAGCTATTTACCACTCTAATCATAATATAGACGTCAGCATACAGACGTGAGTATTGCAATTTATTATTCAATTTCACTTGCAATTTATTTCCAATTCAATTGAAATTATATTTCAATTCATTTGCAATTTATTTTTCAAAACAAAAAAGTAAAAAATTAGAAATTCTTAATTATTTAATGTAAAAGATTAAATAATCGCACTTTTGTTATTCAATGTTTAATTTCTAATTTTCTTACCTTAATATATTCAAATTGTAAGTAAAATGTTTTTAGGAAATTTTGGTTTAAGTTTGCTTTTGTAATATCTACATATAATATCGTACTGCATAATTGTTGTAATATAATATAAAAATAAGTATTATATTTCTCTATAAATTTTAGGGCAACAATGATATAATATGGGAAGAAAAAAATTTACTTTTTAAAATTATAAATATTAAATGATATGTTTTTCGCCTACCCCCATCTACTTCTAACCTGTGGGCCGTGTGCCACTGACAGCATCCAAAGTACGTCCTCACATAATTTCGGTCGATGTACAAACCGATGTATTAGCTTTTAAGCAGTTGCAATTATCCGATGAAAGTGCAATTTGCTTTCATTATAAATAGTTCGTATAGGAATTATTTTGCTAATTAAAAAAAAGAGAATATCAAAAAATATGTAAGTGAACATACAAACTAAAAAAACATATGGAGAAAGGCCAAAACTATAAAAAAAAATACATTATCCCAATTTCGTCCAAAAATTACGTTCTTTTATTTTTAGTTTGGACGGTTTTTTTTTCAGTTTCTCCCGTATTATTTTTTTAGCAGTTTATAATTCTTTTCAGAAAAAAGTGGTTTATTTTAAAACTTTTTAAAAAAAAGTATTTAAAATGAAAATTTCATGACTTTACATATCTTTAATGAAATTGTCAGAACAAACTTTGTACTTTATTACTACTTACAGTGCTTAGGTGCAAGTTGTAAATAAGAAACACGAGAGTAAATAAAAAGTCATAACTTGTTAAAAAAAATTTAAAACAATTGGAAAAAATTAAGCTTCAACGACATCAACGTAATTTTATCTAATATTTTTTAACAAAAAATATATAATACAAAATAAGTGCTTTCGTCACTTGTTAGGGCTCTATAAACTAATTGAAAAAACACCTGGATGGTGGTTTATATTCCGCATTTCTACCCTCGAACCGCATAATTATTTAAGAAAGAAAAGTAGGGAACTATAAATTATTACATGTACAACAGGCATTTGGTCAATTTATACTTTAAAAATCTAGCTACCACGGGACGCCTGGCGGGTGTGAAACATCTAAATTTTATAAATATTCGCCAGACCTAGACTGAGAGAACAAACAAAAAATACACGTTTGAACCATAAAATCAACACTGCGCCATTTATATAAATATTATATGCCCTTTAACATTTCGAAAAATTAATTAACATATTGTATGTTTTACATCAAAATATCAAAAGTATGTTAACGTGTAGTTTTCGTCCTTTAAATGTAACCAAAGCAACAGAGAATTTAAACTTAGAATTTTGGAAACCAAAAAAATAAGTTTTCGGTTTTTTGATGACTATATATTAATTTCATATATATACTATATATTTCAAATAATTTCGTAATAAGCATTCTTACGAAATAATAGTGTTCACCTAAAATACAAAGAATTTTAAATTATTGCTTCGATTATCGTCGATACGGAAACCTACGCGCTCTACAATTAAAGCAAATGAGGTAACAATATAAAGTTTAGAACTATCGTTACAGTTTTACGATAAACGGTATGCTATGTCTACTTTTGGTAACAATGTTTTTAAAATATTTTTTTTAAATATTAACAAAAACTATGTTTCACATATTTCACAAAAAATCGAATGTGTGACGACATATTTGATATTTTGTTAGTTTCGGATGAGAGGAGTGAACATATTTTTGTGAATATTTTCAGCAATAATTCTAGAAATATTTTACATGAAATTCACAAACAATGGACTTAGAATTTTTAAAACGAGTTGGAGATGGTGTTTTTTGTACTGATTCTGGTTGTGCCAATTCTTGGGTAGTGTTGTTGTCATTTACTTCTGACATGGTTAATTCTGGTCGATCTGTTACATAAGATGGAGTAAAATCCAACTCTGTAAAAATATTGCGATTGAAGGGCTATATGCCACTCACTGTGAATCCATACATAATGTTTTGCGGTGCTATGGCTTGTGGTAAACTGATTTTAACTATTGCAGGAATGTCATAGATCGTCATTGTCTCGCAAGGGTGACTTTTAATCCAATCATCGCAGGCCGTGTTTGCATATCTCTTTAGTGGCCCATAAACACTGCGGTCTAATGGCTGTAACTTATGAGAACAATGGGCGGAAATGAATAAGACTTCAACTCCTTTTTCTTTGCAATAATCCAAAGTCTTAATGGATAGGTGAGAATCGTGATTATCTAATTGTAATAATAGTGAACGCTCAACGCTGCAACGAGTTTGCTTGACAAAATGCAAAATAAACGCATGAAAACAGCCCTCATTCATCCATCCTGATGGGTTTGCCCTACCGACCGATGCCGTTGGTTCCTTGTTAACCAAATTGCTCTTTTTAATTCTTCCGGGGGAAAACGAAGTAATGTGGTATACTATTCCCAGTAGCTGACACGGCAATTGCCATTGTGACCAATATGCTTCGCTCGGCTGACGTTAGGTCACCAATCTGTTTCATACCTCTTCTAGTAATAATTCTTTGAGGTTTCTGAATGGTGGTAATACCTGTCAATCTACGTTCCAGATATCACTTCCTTCAAACTTGTATTTCTCCAAAACATGAGACAGATTATCAAAGAACAGATTGACGTTATTAGAGTTAAAAGTGGTTGCACGAGCGAGACTTGTAGCCTCTGGCTTTCGGAGGCTAAGTTGTTGATGGCGAAGTAGATATCCTTTAAGACATTCTTCACCCGCCATAAAAACTCTAGTCCACGTGTCAGGAAACTTACGTTTCAAAGCACCAGCGTACTGAAATGCCAATTTACGGATTTCTACTGGAATCAACCCAAAATATATATCTGCGGCCCTCTGTATGTACTCTGATAACATATTCTCTTCAGCATTAGTGAACACCTGTCTAATTTTTACATAGCCCACAGACGTCACCTCAGCAGAGTCAACATTTTCCTTTATTTTCTTACAATAGCGAGAGAGTGTGCGATAGTTAATATTATAATCTTTGGCAACATTTCGAATCAAATTTCCAGGACCTACTGCCTTCACAGCTTGCATCATGACATCAGCAGACGTTTGGCCTCGATTGGTCTTTTTTTGCGGTTTATAGGCATATTTGACAAGTATCGAAAACAAAAGAACAAAGTCTTCAATACTTATAAACTTTATTGGGGCTAGTTGTCGCTGTGACAACTAGCCCCCGACCGCCTGAGACAACATGTACCTAATCCGCCATTAACAATAAAACAAAAACAATGGCTTCAAAAATTTGCAATGTAAACATAACACCATTTGTATGATAAAAAGGATCAAACTCCTTATTAGATTACACCAAAATCTTCGCCAATATTAATGCAAAGTAGTATTTAGAACATATAAACAATTAGTACAAAATTTTACTCACTATTCAATATTTTTTATTTTTGTGTATTCGCTGTGATCCGAGCGGCCAGCAGCCATGGCACTTTCTGAGGTTGGTAGCACTGGGATGCGTTTGGATATTACAACTTACGCGTATCTAAAATAGTTGCCATTCCAAAAATATAGACGTTGTGACTAGTACTTGTGACAACACAGGATTTTTATCCTGTGCGGTTGAAATATCTTTACAGGATTTAAATATTTCTTTGTAGCATATATATATATATATATATATATATATATATATATATACCCAGTATATATATATATATATATATATATATATATATATATCATATCCCAGTGCTACCAAATATATATATATATATATATATATTGAATTCAATCAAATTTGCAACGTTGTCGCCGTGGTTGGCTACAAGACATACGACCTTTGAAAGGATTCGGGTTCTATTTCGCGCTCTTCGAGCAGGGTTGCACTAGTTTTTTGGTTGACTGTAATAGATTGTTCTCGTAGCAATAAATTCACCACATGTATCAACGGTATACACTAAAGTACAAACATAAATAAATATAATATTTCAAATGAGTTTAGTTGTGTATATCAGCAAAAATTAAAAAATTGTGCAACAAAACGTCCGGATTGCCTTATCTTGCGTCCTAGTAATCTAAGGCTTAACAATGAATCATGACAATGCCGTTTTTCCATTTAATATCATAATTTTAGTAATCCAAATATTCGAAAAAGAAGCTTGCTCAAAGCCTCAATTCCAGGTAGTCTAAAAATCGGAATTCTATTGCATGAGTATCAGTCAACTTTGTCCAATGGAGATTGCTTTTCAAACCCCGTATCAAGAAAAATTTAAATAAATAAATATTTGTGAATTTGTATACTTATATTTCTAATTTTTTTGCTGAAGAGTTTACAAATTACAATTTAAATTTACACGAACCTGAGATTACTCGATGAAAAAAATAAATTAATTAGGAGAATTCAAATAAATTTCAGTCGCCAAATCTGTGACAAGCTTAAAAATAAATATTGTTTGGAAATGTAAAGCTTCGCTCAAGGCTCGTATTGCCCAGAAACCTACAAATCAAAAAGGAATCACAACAAAAGCATATTTTATAAATCAAGTCAACATTAATTATTAAACACTACCAGGAGCGGTGAGCGATTACATATAAATTTTCTTTTATCAAATTTACACCAAATTTTTTATTTCCTTTCATTCGTTAATTACAGTGTAAAACGCTTTTTGTATTCAGTTGGAAGAATAAAATGACCGTTTTAATTTTTCTTTCTAATTACTTTAGAAGTTTCTTGAAAGGTAATTTGTAAATTATTTTTACACTGCAAAAGTGGATTATTTTCCCAGCTTTATTTTTTGCTAGTATTATGCTTGGTGGTTATCATCACGTTACACTGAAGCTTGTTACTTAGCATCCTCAAAATATTACTGTCTTAAATTGAAATATTACGTCGTTTAATATTCTTGCTAAAACTGAAAGTACCAACGAGATGATTATATTTTGTATCTGTTATGTAAAAATTTGAATAAAGTCTCGATATATTTTTTCTTCCAATGTTTGACGCTATATTTAATACGTATATTTACCCAGATAAATGTTTGGAGTACACTTATTTTTCTTATTATAACCGGACCTTATTTTCTCTCCTGAAAGTCCAAAAAGACAAAAATGCCATTCATTTTACAATAGTGATGCAGGTATGACGATTTTAAATCGCAACATGTTTGTCAACTCCACAATGTTAATGAAATATGGAATGATTGGTAAAATTTATTATTTAAGAGTGGCTAATTTAGCATTTTGTATTTGTCTACTTAGGAGTATTGTTTCGTATTTATTATATTATTTCTAATTTACATTCAAATATATTATAAAAAACACAAAACATACACAAACTTTATGTATAATATAAATTTAAATAATGCTATAAAATAAAAATTAACAGTATTTTGTCATTCTTAATTTTACTAAGCACAAGATAATTGTTTATAAATTTATCTATAAAAAGTGACATATGGACCGCAGCAAACCAATTTTTTCCCGCACAGTCATACCGTTGTTTACCATTTGAATGCCTTTCGCGCCATTTATAAGCCATTTTTCTATTTAAACATTTATAAGACAATTCACTATTTAAACACTAGATGGGTTCAAATTCCTGAAACAACAAAATTTGTTTCAGGAAGAAAGCTCTTTCCGCAAAAAACAACTTTTTTTGGCTTCACGTTTTTATGTAACGGGGTCAATGCAACAGATTGTTGGAGGTACATAAGAGGTGTGCCATTTTTGGTGTACATAAGAGTACAATTTGCAAATGTATATTTAAAGAATCGTGTGTTATTAACATCTCGAGTAGAGTTTCATATACAAATGCCAGGAACTAGTGAGAAATTGGTCAACATTTTTTATCAATTTTATAATATTGCTCAGTTTCTAAAAATAAATTGAACTCTACGCGCTACATATATAGCAATACTACCTGGTAATGTTATATATAATGATGTTTTTGCTGTAAGTAGATATTTAACATTTTTGACACTAATGGTTTATATATTGATCATCACACGGCCATCTATCTAAAACCGACAACAATCATATACTTCGTTCATAACATCAATGCATTTTAAATTACGTTGAAATAATAAGAAACTCATTTTTATATGTTAGAACTGCTTTCCTCCCTTATATAACTGTATCCATATTCATTAACATTTTAAACATAAATTTCTAATAAATTTGTAAATTTGCGTTAAAAGTTCATTCTGGCAAGATAAACTTCGTTGTGGGTGTGGTACCGCAATAATTTCAGCTTGGTAGTAAAAGGATTAAACATTACAGGAATAAATACGACTTTCCAAATTAATTTATTTACTTGCTTTAAGCAACGAAGGAGCTGAATTGTGTCGAAACATATTTCATCAGGCAACTAGCAGTTTTAAAGACAACGATACATGATACTCAAGTACCAATATGGTTATTATATTCTCAATTATTAAGAAATTTTAATTTACAAATTAAACTTGTCAATCGTTTTGAAATTATATTAAATGCAATAAATACATAATGAGATATTAACAGTAACATATTTATTGATTTTAAAAGGTAATGATTTATATCGCACAAAAACAGCAAAAGTAGTTTTATATACAAGAATATTAGGATAATATTATATTCTTGTAGTGACCAAGAAATTATAATATAATTCATGTTTTTTTTCTAAATCCAAGATTTCTAATTTAGCTTTGTATAGTTTAACCATTATTTAGTTTCAGAGTTATAAATTTTTTTGTATTTTTTAAGTCAAACTCATAGACCGGAAATAATTATTTGTTACATGAATAATTGTGACAGAAACTTGATTTATTTTCTTATTATTAACTGGCCTATTTGGAATAAAAATGTATACTTTTATACGGTATTTCATTTAAATTCTTTTTTTAGCTTCTCAACTGAAAAAAAAAATATTATCTTTGCGGAGTTGTGTCAAACACTGACTCAAATTGTAGTAAGTAAAAATTTAATAACTATGCACAAGAAAAGAAATTATTAAAAATTTATTAAAGATTTTCAAAAACTACGGCCTTCTTGTTCCGTATGAATACCGTATCACCAAAAAAATTAGCTTTAAAAAGTATTTAATTCATTGTATATTTCGTCTAAATTCTTCTAAACTGCGATTTAGTTAATTGAATTTATATCGGGAGACCAAGGTACGGATCGGCCGAGTTCAAGGTACGGATCCGCCAAGGTCTATCCATTTCGCGGTTTAAATTAAAAATTTTGTATGAAACGGCCTGTTAAAAAAATTTTATATTCAAAACTGGTCAATCGGCTGTCTTTTTTGTAGCCCAAATTAAAAATTGATATTATATTTTTCTAGGAAACTGGGTTCACAAAAAAAAATCATATTCTTCCGCAATAATCTTCAGGTTGCAATAATTAAATGTTTAATGACGTGCTATGTCTGATACCCTTCTTCCTGGAGTGAACTATCTGTGTTAGATTTTGGAACTCCAGTTAGAGGCTCTACTACTTTAACACTTGTCGACAGGTTTCTTTCATTAAAAACTCAATATTATACGGTGATCACCGAACCTTTCGGGTCGAAACCCATGTCTATATTCTACATTGTTCTGTACAGTCTTGCAGCTTCCAAGTTGCCCATAATCGTGTAATCATAATCGCAATTCGTTTGTTTATTATCCTTTAGTAAAAAAGTCATGACGACTTGCTTGCTCCAGGAACAACGTGACGATATTCTCTTCCAAGTAAATTTAAAAACGTAAAACAATCAAGTTCAATTAAGGGTCAATATTATAATCAATCAAGTTCAATTAAGGGTCAATATTACCCAAATGTTTAATTTAAGTAATAATACTATTTCAGATTGTCACGCACCCCAAATTTCAGGGAAAATAAAATAATTATTAAAGGAAATAAATTATAAAACAAGTTTATTGTGACCGTAAGTACAAGATTAGGGAGGCGAGTGTATAACTACTTTGGCCAGTTTGACCCGCACAAGTAGTAATACTTCAAAAAAGTTATTATTTTATTATGTGGTTACTCTTTGTGATAAATGAGGCTTAAGGTTAATTAAAAAAAATCTGTTTAAATTTTTTGTTACCTTGCCTTTTTTTAATAATATCAAAAATTATGTTCAAAATGGTTAGAAAATTTCATATTTCAAATAATTTTGGGACCATTTTACGTATTTAAGAAATTTTTTATTTAGATATATTTAAGTAAATATATTTACCCGGGTATGCCAGTTTGTAATACAATTAATAAAAATTTAGTTTCTATAATAACGGTTCACAACAAAAATAAACATTTTGTTTTTAATCTATGAGTTTGGTTAAAAAAATACAAACAAGTTTTAAACTCAGAAAATATAAAAAATTGCTGAACGTTCATATTTTCGACTTCCTTTCTTACACAAACACATACACTCCAGATATACATGATTAGAAATTGTCACACGACTCGGACGTGACATAGGTTCATTGCATATCGGAGTTAGTTATTCAAAGTAGGTATTATGTAATAATTTGCATAATAAGGTGGATATATATATATATATATATATATATATATATATATATATATATATATATATTTAACCGTAGTAAGTTTGGTTTTGATCTCTAATTACATAAGTTAATAAAGTTATATTAAAGTTATATATTTTTTTAATATTTACATGATTTCGTTTAAAGAACACATTGAATGATATAATATAGAACAAATACTGAACACAAATTATTGCACAAGACAAACTCCTATTGGTCAATAAAAGTTTGATGTCCCTAATCACTTCAGTTCCTTAGATCGTTCTTTATTAGTCGCTATTGTGATGATCTTAAATAAAACTCTTTATTATAATCAATATATTTTTTTGTTTCATATAGTATATTTATATAATATATTTTTAGTTCTTTTACACTTTACTTTATTATTTTTTTTTAAGTGGGAATCGGGAAGTGAACATTTTTTTGGGACATTTCTTACATTCGTCCTGATCATCCTGAAGCATAAAGGTATATATCAGTGACAGACATGAAAATTGTTTTGTAACTGTGGAAATCGGTGCATATAATGACTTAACGATCAAATAAATTTATCTCTATTGAAAAGGATAAACATCGTATATAATTTATTGGAAAATGAAAAGTTTTTTTCATAATATTCTCACTTGTCGCAATTTGATTTAATCCGTTTATAATTAATATCGAGTAAAAAAATGTACAATACTTTTTTAATTTTTAATTATAAGCGCGACCGTATGTCGCATGAAATTGTGCAGAATGATTAAGGACGAGGTCGACGCCGCCGCCCCTGCTGTTGGTTATAATAAAGCTAGCTCGTTAAGCACGATAGCGTGTTGCGTGCAGATTTGACTCCTTATCTAATCATAAAAATTGACTGGTATAATTCGTGTAATAAAGATTTTTTAACTATTTGATTTGCTGCTAATGAACTCTAATCGCACCTTCATTCGATTTAAGTAAAATTTTTATTTTAATAAAAAAAAACTCAAGGCAAGAAGGAGTGAACTGACATACAAAGGATGGACTTTATATGATAAATATATTATCTTCCTAGATAATTAATTTAATACTCGGGTCAAGGTGGCAATTATTAAATATTTTATTCCTCGGTTCTGATACAATTTCACTTCAAAGATAAATACTAATATTAATTAAGCAAAACTTTTTACCACTCCTTTATAGGTACACATCAAATATTTTTTTTTGTGTCAAAAGAATCAACTGATTTTTTTGCTAAAATTTCAATTATTAATGTATGTAAAGATATTATTAACATTATAGTTCTTATTTGCGAAAATAATAATTATATTTTTAATTTACTTACATTACTTCACTGCAAAATATTTACGAATTAAGTCATTAAGGTCTTATAGAAAGAATTGATTTGTGCCAATTTATTTGGTACAAACTGTCGGACGGTATTTAAAATATTGTCACAGGTACAATCAGTATTTATAATTGAACGTAGTGTATCTTTATTTATTCAATTGAATATAAAACGTAAAATGATGTAGTAAATGAAAGAAAAGGGGTCACATTATTAAATATTATTTCACGAAAAGGCCTCCGGCTCACAATGCAATATTTTGTTTTCTCTCCATGTACCTGACATTTCAATTATATTTTTGTTTTCGTTGTATTGTTTTATTAAAAGAGTTAGTATTTTTTGAAAACATTAGCTAGTTGTAAGTTAATACATAGAAACGTTTAAGTGTGTATCAAATACGCACCCCGATTATTCCAAAAATAAACGTACTAAACTAACTTTTAATAAATTTTATTTTTTCATAAATAGTAAATATTTAGCACCGGGTTTTGTCTTTCTGTTTATTTAAGTAATTTAAATATTTTTTATTACACTAAACTTAAAATTTTCTCCAACATGAGGATGTATGTGTTCCCATGTATAAACCACTAAGTGTCTATTCCGAGCTTATATATGGCAAAAGAATGCAACAGTATAACTCCTGGAATATTAATATCCATTTGAAAAAAAAATTAAGTAAAATTGTGGAATCAAAATAATTAATAATGATACTCGATACCTCCTAAATATTTAAGGAATCACCACGAACATTCGAGGAACGAGTATAGGAATATTTTGGTCAGACCTCCCGTTAGGTTTAAAATATACTAAAGGAAATCGATACCATCAAATAATTCTATTATAAAATTAAAAAGTTTAAATGTATATAAGTTTCTGTTATTACAAATTGGGTAAGTTTTGTTTGAAATTTTTTGAATACAAAATATTCCGAGCAAAACTTTTAATTTGAAACTTCCGATAATTCTCGTTGCGAACAGTTTTGATGAGAACAAATTAGTTACCGAGGTGATAATGGTTAATGTATTCTTCGGTGTACCTGGGCCTTTTAGTCGAATAATAATAATTCAAGATTCCGTTTTTGCAAAATTCAAAGCCTTAATCACAGAGGATAATTTTATCAAAAAGGAAATGGAAAATATTTATTTCGTATTGTAAAAATTATCTGCAAATTTATTTTACAGAACGTTCTGAGCTATTAACAGAAAAATTGTAATTATAATTTTATGCCTAAATAAACAGACCGACAGCACTTCACACTAGAATTAACGAATGTACGCATCGGGCGTACTTATTACATCGATTGGATTCTTTTATATTGCAATTGTGTTCCTTCATCGAAACATTAGGTCATATTATTATTTGTTTTTAAGAACCAATTTGCTATAAATTAGTTAATATTATTAGATAGCATTGGCCAGTTAAGCTTACTATATTAATTTTTGTTTCAGTTCTACTTAGATTTTTAACAATGATTGATAATAACACCAGGCTTGCAATGAGCTTTATTACTGACTTCACTATTTCTAAGAGAGAAATGTTAAATTTGTTATGAAATTATCAAACATCAAAACAAAAGTTAAAGGATGTGTTCATCAATTCCTAATTATACGTTTGATCCCATAACTTTACTTATTCTGTCTCATGTCTTAACTAAAATTATCTGTCCTAGATTTTATTAACAATTCATAAATACAATATAGACAATTCTTTTGAGAATCTGATCAGCCTAAAGTATCGCAAAGTTTTATTTTCTTCTTCTTTCTTCCCCTTTCAGATAAAATAAACTGCTTTTAGTGCAGATATGGGTGCAATAATATTCGTATTAAATATATAACTCGATAAGGAAATGAAAGCTATGAACTGATAAATCTTCGTAGAGTCGTGTATCTTAACCTTTAAATTCCCTTTGGTCACTGGTCACGTAGTAGGAACTACCAAGAATTAGGGACTCGGGCTTCCAAAAGATGAATTTTATGTTTTCATGGACCCGACAAATTTTTCATTTCTTATATTTTTTCATAATAAGAAAAAATTAACATATCTGACTTCTTTATTTCGTAATAGTCATGAAATTTCTTCTGCGTGACAGGACTTTCCAAATGAAATATTTTTAATCACGCTCGTTTTCTGTTTAACAACAAAGACGTCAAAACTAAAAAAATGTAATAATAATTTAGAAGATAGTCTTTATAACCATAAGTCGGCGATTTGTACCAGCTGAATCCTTCAAAATTTTCATGTAAATAAATGAAGAAAAATAACTTCTACATTGTTTACAATTCTCTCTAATTATTTGTACGTCTCCCAGAACGTAAGTAAATGCAAGAAGCTAGTGGAAAATACGTAGTGGCCAGAATAAAATAATGTATTCTGGTGAGTATTTTAAGTTTCTAAATTAAAATTTTTTTTTCGCAATGTAAGTAATTCAAATATTCCATAATACGTTAATATTTCGACATCGATTATTAATAATAAAAGATCATTTCTAAAAACTAATTGCACCTATTAACATTTTTTCAATGCGTTAGGTGCTTAATAGAAAATGAGTAACATAACAAAAAAATTACACTAGAGTGTCCTTGCCTAAAATAATTGATTCCATGAAACAGAAGCATTTATACTATGTACTTTAAATTTTTGTTTTATATATTGAAATATTTATTTTAATTCTCGGCATAGACAAAGATAACGACAGTGAAACGTATCCAATTTTTATATATTGTTATGATTTCTTATCCAGTTATCCAGGTGTAGTAAATATAGTGTAAATCAAAGTAAATTAAATGTGTAATGGTGGTGCTTCTTCAGAAAACATCACTAAACATTCAAATGTAAAATAGAGATAATAATGATTAAATTAAATAATTACAACAGATCACCAAATACTCCAAAATCTTACTCATAGTAATTCTATGCAATAGTGTGTTCAAAAAAATACGAAAAATTAATTTAACCTATAACCACAGTGGTAATTAAAATTATGTATGATTTAGTAATAATAATATCATTTTACTATATCAATCGATGGTCTTTAATTTATATTTTTGGCATTTTAATATTATGTAAGTAGACGTTATTCAGGGCCCAGTTTTTGCAATTTTGTGAAAATTGTAAAAATTTAAAAAAACTAGGCCAACTCCTTGAATAATAATTGGCTACACAGATAATTTTATTTATCAAATATTTTTGAAGACTTGTGTTAGTGAAGAATTTATAGGCTATTAAATAAAATAATTTATTTTAGTCATTTCTTGCATTCGTTAATTTTTTTTATAACGTTAAACCAAGTATATTTATTGTGCAAATTATCCTCCACTCAATGGTTATAAAAATAATACATTATATACAAAACCATTAGAAGCACAAACTCAAGGTAAGCCACAATACTATATATCACCACCAATTATTAATATCCTAGAATCTTTGCAGTTTGATATAAGATTAAATTTTCGCTTGTTAACATTAATACTCTTTTACCAGTCTCAAAGCGATAAAGAGTAAAATATAATCACGAAAAAGGTCAAACTAATTACACAACGGTATTCATTTCAACAGCAATACATTTTAATCTCCAATTATAATCGTGGTCAATATACAATTTGTCATTTTAATCTCATTGATTTTAATTTGCTAACCGACCTAACGAAATAAGAGACGAAGGATTGGTATAACTGAACGCGTTAGGTTAAATGAAAGTATATATATATATATATATATATATATATATATATATATATATATATATATATAAATAATGATTGTGCCAAATGATTTTACTATTTAAACAATGGTGAAATCTTTTTTAAAAAAGAGTTTTAGGTAAGGTTGGAATATTACATGTAATCAAAATTGTAAGTCTGCTCAACGTGTGGACCAAAAAAACATTTTTTAGACTTTCTATTACAAATTGATGTTCTATTACAAAGAAATTCACCTTAGTGGAGCAATGAGTGAGCAATCGTGGCAAATCTCATTGTAATGTATTCACAGTTCCTAGAACAGATTCAGGATATAGACGTATTAAATCGGTAGATATAGAATGACGTAACAATGAATATAACATCTTACCTTACTATAAATTTATGCGTGAAATGTTGCAAAGCAAGAGGGTTGGTTCAAAAAATGTTTGTGGCAGGGTGGAAGCAATCATATGAAAATCAATTAACTGAAGAGAGACACTAAAAATAGGAAAAGTGCGAGAGAAATTGGGAGAGAAATATGTGAAGCTACTACTTAAAGAAGAATTGATAAAGAATACAGACAATGATATTCAAACAATGAATACATTTAAATGTTTAAAAGCTTTTCTACGTGCGTATAAACATTAATAACAAATGACAACCTGTGTCTCAGGATAGGCATAAAGTGAAGTTTTGTAGTTATCTACATTTTTTGTAACTATTTATACATGTTTATAAAAATTATGTTAATTGAAAGCTGTAATTAAATGGATTAATGTAAGATTTTGTGAGGTCATGGATGAAAATTTGAAGCTGGAGTGAAATATATTAAACGTCGTTTTTAAATATGATAGTTCTCGTTCGGGTCTAAAAATAAGAGATGGTATATTAGGTTTTATATTACTTGATTACTTTTAAACGACCTATTCAATGATACTCGTGTTGGATGAAGTATGTGAAACAATTTTAACTTTACATATATGTGGCACATTTCACTTTATTTTTAAAGTTCTAATAATTGTTATCGCTATTCGATGCATCTACTCGTAATATTTAACCCTAAATGTTAAAATCTAGGGAAACTTTGATAGAGTGTGTAAGTTTTGATATTGCTTGTTATACTATGCAGCCCTAAAGAGGATGGATGTAATACAAAATACGTAACGAAAAATGTTTCATCGGTGTACGCTACTATTGAAACTGGACATAAAAATAAATCGAACACTTTCATTAAATCTGTTAAAAATTAACAAGGAATAAGTCGGAAAAGAATTATAAAATGCTTAAGCATGTTAGACAATGAGTTTAACTAGTTTCGATAAGTAGACTGAGAGCGTATACAAACTATATAAAACGACTAAACTTACTGTTTTCTTGTGATATCTTATTTTTATCGCGTATATTAATCAAATATTTCGTTTGATATGCAGATAAAAATGTTCACTTTAATTCCAGTTATACGGGTAATGTTTTTTAACATATTTCTATTAATATGGCTCTCTTACTAATAAACTTGTATTTTTTGCCTATATCCACGTCAACAGTGTTTGGGCTTTTGAAATAATAACATTTTTAATCGCGTTATTTTTACGTCTCGAACAATCAGAAATTTTTTACCCACCTGTGCTTTTTATCATAATCAACATTAAAATTTTGCTTTAAAAACCACTTAAAACCGTACCTTTTGTCCTGAATGGAAATAATGATACGTTAAAATTCAAAGCAAATTCTATCAATTATGTAATTTCTTCGTCTTAAATGGTTCGCTTATTGGATACGGCAACTATACTGAAGAAGTTTCATCAAAACGTAGGACGCAATTACATACGAAATATTCGCAAAAACAAATTTACAAATAAACTGCAAATAATAAAATTACTTGTTGAGGTTATCAGGAACATAATCTGATATTATTTTCATTGCATTGAAACACTCACGGAGGATAATAAAACCGACGTTACCCACATTTAAGTTATTATAATATTTTGTCTGCCGATAATTTCAAGTAGTGGTGGTATTAATTTGGCTGTTACTTATCCATAGAATATGAATTTAATATATAATGTAATCTTTTTACCAGTTTACAGGCACAAAATGATATTTGGGTCGATAATTTTTTTTTTATAATTTAATTAATACTTTGCTGAAAAATATGTCTATACACAACAACTCTCGAGGCTACGAATTGGTTAGCTGTTCTACATATTTTATAAATCCAAAATATAAATATATATATATGTTTATATATAATTTTATATATAATATAAATATATATATATATATATATATATATATATATATATATATATATATATATATGTATATATGTATATATTGAGTACATGTCGATCACGAACTTGATACAAAATTAATCATCATACAAATACATCTCTAAAATGGCTATTGAAAAATGACGTTTGTTTAAAAATTTATTGAATAGCACATTGAAAAAGCTAAAACGACCCTAAACTCTACTTCCACCTGTATCCCTTATATTTATGGCATCTTCCGACAATGCAATTTTATTATGATAAATCTTTATTTGAGAAAAAGCATATTTGATTTTATATCTCGGTTTTATAAATTGATTAGTTAGTGAGATTGTTTTTAATTAATAGTAATTAAAAACAATCTCACTAACTAATCAATTAATATTTATTTTTCTTTTATCGCATTGGTAGGTACCTCATGAAATATATGTACATAGATAATATAATTAAAACCTTTATTGAGTTTCTACTAACAATGGTAATGCATTTTAATTTATTTTTTAAATTTTTTCGTAAATCCGAGTGCCAATTCAGAGGTGGATATTTAAATAATTTAATGTGAAATATTGGTCTCTCCTACTGTTTGTCATAATTTTCCCCTTAACAATAAACCTTACATTTATTTCTGGTGCTGAACTATTACACAAAAAGTATATCAAGCACAAATAAATATATATTTTATATATCGACGCTTTACAAAGTACATTCGTGGCATAATTCTGTAACTGCTAGTCAAAAAAATCATTAAAATTCAAGTAAAAGAAAGAATCATTAAAATTCATTTATAAATACCGGAAACATGGGATAACGTACATGAAAATATGGTTAAATTGAAAATTTCTTTTTTTAAATTGTTAAAAACCTATTTGTCTTACTTACGACCATTTGAAATTGCACGGAATTCAAGCAATTCAAGTAACATTAGGAAAATTGTGACTGATTTGCTGCATAAATAAAAGTGAAAAACTTTGCCATGTACCGTAGAATCAAGACATGAATTCACGGGAGTGTAACTTTCCACAAAATTAAAGGAGATCATGGGTGGATTGCATTTTCCCGTTCTAGAAAAACGACATGAACTCAATGAATGTGGTAGCTGAGTAGAAGTGGTGAATGGCCATATACTACGAAAATTTAAAAAATTAATAAAGTTCATTATTTTTTAAACGTTTTTTTAATGACACCTATCACCATGCTTTGGAAATGTTGGTTAATTTAAATGAAAAACAGATTTTTAAATCTTTATATAGTATTAACAAATATATTAAGGATTCCGCGGTATAGGTAAGTGGGGAGTATTTTTAACTATAGGGTAGGCAAGAGAATTAGCGTTAAAGTATACCTGCATCATGAGCATAATTTAAGTTTGCAATTTAATATTCTTTTCGAGAAATAAATACTTACTTTATTTCGAAAAAAAAGTTTAAATACAATTTGCTCAATTTTAAAAATAAACTATATACTTCACAAAATTATATTAAAAAAGTTTGCGGTACTAAAAATTAAATGGTACGTTTAATATCGGCTTATACAAAGTTTATGTCCGCACAAGATTTAATTCTCATAATGAAGTAAACATTTAGTAAACATTAATTATTAACAGTGAAGGGAATTATTAAAAACTGAGTTCTGGACAAAAGCAGTTAGAAATGAAAATGTACTTTTAAGTAAAAACATTGTCGATATTTTTATATCAAAAATTAGCGAAAAAATTAAAATAATATTAGATTAAATGTCACTAATATTATGAAGAGGATTGTTCTAAATCGTGTGTCATAAAATTTAAGCTGTTCTTATATAATATTTAATATTTTATCATTATTCCTAATCCTACTGCAATGAGAGTAAGTATTATGTATCAGCATAATTGAAAAGATTATAAATATCTAGATAATATAGAGTTTTAAATATTGATTTGAAGTACTAACATATATAATTGGCTAAGAAAAAAATACTTATATTTTTAACTTATATATTAGGGCAATCGAAAAAACCAATAGAGCGATTTAAATTAATTCCTATATTAGATTGTTGTAAAAGTTTATTAAAAGAAAATATGCTAGAATTACAGAAGCTTATTTCTAATAATCAAAAGAACTCGATGAGATTAGAAGATTGTTTTTAACGTTTGGTTTAGATTTAAGGGGTAGCGAGAAAATATTTGTATTCCTAAATACAATATTGATTTTTGGAATGTAATAATTAATTAGCGAGATGGAAAACTTTAACCGTACAAGGCACGTCCTATTAATATACGTGTCGTCGAATATTCCGAACCGAACCGTGAATTTTGGGTTATTAATATATATCCTAGTTAATATGTGAAAAACGATTCAGAAGTATTTACTCACTTTTTCATACATCATTAAAGAAAAAAAAAAAAAGTACAGCGTGATTTCAATGGTGGCTTATATAAAAAAATATTAACGGCAGCTAGAAGAAATCTACTAAATTAATAAATTGCAATGGGTCATGAATTAATAAACTATTCCATGGTCACGCGTTCGATAATATAAATTAATGACGGTAGAGTGGCGCAATATGGAGTTGACAGACGCGAAGGCATGGAATATTATTGGCATAATTTACTTTGAAACGTTCAATTTACTGTTTCCCAAAACAATTTTATTTCCGGCAAAATAATTCAAAATTCCTAATTTACATACTTATACATTTATTATTAACTGACTTACATAAAGAAAACAAAGAAAAATGAAATAAATGTAAACTAAAGGAATGATATAAATTAGATAAAATAAGACCTGAAAATGTTCTCATTTATTATTAATGTGCCATATTCGAGTATGTTCAGTAGGAAACTTGCAAGATTTCATATCACGGTACGATTTTTTCTTGCGGATTCTCTTACTCGAAAAAAGGTGTAATATAAGGTACCCCAGATATTATCAATAAACATATTCTGTTACTATGGGACAAAATATATTTTCAAGTAATATTTTTAAAATGAATACAAGCTATGTTAAATCGATCAGAAATTTGAGAGAATGGAATTTTAATAAACCGAAAATAACAGATGTGGAAAAGAAAAAAGCAATTTAATCTTATATAGAAAACGAATATATTTTAATGTTTATTTTACAAAATAATTCCGAGAATACGAAAGAACGAGTGGTACATTTCAGTGATGTAATAACGAAAGATTTACTGAATGTTGAATTTTGTCACCAAATCCATAGTTTTAACCCCACGTTGTAACAAGCTGGTGATCAAATAATAACGGGCATTGTGCAAGTTAAATTTAAACCTACTCGCTACACTCCATTAAAAAAACAGCATTTATGTCCCTATGTAGATCGCAAAAGCTGAAAACGCACAACACTGCGGTATAACGATATGTAATATTTAAAACTGACTGGACTATAAACACTATTATGATTTACCTCTGAGTATTTGTACTTCACACGCTTTGTTCAAATCGCTTCAAATCGTAATTCACTCGACTTGCTTCATTCACACACATCATCTTCATAATGTTTTAGACCTCGACAGCCAGCAACGCATGAAACTACGGTGAAAAAGAATAAAATAATCATGAGAGGCAAATGCGAACATGGTCATAACGCGTTAATATGCATTCACTTATCACTGTGTTCAAGTTAAATTATATTATATTCGCTTCACTCCGTTAAAAAAACGGTTTCCATGTCACGCTGAATACTTAGGCAGTCGGTTACGCACGAAATCCGCTAAGATCAAAAAAATTATTATGACTGACAGGAGTGCAAACGCGACTACCTTATCACTGTGGATTTATTTGGTTTGAATTATTACCAGCTCGCTTCCCTCCGTTTACACTTTCACAACATATATACCTGGCTGTAGACATCGACCCATGACGGTCCGGTAAAAATCAATATAATAATGATGGGTGACAAGAGCGTGAACATATTTACCAGTTATTACTCAGCATTTGTCCAGGAAAATGGTCATTCGCTCGTTTCACACGTCTTCACTACTCGTCGATATATCTCGACACTAGGCAAAGTACTTCACTTCAGTATAAATTAATATAATTATTTAAGTAAAACAGCGTGTTTTCTGCATTTGACTGACACCCGACAACCGGAATATGTCACTTTTATTTTCCTTTTTAAATTTAGTAAAATTGATAAAACCGAATTCACAAAATAATTGAAATAAAGGCGCTTTTCAGATATTAATTATTAATAAACCCACTATATGTAATAAGCGGATGAACATAAATTTTGTAATTCAATAAAAATGTCCAAGAGCGTCATAAAATAATAACGTTTGACAATATTCAAACTTTTGGATACCAAGTCCCCTGGTATTTTATCAGTTGGCCGATTTCGAACATGAACGTGCCTTATATTTTTTACCTTTCACGCTATTTCCAAAAAAAAATTATATTTAATTTTGATCTACTTAGTACGTTTAGGAAAAACAAAATTTACAGATAATTTCAAAACACTTTGGGTATGGAGATAGAGTACTAGGCTTTTCAGTTATTTCATAAAATATATTACGTAAATACACAGCTTTTCAATAACTTTTGTGAGGCCCGTATATTCCGTTATGAGTAAAACTACAGTTTTCTGCTTCTAGTATTCCCACCAAGTTACAGTTCCTGACATAAAAAAAACAAGCAAGTATAAGACTTCTTACCCATTCAACAAACTCGCTCAATCAACATCTATAAACCTCACTAATTGAGTTACTGTTTTTGATAAATTTTAATCCAAAATCCTTTTTTCCTTAAAATAGCTTAATATGCCTTTAGCTTAAGACTAATGGTCAACATGATAACAATTATTGAATCGTCTAAGGTAGCCCACTAAACAAGCGATATCAGGTCAGTTGTCAATCAACTGTTTATAAGGTATCTGGCCGATACAAGTTTTATCTTTACTTATGTTTAATTTACTGTCCATGAGAGTACTTCCCATTTAACAATATATCGTATAATATTTATGCTACAACTTTTCTAAAATAATTTGCCCGACTTAATGTATTTATTTTATTAGCTTTATTAACACATATATTCATACATAAACCCTGTTAAATTGATTCCAAAGTAATTTAATTTGATATGTGAAGTTAATCAACTTTTTAAATATATTAAAATAGTTTGAAAAAAAAAGTAATTCACATGCAATTCAATGAAGGATTGACAACTACTATTACCCTTTTTATATAAATATGAGGCATTATGAAATCTCGTATAACCAGTATTCACTAAGCAACTGTCCACTTTTTTGTACCAGGCCCTTGAAGACTGCTTTAACCGTAAATATTCTATTTAAATTTAAGTATTTTATTATAGTCTGAACCAACCAATCCTTCTGCAATTTACATGGAAACCAACTATTCGAGCTCTTGGTTTATGAAATGTTAAATCCCAAACACTACGATACAACTATGCGTAATACTAGCATATGTAAATAAAAAAATCGAAACTTGATTATCTAGACTGTTACTAGCACCGTGTGTTAGAAAATTATGCAATTAATAGAGCACACGTGCAGATTCATAAATTATGTAAATCAAAAAAATCGAAATTCGAAGTGTGAATGTTTTGATTGACTAGACTGTTACTAGAACCATCTGTTAGAAAATTACGCAGTTAATAGAGCATACGTGCAGATTCCTAGAATATGTAAATAAAAAGAGTCGAAACTTGAGGTGTGAATATTTTTATTAACTACACTGTTACTAGCACCATCTGTTAGAAGATTACGGAATTAATAGACGTGCAGATTTTTAGAATATGTAAAAAAAATCGAAACTTGAGGTGTGAATGTTTCGATTAACTAGACTGTTACTAGCACAAATTTTTAAGTTATAAATGAGGGTAGCAAGTTGTGGAGGTTAAATAAACTACGTAAATTTAATAAAACAAGATATAGAAAGTTGCAGAATTACAAAATTGTGGATGTACGTGAATAGGTAAGTATCCATTTAAGATATATAGTATGTATTAAAATGAGAAGTTAAGTTAATATTTTTACTTAATTTTCAATGGAATGAAGTATAAAATTAAATGCTGTTCAGATTTTTTCATTTTATGCCTACAATAATATGATCGTTACATGAAATTGTATTGATCTACATTTAAAAAAATAAAATTTTTCATTTTGTTTTTTGGATTATACAGCACTAACTGTATGGATAAAGTTAAAAAACTTTCGCTATTGAGATTTTTTTAATTAAAAATTAAAGAAAAGGTTAATTTCAAAGTCCATAAAAATTATTTTCTAAAAAATTGTATTATATGAAATTACTATATAATTGCAACAAATTTATTGTAAATATGTATATATATATATATATATATATATATATATATATATATATATATATATACATATATACACACATTATATATTATACATGATATGAATATCAAAGACACTGATTATATGTACATGCATTTAAATGATTTAATTATAATCAACCAGTGATTATATTTTATATAATTTTTGGAGCTGTCCCGCATCCCCTAGGCTGTGAAGTAATTATGTCCTGTCCGAAGCACTATAGAAGCGTGGCACTCCCAACCGCATCTTAAAACAAAATTGTAATGGACGCGTATTAAAAAATTCGCGAGCCCTTACAAAGCCGTACTTTTTGCTAGTGTAAAAATAGTACAGACAACGCTTATGATCTATATTTCATTGAAATTTATCATCTTATATATGTACTACTTTATTTTTTTTATTGTAACTCGTTCACTTTCATCAGTTATATCATAAAACGTGGCCTGCCTGCGCTCTGAAAGATTAAATTGCTGTTTCAACTTTTTTCGTCAGTTATTTTAAAATTCTCTTTTAGACAGCAATTTTTTACGTTATTTTTATAATGCGAGCGGATTGCTTTTTCTTCTTTCTCTTGGATATTATTTTCATGATAGGTTTACTGCTTGGTAGCTCATGGCAATAACAATTTATTTAAATATTAATACACCGCTAAACAGACGAATGGATATTACTAATAAAGAAAAGTTTTTTCCATATAATTTTCCTTTGGTTATATGAAATATACACTTATAATATTTGTTTTTGAGCGACTTTGACTTATTATATTAAATTATACAAATTAAGACTACTTACGATAGGCTTGTACTGTTGTATTCTATTTATTGAATTATGGAACTCCTTATCATTATTAGAGGAAAATTTTAAAGAAATACATATAAATATGCGAGCCAGCTGGCGAAACTATAGCAAATACTTTAAGTAGCGTCCATAAATCCATTTAATTTAAAAGTCAACATATTTAATTTATGTACTAAATTTTGTTCAATCAATTTTGTATAAACATTTGTATTAAAATCAATGAATATGACACTTTTAGCGACGCGAGCAGGTTTTTGTAATGTATGAGCAATCCACACGCGATGTTCCATTATGCTTAACAAGCAAGCTACTACGAACCACAAGGATGTTACTTCAGTTTTGTTCTTAATGATGCTGCCACAATATATTATTATTATGTAATGATTTGTCTTAAATTTTCCTTTTGTATTTAAAAGATTTTGAGAAATTCGCTCCAAATTAACAGACAAATTCATAAGTTTGTCGTCTAATGTAGCAAAACATTCGGCCTGTTTTATATTTTAGATTAGTTGTTCCCTAATGGTCGATGCTGTTTTGTATAGAACGTATACACTAAATATTAAAAAGGATCAAAATATGCCAATTTTTTCAGTTTTAAAAAAAAATTCCTTCAATTTTCTCTACAGAAAAATAATAATGGATTAGCGATGAACATTAAACCATTTATTCCGAAACGACTTTAAATTAAATCATAAATTAAAATAAACAATAAAAAGGTTTAAATTCAAATAAGTAAATTTAAAATAAACTTCAGGTCTTTAGTTTCACTAACAGAGGGAATGGGTGTTACGCGTGAGACTTTTTTTAATTCATTGATCCCAAACACTCGCCAGGAGGTCATAGCCATGGAATATGGGACTCAAATACAATATCCTGCCCTAGAAAAAGTGATTATTCATAGGATATATATGCCGTAAAAAGATTCATTTTAACAATAATAATTGCAGTTTTGAAAACAAATTTCACTTAAGATCTTTTCTAATTAATGATATTAAATTTATTTTGAGGTCAAGTCATATCTATTTATTTTTCTACTTTGGAAAAAAAATCGAAGGTCCCTAACATGAGACTAAAGTGAAATAGGATTATGTCTCTAAATATGATTTATTTAATTGAATATAATTCAGATGCGATTATCATAGCTGACATGTGGTACGTTCATATGTTAAAATTTTGTACAAAAAAATGGAAAGTCAATAGTAATGACTAACCATTCATTTATCAAAGTAACTTCGCTCCTCATTATTTACTTTTAAAGCACACACGCGGACAAGGGTGCTCACAGACATACACACGCATACATAATACTATCAGTGCCAACCCGACTGCCAAGGCTCATGTCACATAAGCGTTTGATTTTTAAATTAGATAGATGATATTATTCACAATTAAATGAAACTATGTGATGTAGTATTATTTCTACTTTCTTTAATTTCTTTACCATGACCTAGGTTTCGTTGTATAACATCTTCAGGTGGGCTATTAGCAAAGATTAACTCTTACGAACATCCAACAGCATTTAGATGTTTCAAAAATAATGGCAGAAGCCGGGTTAGTGTGGGTTTTGTGTGGGTGTTGGTTTGTGTGCCCTTATGTTAATGAGTTTATTGTAGTGGAGTGGTATAGGTTTTATTATGTTTCGGAGAGTTATACAATATACAAGTATTTTAGTGAGATTCATAAATTCAATTGATGTTATTCTATGAGGGTATACAATGAAAATGTTCCGGTGTGTAATAAAATTAAATGGAAGTTATTCTCAGTAATATATTTATATAATAGTGAGTGTATCTGAAAGTTAGAACAAGGTTAGACTACTAATTCAACATATCTACCGTTTTCTTTATTCATTTATTTATTTTAACTTCCTTTTTTTTCTCTTTTCTTTTATTATATTATTATATATATTTATATTTAGACATGTAGTTGGGCTGAGACAATTTGAAGATTACTGTAGTACCAATGTGATTTAACTATATTTTGTCTAGAAGATATTAAGTATGGGTGATGATATTATATTTAGTTGTTCATTTAAAATATTAACCTTGGTGTCTTTTTTATGTCTGTTGATTTCTAATGTTTCTAGGATATTAAGTTTATTGCCTTTTGTATTTATTTGTATTATAAAAACTATAAAACAAATCGCAGTGAATAATAATTATAACCCATCAATTGTCACAAAATTGTACCATAAGAAATTAAGAAAATTACTAATACCTGAAGATGTAATACAACGAAACCTAGGTCGTGGTAAAGAAATTAAAGAAAGTAGAAATAATACTACATCACGTAGTTTCATTTAATTGTGAATAATGAATTTCTACAAAATTAACGCAAATATATTCAATAGATGGTATTAAATGATTCTTTTTAACCAAAAAAGTTGGTCTTAATCTCTAGTTACATAAGTTAATATCTTTATACAAAGATTTTCTAAATTGATTACATGATTGCATTTAGAGGAATTCTTGTGTAATGGTCTTTCTTGTCACACAAACAATTTTATTCAGATAAACAATCCGGCTACCTATTGGATATGTAGTGTTATTGCAAAAATACACTCCTGCTGTTGGAAACAAACTCGGTGTATCTATTCATTCGGCTTTTTAGATCATAAACAGAAACTCAAATCATATATTTTTATAATCTAACCTCTATATTGATAAATAATCTTTTCATTCTTTACTTTAATGTCTTTTGATGCCCAATCAAAAAAAGTCGAAAAATATACAGGTTTTTTCTGATTCCTTTCTTAAATTTTTCATCTTCTTACACCTCTCTTCAGACATAATGTAACAAACGTAATCTATAATAATCATTGAGCAGCAATATAAACATCAGTGATAGACGTACTAACCGGTGCAGTGACTCTGGATATTAGTACGTATATGACTAAACAAACAAATAAAATGATTTCTATCCAAAAGTATAGACAGTGTACGTAGCTTATTTGAATGTGAGAAGTTCTTTCTTGTAATTTTTTCATTTTGCACTATTCGTAATTTATATAATTGATATCGACTAAAAAACGTAAATGTAAATTTAGCTTATGTGAAATTTGTTTCTCGGCTATAAGAACGCGTGGACCCTATTGTTAGCAACAATTTTGTTCTCAACAAAAAAGCGAGGATAAGCAATGGATATTTGAAAGAGGCACTTTATACTATAAATAATAAATAATTTATCTCCCCAGAAAAGATGACGATTACCAAGTATCACATTCAACGGTGTAATTTTTGAACTCAAACTTTATTATACCACTTTCAATGTAAGTACATTTAGGAGATTTTAAGTTTTTTTTCCTTTTGGTACCACAAGAGCAGGTGGCAGAGGCCCTCTGAATTTTTTAATAAAACTTCTATGCGCATAAGAAATTCTTTTTCTTTTTTCTGATAATAATACTTACATTTTATAAGTAATAAACCTTACTTCATTATTAAATATGGGCCAATTCTGTTATTAATGACATGAAAATAATTGATGGGTCGCAATTTAGTTGGTACAATCAATATATAATTAGAACTTGTCACAGGTATGATAGATATATATAATTTAATCTAATTAGTGATAATTTATTTAATTAAATATAAAAATTTAAAATCAACTAGTAAATTAAGGGGGAAGTAAGGGAATATATTATTTGAGATTAGTTTGGAACAAGACTTTTGGCTCATAACGCCATGTTTCATTTTCGATTTATAAAACTATAAATTAAATTTTACATTCATTTTTAGTCTTTACTATTTTTAAAAAAATCCCTTGTTTAAAATAATTACGGTCTCTAAGAGTAAGTATGAAAACAACCAGTTATTGCACAGAAGTGTGCAATTTTTGTAGCAAAATGCATATCTAAATTAACCGAATATCGTAGTTACTTTCTCTCCAAAAATTTTGAATACAAAACCCATTGTTAATTTATAAACTTCTTCGACATTAATTGTGTTATATATTATCTACCAAGTCTATTTCAAGCTTATACCTGACAAAAGATACCGCATGATAAGTCCTAAAATATTGTAAACTTATTGGAGACTAATTGGTAGAAACAAAAAACCCATTGGTAGAATCAAAATCATTAACGGACATACGTCGGAATTTTGTGATAGAAATAATTTGAGATAACTATGAACTAGTTGTGGAATAATTATGAATAATCGTACAGAGGTAAACAGTCATTGGACATTGGATAAAGTTAAGAATATATTAAAAGAAATCGATATGACCATATTATTTTCAAGTCAATTAAATTGATAACATTATTTGAATTATGTGATAAATATACCTAAATTTCGGGTATTAAAAAATAGCTCCGTGTTTTTAAAAGTGGTTTTAAATTTAACATATCCCAAGAAAAATTATAACTTTAAATTTCCCACAATTCAAGTTAGGAGCATGAAAAATTAAATACTTTTCAGAGCAATTTTCATGGAAATAATAGTATATTTCTCGATATACCTGGACTTTTTAGTCGAATAATAATTACTTACCACCAAGGATAATTGCGTACCGGAGAAAAAAAACTTATTTTACCTTGAGAAATATTCTGCAAATTTACTTCGCAAAAATCTCTGAAACATTATAAAAAACTTGAAATGGTAATTTCATCCCAAAATATACAGAGAGAAAAATAAAATTAATGAACGCAGGCACCGGCTGAGTTTTTATGTCGAATTGATTCTTAAATATTGCTGTTGTGTTTTTACACAGGTTCATTCGGTTAGAATTCCGAGAATAGCTATATATTCACGACAAATTTTTCTATATATTTTTTGACTTATTTTTAGGGACATTCCGCGAATGTTTTTTAAATAACATTGGTTAAATAGAAATTTTCGTTTAATTTCTGCTCAGGTTGTTAGCTATAATCGATAATAACAGTGACCTCGTAAGGTGCTTTATTACTTATTTCATAATTTCTTAAATCAAAATATATGTGTATCTCAGATTGTATTGTTGGTTTGTGAATATTATGCTGAACATTTCTTACAGAAAGTTTTAACTAAAGTGTTATAAAATCTCCATTTGTTTTTAATTTAATTCCCCTTTTAGGAAAAGTAAACGGCTTTTACTCAGTATCGGAGTGATCTTATTTTTATTTTGGTATGATTTGATTAAGAGATGAAGGTTATAAACTGATAAGTTTTGGATATTTCATAGGATCTTATGTATTAGCAATCCAAAGTCCGGGTCAAATAGTGGGAAATGCCAAGGACAAGGAATCAGGCTTCTTAAAGAAGAGTTTAATTTGTTTAGGTATAGTGATTTAATTTTATACACTTTCTAATATTACAAAATATTGAAGATATTTGGTTTCCTCTTTTATTTGGTGTAGTCATAAAATTGACTCTGCACGATAGGGCTAGACAAGTGAAATATATTTCATAACGCTCATTTTTCATAATCTCTCCAAAGACACTCAGTATTTCAAAAATATTATCAAAATTTACAATAGAGATTTTGAAACCATAAATCTACTATATATCTCAGCTGTATCCGTTAGAATTTCTATCAAAAGTAACAAGTAAAAAAAGAATCTATAGTGTTAACGGTTCTCTCTAGTTACTTGTAAGTCTAATCGAAAAAGCAAGAGGCAAGCAGAAAAATAGGTAATGACCAGAATAAAATTATCTGCGTCTCCAAATTAACTTCTCTACAGGTCATAAAAATGCTTTCTAATACTAATATTTTGATATAATTTAAAAAGAAATTCTCCTCCGTTAATAAAAACATATTAGAAATTATTGAAAATAAAATATATTTCTAAATTATATTTTTATAAATTCCAATACATAGGAAATAAGTGCCATTACTTGAAATATTATACTAGACATTCTAATGCAACTTTGTTTTTCCTCGTACAGAGAATTTATTCTATGGCTGTAGCAAAAAAATAGGAGATATGGATTAGTTACGCTATAGTAAAAGAATGTTTAACAATCAATAATAAAACAGAGATAACGGTTCAATTAAACAAAACTTAATTTCATCCACAACCTTAAAGTTGTATATGATGGCTCATAAATTAGTAATAACAATTTAAGTTGGTTAAATCAATCAATATTCCTTTTCAAATATTTTGTTGTCACTTTAATATTATCTAGGTAAATACTTTTCTGTTTCCATATTTTTATGAATTAATTTTTAATTTTGTACATTTTTTTTCTGGATATTAGGGCGTATTACTTTAAATGATACACTTTAAATTATATTTGGGCGTACGGGGTGTATACAAATTTTATTTATAAAATATTTATGAATTTTTCAACAGCTTTTCTTATTGGAAAATTGGTAAGATATTCAGTTATACTATTCACTTTATTCATTTACTTGTTTGATTAAATTCTCAGAAGCACAAACTCGAGAAAGTTTTACAAAATACTGCCTATTAACCTCAAGCATTAATATCCTAGAATCGCTATAGTCTGATACAAGACCACATATTTGCATGCTCACATTAATATTCTCTTATGGGTCACAAAGCCGCAAAAATGGCCGCAAATCCTTTAAGACAATAAAGACTAAAACGTAATTAGGAAAAAGGTCGAACTTGGTATCGAACGGCATTCAGCTCGATAATAATACGCCCTAATCTCCAATTATAATTTCGGTTATTTTGTAATTGGTTACTTTAATCTCATTTGTTTTAATTTGTTAACCCATCTATAGATATAAATAACAGGGGGCTGGTATAAGTAATTGCATTAGGTGAAATGAACTACAATATATATTTTATCGTAAAATGCTATAAGTGCGAATGAATTCTGAAATGAATTACCGTCTGCATTAGAAATTGTATATGTTGTAATAGAAAAAAATATTCATAGTAAATGCTTTTATTATTTAAACCATTGCGAAAAATATTGAAAGGCTGCTTAACATATAGTTCAAACTACATTTTTTGTGATGTGCCATTTTCTACTCCGAAGTGATACTTGTTTATTAGGGGACAAAAAGTAACAGAATCGTATCACATCTTGAAGTGTTACTCATATGTCACTTTTTTGCCTGGATAAGAGATTTTTTTCCACAACAGTAGAAAAAAAAACAGGTGCCAGAATATTTTCAGGTTATGGGCTAGGTGTTTTTAAAGAAGCAGATGTAGAATTGTGTTAACATTATTATAACATATTACTTTCTTCTAAAATATTTTGAAATGTTGCAAAGTAAAAACATTGGTTTATAATCTTATTATGAAAATATAGAAATAAAATATATTAATTTCAATGAATCGAAAATAATTAAGAACATACGTAGAAAAAGAGTGAGAAAAAATGCGAAAAAAATGGGGAGTTGCCATTTAACGAAAAATTCAAGTTAATGCTTTGTGTCACGAAGAGGAAAAACACTTGGTAAAATTTCAAAAATATTAAGAAGACAACAGATAATGATATTCAAATAAAGAATATAGTTAAATGAAAGAAAGATTGGGTGAAAAATGAAAGTTTTGAAGCGATTGTGAAATTGAGAGGTAGGAAATTTTCTCTTTTAAAAATATATCTAATTTTCTTATAATATATAATTAACGGATAATTATCGATAAAATGTATCGTACAAATGTTTTATACCTTGTTATAAAACTATTACAATATTTATCTAATAGCGGATAAAATATAAGATTGATATTTTTGATGTAACATTTTTCTTAAAAGCATAATATAGCAATAAAAATAATGTTACGCATTTATGAGTTATCTTGCTTATTACTTTAAAGCAATATTGCTATATGTACATTTTTATTAAAAATACAAAAGCTAATCACATTGTCACAAAGATAGTCTGGTATAATATTATATTGCACGGAAATGATATTACTCTTCTTGCCTAATGCTTTATATTATCGATTTCATTGAGAAGAACGAAGTAGAATCCTATCGTTTTGAAGATACTTTGATTGGCAATAATTACAAGTGACTAAAATATAGGCTTTTATTAGGCGACGAAACATGTTGTTTGCAAGTTAATTCTAAGCGTTTTTTTTTAATTTAGCACGTTTGTAAAATTATAAACGTCGAGTGACGTTAAGCGGGATAATTTTCTTCGTGGTTAAATTTTTGAAAAATACTACAATACTTAAAGGTATAACTTGAGATGGCATAAGTTGCTTAGTTGTTTACAATATCTCTACTGCAACATGTACAATAGTGTAATGCAACATGACTTATTGTTTTCCGTCTAGACGATTGATGTATATAGGCTGGAACCTAAAGTTAAGCAGCCGTGGAGAAATGCTTCCTTATGTTTATCGAACGATAAGGCAAAGCCCGTAACCGGGCCAGTGGTCAATTTGTGTCGAACTCTACTTTTGTTAACTGAATTTTACAGAAATACACCCTTTAGTGACGTCTTCACTTTTGCATTTAATTTTGAATTGTCCTCACGACATATAGGAACACAGAACGTAAAACAAATAGAAGTGGCATATTCGCCAAATAGTATGAAAACACTTGTCGCCATTTCGAAATATTTGAATTTCAAACGCGCCAATTACAACACGACGCACTCCCCCACCCGTGTTTATAAATATCGTGGATATATTAAATTCTATATTAAGTTCTCGTTTCCGCACGCTTTGTCGCATATTTTTATCCTTCTCCCGACAAAAATTCCCAAATGTTAGAGTTGTTCACACATTTAACGACCGTTCACCACAATATCGACGTAAAGCAACATTACAAATTAACCGCTATATTTGAATATTTTTTAATAAATCTTAAAATTATGCTTAATAATAAACACAATATTTTACATTATTTGTAAACATTGCGTATATATCATAGACATGCATACAAACATTGATTCACTATTTTTCAATAAACGACTTTTTTGTGTGTTCAAAAGTTTTCTATTTTATTTAGTTGTAAATACTTCATGGAGTGAATTTATTTAAACAGAATATTATAACTATATAAAGGAAACAAAAAAAGCAATATTTTACGATTCGGTGTTGCGTAAATAATGAAAAAACTTATATTTTGTGAGTATAATATAAAATATAAATCACTTCTATTTTATATTATACTGACAAAATACAAGAACACACACGCACGCGCGCTCGTGCACGCGCACATACTTTAAAAGTTTTTTATATATTGAATTGAATTGCCTCGAGGTGTGGTTATTATTTGTGCCAGCATGTGAACGTTTGTTACAAAATAACACTTCGAGGTGATCTTGACTACATTTGTAAAATAGCAAAAATATAAGTAATAACATTGCGGTTTCTTAAAAGCAAATCGACACATACTTTTTGAAATAAGTATGTCAAAAAGATTGTTAATTATCCGCAAAAAATTAGCAGTGGCTTGACTATCTTAAAATTGAAAGAGTCTTAATTCATTTTGGCAAAATAAAAATGCGAAACTGTTTTCGACTTATTCTTTACATCTACACTATTGCTGAATAATTGACTAGCCAGCTTAATTTTCATTTTTTGATTTTGAAAGTCAATGTGTATTCGACGAAGTGAATTGGCTAAGTGAAACTTTTAGTTCCTCGAATACTATTAAATTTTTCTAAATATTTTCAGTTAACCTAATTTTCATAATGATCTACATAGTTTTGATACACATGAAATGCATTTGTAATATGTGTTTGAGCTTATGTTCAGGATCCAATATTGCCGCGACAGGATTTTTAGTGACTGGATGGGAAAAAATCACTTTTGATTTTTTTGTAGATATTCTAAGTTTTTTCAACATGGTTATATTTGCTGTGTTCCTATGAAAGTCAAAGAAATTATTTTTATTTTTATTTTATACAGGAGCTTCAAACATTGTTTAACTAAATTTGCTTTTTGCACTCCTATTATGCCATCTATAAGAAAATATTCTACAGGAATTTTCCAATTACTGGTGATAAATGTGTTCCTAAAAATTATAGCTTCTTTAGCTTCAGCTAAAAAATCATTTCCCTTTCCTTTGTTCCCTATATCTACATATCCGTGAAATTCTTTTCCATTCTACTCAACTCATTGACATATCGCCATTTCATAGACTACAAGATTACTGAAAATTATATGTGCTGAATTCTCTACTTTCCATTTTAAAGTGTTTAAAGATTCTGTATTGAAACCTGCGTTACCGTCAATAGGCACGTACCATATTTTATGGTATTATGAAGGAAGACAGAAATCAAATGTTTCACTAATATAATCGTAAGTTTTTCGGGAATAAAAGTGAAATGATAATACAAAATTCTTAAAGCTGGCGAATATTTGGATTTGATTATTTATTTACCCTTAATTATTTAATTATGTGCTTTCATTTACCCTTAATTATTTGTCGACGCGTAAGGTCTTATTTTTGTAACATCTTATTACCTTCTATATTTGAATTAAAAAAAAATATATCGTCTTCTCAAACTGAGACATTGACATGAAATGCTTTAAGAATATTTTCGACTCCTCCAATTTTTCTTTCGACTCTTTCAATTTTTCTTTTAATCGCCTATTTTGTGCGTAAAGTTTTTTTTTTATTTGAAGCCTCTGTCTTTTAATTATTCTCTCCTTATGATTTATCATTGCATGTAATTTTTGCTTACGTGGTGATAACAAATGTTGGGCGATTTTTAGTATTATGCTTCACTGAGGTGATGAATGACGTAAAATCACTTCAAACTGAAAATTAAAAAACACATTTTTTTACATACATCTTTGACTATTGATATTTCACACAAGTGATTTGGAAAATACATACTTTAAAAAACATTAGCGATTGTGTTAATGTAAAGCGAATACTTTAATACTACGTCTTTTAATAGTTGGCGAAGAGTGGACACCTCACATAAATGCTCACCTAATGATCGAAATTATTGTGAGGAATAAATAATTTTTACACGAATTTCTAAAAATATACTCAAACCAAATGTGTATCATTCCATAAACATACTCAGTCCTTTTCCGCTTAACATCCACTTTCCGAACTCACTCACCTTAATACTTGTCCAGATATTTATTGTTGGTATTGCTTCAGAATATAGAAACTTCTTCTGCGGTTTTTTTTAATTATTTCATCACCTTTAAAATGTCCCGAACAAATTGTGCTTAATTTTGCAGAAAATAAATTTTTTCGATCTGTAGCATCAACTCACTTTTCTTTAACATCACTTTCTTTTGGAAATCTAAAAATAAATATTTTATGAAATAAATTTAAAAATATCCATTAATTCGAATAAACACAATAAAATAATTACTAATATAAGATAAGAAAAGTACTAGGTCTCATCTAAAGAATATGTAAAATAGCGCATAATCTATCTCGAAATTGGTAAATATTTCTTACATTTTAACATTACATAGTGATAATCTCTAAGAAATATACACAATTTTTACATCGATATATATTAATATAGTTGCAAAAATATCGATAGTCGCATCTGAGATGACGTTGCACAGCCCTACAATGAATCGTCGTTGAACATCGGCGGCATCAAAATAAATGTCAGTTTAATTTTCACACATCGAAATCAATTTGAAAATCGTCATACCTGTGGTAAAAAATACCTCCTTTAGTAAGGTTTTATGTACGGCTTTAATTTTTACACGATACAATTGCACAGTAAGGCATATTTTTATTTATTTGCGCAGAAATAACGGAGCATTTTCTGGCGTCTCGGCAAAAAACAAACTAATGTAGGGCAAGATGCACTTAGAAGCGCTGCTTATGCGTGGCGTGATCGTCACGCCCATATGCCATATATATACGTATAACGAAATTTGTGGATTTAATAGTCGTTTAATTGTCGCCCAATTAGATCAAAATCTAAAGTAAGTTGTACATGGATAAGATTAGTCTGATCTAAAAAAAAATTATCTTAGAACCAAAATATATAAATAATACATGTCCGAAAATATTTCAAATACTACAAAATCTAAAAGTTTTATTATGTAACTTATTGGAAAAAATAAAAATTAACACTTTAAATTCTATTCTAACCCACATCTTTGATATTTGCGGCATATTTGAAAAATGGAATTTTGTTATAATAAATATTTGTTTCAGAAAAGAACATTTAATTCCGTTGTATTAATTTACAAAAATCGCACTAATTAGATAATTAATCCTTGTTTATTCGCATATGGCATAAACAGGTACATTTTTTAATTAATATACTTCGATAACATTTTAGAAACTCTTAAGTTCCTGCCGGAAAATGAAGCTCTATTTTTGTTTTTATTCAAAGTTTTTCTGTCCAGTAACACAAAAAGAATTATTGGAAACATTGGTATGTAAAAAGCTCACTCATTTAATAATTGTGCAGTGATAATTGATAAAACAGAAAAAAGCATTACCCAATAGCCGCCATGTACATGTTATTAATTAAAAATATCCTGAATAATTTTAAACAATTTTCATCTATCTGTTTTATATTTCATTTAACCGATATCTTTCAAATACGTATGAGACGATATCCACCAATTTTCGACCTATTTTTATATCTGATAATATCAGAAAAGTGTAATACAATTGATGAATATGACATATAGTCATCACCACCCTAATCTTAATAAGACAGTAACAATTAATTTTTCATTTTAAGTCGAATGTACTTTAAATATGATTTATGATTATTCTTTCCACTTTAGCTTAAGTTTTCAATTTCTTCCCTTTTTATTTTATGTAAAATAAAATTATTGAAAATATGCTCACATTTCATCTGCTTCCAATGAAGTAAATAAGAAAGCATTATTAGGAGAAATAGCAAGAATACATTAAATTAACGAAATTATCAGGAAAACAAACACCCGATATGTCGAAATACTTAATGAGCGAACTTTATTAATAACAGAGATCGTATGTGGGACAACTTCCTGTACCGGAGATACACTTAAGTCTAGAGTTTTCCACTTTTAAACTGTCGTCAAGTGGAAAAGTTTTACCCTCGTAATATCTAATTCCTCTCTTTTTTATTTCCATCGTGCGTCCTTTAACTTAACTAACAGTATTTGAAAAATTAGAGTAAGTAATATACCAAGTGTAGCTGCAACAAAATATGATATTTACGTATTTTTTGTGTAAAGGTAGAAATAGTATTCATTTTAAGCATGCATATAGACAATAAATTATTATTATAACACGTCCAAAATATTTTAGTTCAAACTGTTCACTGAGTTATTTCACTATGGATTAGATATTATGTGAATCAAGGGAGAGAGGTTTTATTGTGAAAATAAATTTGACCCTTCAAAATTCAAGAATAGTTTAACTGCAATGAAAATACTTATTAAATATACCGATCTTGATAAATGAGGTGAAAAATAAAATACATTTTTTGTTTTCCTCAATACTAAAAGCATTCATTAGAAGATTTTCTTTGTAAATTTCGTCTCAAAATTAGGGATTCTCATTGAACGTGTTGTTTATAAGACAGGAAGTCGTCCTGTCTTTTTGATGGAATGCGTGGTTTACCAGACAGGAGACATTCCTAATCAGTATGTAACATCTAGACTTACTTGCAAAACAATAAAATACATTTGAAATCAAACTTTTTAAGAAAACAACTGAACTAATTTCAGATTACCATTAAAAAGAAGCTCACCGAAAAGAAAAAATCAATGGAAATACGAGTAATCAGTTGAAACTTTTGTAGTAGAATATCTTTTCAAAGTATAAATAACTTTGAAAAATACTTCTACCGCTAAAGATGTTTAGTGCGCTTCGTATTCAATGGTTATTTGTAGTCGATTCAATTATTTCATAAAAACGTTTTATATTTCCATTTTTAGTCCCTATAATATTCTGTATTACCCAAAATGTCACGAATTTACGATAAATTCAATTTCACAATATGTTATTATTTGAAATATCAAAAAACGTTACTTATATGCGGATATATAAATTAGATTTCCTCTTTTGACTTAACCGTAATCAGTGCTTTAGGCATTTATTAAAGAGTTAACTTAGTTTACCTTTAGTTATGTCAAAATTTTACAGACCTCATTATCACATATATATCATTGAAACTCACGCCATTTGTGCTATTCATTGTTGAAGAATTCTATGGTGTATATTCAATATACACTGTAAAATTGTAACTAATAATTTTCGATAATTTAATGGCGGCATCCAAATAAAAATCAGTAATCTAAATTGGTTGATTAATGCCAGAGGTATGACCTAATATATGAGGAATGAAATGGTGTATATTCAATTTGCATGGCCAAATTCTAATAATTTTTTTATGATATTTCACTGGGGCCACTCAAATAATACCAATCATTTAAATTGGTTGATAAATGTCAGAGGCACGAGATAACATATTAAAAACAGGCTGTACCATTGCAGCATGAGGCTAACGAATTGGAGTTCGGAGTCAAATGAGAGGGTTTCTGTTCGAGATACATCACACTAATTTTAAAGCAACAAGTTCTCGCTGTTTAAGCAAGCAGTATTCCCGCAGCATCAGAAATTAGGAGGAGGAACTCGAAGTTTAATGACAGTCTCCGCTTAAGCCACGAAATGCTAATTTGAAAACAGCAGATCCACCAGTCTCACGGTTTAAGCAGACAGTACCCCCAAAGCATTAATATTTCTTGTCTCATGAAAAGAGACTATGCGATTACGATGAAGTATGATGAATGAAATTAGGTGAAAACAATATTTTAAATAAAAATGTATGTATTTTAAATGAATGGTAATTTAAAGTTCATGGAGATCCTTGTACCGACATTAATGACTTGAAGCTTTTCTATGTCAGTAGAGACATACATCGCAATCAATGTGATTTTCTGAAGATGTTGTAATACAACGAAACGCAGGTCGTGGTAAAGAACTTAAAGAAAGTAGAAATAATACTATATCACGTAGTTTCATTTAATTGTGAATAATATTTTTTTACAAAATTAACGCCAAATATATTAAATACATTAAAGTTATAAATTACATAAAATTTCAATTCGAAAAATGAATAGAAAAATTTAAATAATTTGACATAAGATATATTGAACAATTTATTAAAACCCAAGATATGAGTATATTATTCAATAAATAATGTATCGAAACAAATCAGTAAAGAAGATTGTTTTCAACGTTGATTTAAATTTAAGGTATTGTGAAAGAATTTTTGTTGTCAAAAGGTCAGAATTTATTTTTGGAATGTTATAATTTATTATCAGAAAAGGAGAAAATTTAAACATATTAGGGGCGTTGTTTTTAGTGGGCATTCCTGTCAAAAAGCGGCATGTGGATTTTTAAAATATTATATGTGACATTAATATTTAAGAAATATTTCTCAATTCATAGCACGATGCAAAAAAAATTGGTTGCTGATATAAAGAAATATTACCTTCAATTAGACAATATGCATACATTAAGGCATTGATATAGATAATGAATTAATAAATCATTTCTTGTTCCTTATTTCAAAATAATAATCAATAACAATACAGTGAATTAATAGAGACCAGAACTTTAAAAATGCAAAGCAAAATTCTTGGTTATATTAATCATTTATTAGTACCCTGGTTTTGTTTAGGGGATATTTATCGACACCTAAACAGGGCTAAGTGCTTATAGACTATTAATGTGACCAATAATACTCCGCAGCCATTTTATATTTGACAAGAAATTGATCTTGTACATTGGCAATTGTTTTAACTTATTTTCAAATGAAAAACATTCTGAAATATTGTTTTTATCGACTTTTAATATTTACTTAATACTCCTGAAAATAAGACCTGTTTCGTCCAGATTAAACCAAAATTAATAATTTTTGTATTTACAAATAATTTGGCAACAGCTTACAAATTTCCAGTGAGTAATGACAAATACAGGAGACAAGATAGAAAAAGAATGTATTATCATGACGAACTTTATTTCATAGATACATTTAAGCTGTAGTTATACTTTAATGAATATACTCAAAATAGTTCACAAAAAACTTCTTTAACGTACTTTTATGTAATATTGTAATTTCCCTATTGATTTAACATTGCTTTTATTGTTTTTAAAACTACATTTTATGTCATTATGAAACAAAATTTTGTCCGATATTTATTATATCATAAATGCTTTTTTCGGGTATGAGATCTCGCGAGCACAAATCGTGACTTGGTATGGATCTTCCAAGTTTCCCAGCGTGCATACGTGAGTGTTTACAAGTATACCATATTCAGGTATGTTTCCAAAAAACTCATTTTTATTTGCAATTAATTAATAGTTTCTACGTTTTACACTTACTATTCTATGTTACCTAATTCGACAAAGAGTGGAAAAAGTGAAGTTAAAAGTGTTTCGTTTTCCGCTATTCAGCTACGTTATCATAAAAAGAACTGACCTAATATGATAATCAAAATTCAAACCTAAAGATTTAATTAGTTGTGTTCTGAAAAAATATTATTAGAAAAAAGTTAAGGATTGTACGAAATAATTCCAGCAACATTTTATTAAATTTGACTTATTTTTTTTCAAGTGTGAGATATGAAATACACCTCCACCGTAAAGAAATTATTAGGGATACCATAATCTGGAGTTCCGTTCTGGGAATACCTGTAAGCCATTATCATACGGACTCACCTAAGATTGAATAATAATTTCTAAGATATCAATATAATTTTATTTCAAATAAATACAGGCTAACTAGCGGTACCCGTAATTATAACCAAAATTTATTTTTTTAATTTTTGGTAAAAAATCAAAACTGCAAAATTGAATGTAAACAATACAATGTCATATTTAACGCTACAAATTAATTTAAATTTCACCATTAAATAGATAAATTTTTTAATTGAAAATTGTACGGCAGTCTTTTTTTAAATAATTTGTCCACCCGCGACCCTTATATCTACACATGCATAATTGTGTTAGGTACTTTTTGTGGTTAAAGATTTTGACAGTGAAGTAAAGATGAGTTGAATTTGAAACTTATTTTTAAGAAAATTAAAAAAAATATTTAATAGGAAAAAATACTTCACAATTTAAAAGAAATCGCTTCCGTTTTGTACGATTAACAGAAACGAATTTCGTATAAAATGGACTAAAATTCACGTGCAGTCACGGTTTATTAGCAAATAATGAAATTAAGAAGTCTTTATTACTGAAAATTATACGAGCGCGTTAAATTAATTATATTACGAAGGAAAAGCAAGATGATACCCGTCGTTTTAATTAACAAGCGTGCTTTGTTAATAACAACAAGCATGCAAATGTATTAGGTTTATTTACCGGAGGCCCGCAGTCCTCATTATCTTCAGATGAGTCTACTTTAGAACGAGCGCCAAGAGGATTTCGAAGGTTTATTGTATGTATAGTAAAGCACGTTTTCTGTTCGCTATGTGTTGAATTTTATACCGGTATATAAATATGAATGTGACGGAAAAATCTATTTCCAGCATATTTTTTCCAATTTTTTACATCTTTTGAGTCATACCTATAAGTTTCATGGCACATGTCTTTAAATATAATAAATAGGTTCATATTTCATAAAACTGATTTATATTTTTGATTAAATAATACTCATGTCGTACCGCCAAGTTAATCATATTTACGGTTTTGATGTTTCCGTTTATCTTGTGGCATAACTTCCTACTTTAACTATATGAAAGCTCGTGTAAATTTTTAAAATGAAAACCAGAGAATAGATAACAAAATAATCGCAAGCATTTACAAACTAAGTAAATTTATTGAGGTTTCAGTAAAGTCAATGACACGTAAGCCATACCGTAAATGAAGCATTTAGTGTTTATATATTTTTGAATACAACATTCGTCTGTTATATGGGCTGACAACCTATAAAATTTTCGACTAAAACAATATTACGAGAATGAATCAATTCCATTTACTGCTAGGTCTCTCTTTATTTATTTCGCTTTCTGTAGTATCACATATTGTGATGTGATTTCAATTTGCAAGTTTACAAGTTTACAGTTTACAAGTTCAACTTAAGCCACTGATGAAATAGTAATGATCTTATTCACGATCATAAAACTAAAGAAATTGGCTTTAAATTTGATAATTACTTGCGGATGAACTATTAGTATTAACAATATTTTTAGTATTAATACGACGGCGATGTTATCGTTTCAAGGTAAAATATAAACTTGAATTTCTCACTAATTTTCTCATTCAAATTGGTTTCAATTTGTAAGCATTTTTTTAGTCGCCCTAATAAATTTTACTGAGATTGTGTTGCGCTATTGATACCCATAAAATTGTACCGCATCTAATTAGTTTCATTAAACAAAAAAAGGTTGAAACATGTTAATCTTATAAAATTTCCTTGAAAAGAAAATTTTCAAATATAATGAGAATTGCGCAGACGAAGTCGATTTGCTTACGTAACGGGATTAATAATATTAATACAATTTGCTCATTCAGTTCAAGGATGAATCATGTGTGGGTATAAACTCAGGTATATTCTCACATAATAAATAGTGGTAAAATTTCGGTTAGAGCTGAATTAAGTATAACTATATGTTTTAGAAAAATATGTAAGACAATTAAAGAAATAAACATTTTAGTAAAAATTCATCCAAAACTATCAACTTTTTTTTGTGCACAAAAATATTCAGATCTTAACTAATAGATATTAAAATAAACAAAACACGCGTTGCTTCAACTTTTCGGTAAGATTTCTAGAATATTTTCTAGTGGAAGACTAGAATCTTTCTGTGGAAGCTCGACCAAGGCTCCTTTATATTTCACCTCTCTTCATGGTGAATCGTATGATAAGAATAGTATGGATTACTTCCCCACTAAATATTTTTATCGGTCATTGTAACAGGCTTGAAGAATATAGATCAATAAATCAAATACGTAAATTCAAACACTTGTCATGTAAAATTTGTAAGGAATAGGGTTTGACAACTTATTTTTTGAAGTTCTCATTTTGATTTTGGAATATATCGCATGTTATATTAATGTATTTAAATTTACTTACTTTTTCTAGCTCTTCAAAGATTCTCAACTCAAATGCCAGAAAAGTTTAATGGGCTCCAGCATTTGGATTAAGTATATATCGTGTCAGGAAATCTTAAAAATATCTCACAGTTAATATTAGTGTTTGAAATTTATCTAAATTTATAGTTTACAAAATTAAGTATCAGTAATAGAACTGAAATTGATAATAACTGAAGTGAATAAAAGATCAGGGAAATATGGTGTAATGATTTATACTTTAATGATACTATCTAAAATATATTAAAGTAACTTAATATGACAATCTTCCCCAAAAAAAGTTGTTTACTATCGACAGATTACCCACTGTGAAATTATTATAATTTATTTTACCACTATATGGAGATATCTCAATATTAAACGAAAATACTCAAGCTTGATTATTTTTATATCACGTAGTAAAGTCAAGTAGTTTATAAATAAGCGCTTAATTAAATGTTCAAATTTTCATGAACTCAAATGACGCATTTAGATTACAAAAGTAATATCCAGGAATATTTCCCTATGGTCGTGGCACACGCGCGCAAATGACACGAAAAGCCAAAGGGTCACTTACTCTTTTCACTATATTTCCGAAAATTATTAAGTTGAAATTCCCAACAGACTCTTGTAAAACCGCATACGTGCATTTAGTTTATAATGGAGAGTTGAGTATTTTTATTGAAAAGACAAGCTGCGTTTTATTTTATAAGTATTAACATATTAACCAAAAATAAACTAGGGATTAGTTAATTCAGAATTTATTTTAATTCTTTCTATTCTAAATGACATTCTTATTTATGAACAATCCTTTTTTTATATCGATTAAATATTGGCGAAAATTTTCCAATCTTGTCTTTTAATTCCAATAAAAAATACCTGTTTAAAATGTTTGTAGTGCTTGTGTGTGAACATTTTACAATTTTTGGAGAATAAATACTATCTATTCCAAAAAATTATACAATCTACGTACAAATATGTTGTATATACAACATTTGGAATTGTTCTTTTTCATTATATACATATTCTTTAAGTTTTATATAATTCGTTAAATTTATTTATGGAAAAATTGTTAAAGTAATATGGTGAATTTCCTAACACCGGGTAGTGCCTAGTGTCAGGTATAACCAGTGTCTCTGGAATTTGAAACATGACTAGACTTTCTTCACTCATAGATGTTGATAAAATAAAACTTGTATTTGTAAATATTTTTATGTGGAAATACGTCTTTGGTTGTACCAAAACTTTACTGGATTTGGACAATTTTTTAATATTATGAGAAACATTTTAGATTTATTCTTTTCTTCTCTTTTTATCTTCTTCTTATAATTACGTAGAATAGTCGTTGAGTTGGATTAACTTTGGTAAATTAACCTATATATTAAAAAACAACACCGATTGAGATGGAAAAAGTCAATAAGGTCTGTATCTTGCCACTAGAGACATATGGAACTAAGATGATTACTATAAACCGAAAAAATCATAATATCTTAGATCGGGGATCAATGGGGTGAACCATTTTCAGTATCAATTTAAGGAATAGAGTTGCAAAACTAAGAAGTTAGAGCCAAAGAAACGTAATCGATAACAATGAATGGACTACATGAGTGAAGTGAAATTATAGGGGACATTTTATAAAAAAGGCGGTTTTAAGTTGTCGTCCAAAAGTGGGAATTCATGGCACAGGTCTCTATTTGCTTGGCTAGCGAAATGACATCAAAAAAATAACTAGGGTATAGTGAATGTAGCTCACTCCACGTAGACTCGCGTGAAAAGTTATGGAGTAAATGTAGGTGGTGGACAAACACAGGCTAAAAAAAGAAGGAGAATAAAAAAATACACTGCGGTTTATATCAGTTCTAAGTAGTTAGCAAACATAAACTTCCTGTAGTTGTGGTTTGAGGTAAACCAATCATGTGAATTAAGAAAAAGCCTATATAAAAAGTTATTAAGATAAACATTTGTTGTTTAAATGAAAAAGTTTGCCAATTACAAATGTACATTTTAAGAGAAGACAAAAATTGAGAATATGTAATTTAATTATATTTAATTAGCTATTTATTTACTTTGGATAAAACATTTTGGTCCGATTCTTTTCATTCCATGCTCTTAATTAAATATAACAAAAATATTTACAAATACAAGTTTTATTTTATCAACATCTATCAATGAAGAAAAGAAGAACTTTAAAATCAAATAACTGAGCAGTATCAGTAGGTTTGAAATTTCCTTACCTTTTGTTTGAATTGAATATTTGTCACAAAGTGCACAAGAATCATGGCTTTAAATAGATAATTCTGTTGGTTTTTCCAAGCCTTAAAAAAATTTAAGCCGCTTACATTTCCCTTTTTCTGGTATATACAATTGAAATAAAATGAGGTTAATCTGCATCTAAAAATACGAAATTTTTTTATCTTTAAAGGCTTTATGCTAAGTAGAGAAGGAGGAACAAGGAAGTTGATTGTATCCGGCCGTCTCTCAATTTGTACGTTAATCTTTTAATCCAATACTTGAATAATTATGTCAGAAAGTCACCCCAGATGAGGGGGGCTCTGTGAATACCCTCTCGTATAAAAGAATTCTTATCGCTAATAATAAAGTTTGCTTTCGTACCACAATATCAGAGAAACAAATAGTTTGTTCTTTACGATGTAATGCGTTTGCATAATAAAATAAGTAAATACGTTGCGCGGTATCTTTGATATAAAGTTGAACACACGTTTACATTGCATTTTTTTTTAATTATCACTTAAATTGTTTTTACTTATACGAAGATTTTCTATACGGTTCAATAATGTTGACAGAGTTTATAATTAAAATTAAAATCGTAATATTTATTACAGGCTTATGACAGATTAAGAAAGGTGCAAAGACTATGAGTTTCTATATCTGAGTTACGAGTTTCCATACTAAGCTCATAATATAGGTTTTTTTAATGTTATATAATAATGAATTAATAGCAATATAAATGGTTGCTGCGGTTCAACATAAAGAGAAAAAAAGATATCTATTTTACATTAAATTAATAAATTGTAAGATAATAAACTATAACAATTTGAAAAGAAATTATTTGAATTGAACATCTTTAAAGAATATTTATATTACAGAATTTAAACTGAGAATAGATATCTCAAACGAAAATCATATTGACGAAATAAAAAAAATGATTTCTGTGGCCATTTCATATGGTAAGGTTCTGAAGCAATTTTTTTAATTAGAGTACCCTAAAAAAATGAACATATAATGTTCTATTTATCATGAATTTAACCACCATATTCCTGTAAATAAAGCACATAGAGTAAAATTACATAGACATAGGTAAGTCTTAATGTGTGGTTTAATCGTATTTAGTAATCGTGATTAAAGAATAAAAAAAAACATTACAAGGCGATTAAGAAACAAATAGATCTATGTGTATTTATTACGATAACTATTTTTTTTATATTTAGTAAGTGTAACAGTTCAAAATATTACACAAATTTTTTACAATTATTGGTTTTTTTTTATCCTTATAGTATTACGGTAAATAGTTCGATTTATCTTGTTTACTAGCAAAAACTTTTTCCCGGTTGTTTTTAAATATGTTTTATGTTCTTATAAAACATATTTAAAAACACTCTCTGGTCAAAATTTAATATAGTGAAAAAATACTAATTTATCATTTCATTTCAATTAGAAGTATGTTGCCAAATTGCATTTTGGAGTGACGCAATGTAAAAAACCTTAAATAAATTGTTACTTTAATAATTCATGGTTTATTTTCCAACCAAAATAAAAATCACGTTTCGAATCTCGCTGATAAAAATAGTATAAATTTCCTTCCTACTTTAATTCACCGCTATATTTCCTAAGTATCAATAATAGTTAATTTGAAATATCTACAAAATAGCACTTTAATAAAAAAAGATGAATTTGTTTAAACTAACTTATGTAAATGTTCACATTAAAATATATTATTCCTAATACAAAAAAATTTGGAGTCTTTCGACTGATAATATTTTCTTCCACACGTATGTTAATGAATCTATGTTAAAACACACTTCTTTAAAATAACATTAGTGATTTTAATCATACCTACGAGTAAATATTAATACGTGAACAGAAAATTTTGTACCTCTTTTTAAGTAGATTGCGCGCACGGAAGAGTATGAGATAGAGCACGGTTTAAGTTTTTATAGAGAAGGAATGCAGAAAGCAAAGAAATTATATGTAATATGTATTACTAATACATTAAATTATGTATTACAGATATATTAAGAGATTCATAGTTTAGGTTTATATTGTCAATGTTAAACATATAATAATCTGTGGCCGAATAGTCGCTGCGAATAGAAATTTTAAAATCGATTTTTAGTAGCCAAAAATTTTAAAATTTGAGATTGGTGGAGTGAATTTTGAGCTATGAATTTTGTATGATTTCAAATGTTCCTTTCTCAATAATGCGGAATATATATCAAGGCAAAAAAGCATTTATTTTATATTTAAAGTAATTTATACCCGTGTTTTATACATTAGTAGAATACAAATTGCTTAATATACACCTGTTGCAAAAGGATAATTTTGTAGCAGCAATCTAAATTGACTTATTGTTGCCTATCTATAAGTATTTTTAAAAAAAGTTAGTAGGTAGGTACATTGCGGTCGAATTTCGGCTACTGGCCAATCATTAGTAAAAATAAAATTTTGCTGTTTAAAAAGCTGTTTAAAAATGCTGTACGTATCACAATAAAATAAAGGTACGCATACGAGTGACGATACGGAAAATTTAATTTACAACCTTATCCCTCTTCTGGGACTTTCATTTCATTAATTGTAATGGATATATGTAGCTTACTTGTTAGTAACGTGACTACACGGACACAGCCACATGGGTATATATTATGAATTCGAATAAATACTTTTTGTATCTACTTAAAAAGATGGTAAATTGTTAAACTTTATTATTTCTCTAGATTCTGTCATATAATCAGCGATGACTGAGTTAAAAATCTCATACTAAATTTGTGATCCATTAAATAGAAATCAAAATCTCACCATTTTTATTTCAGTTGTTTTATTTAGATACATATAATTTAAATACTTTTTGAAAAAATACATGAAAATTAAATAAATACTTAATAATTATAGTAGGGCTAAGTTTTTCTCATTTCATATAACAATATTTCCAGACGATATATTCCTTGTTTAGTTTTCAGTTGGAAGTATTTATATTTAATTTTATATAAAATCATGATGGGTAATTAAAGTCAATTATGAATAATGAGACTATAAGAATAAAATAACTTTATAGTTGTGATTAAGAAGTAATTACGACGTGAAAAATTATATTAGATTCATTTACTTCTTATTGTTTCTTAATAAAACTTTCCATTTAGTCGATTTTCTTTTCACAGCTAGAAAACCCTTAAAATTGTTTTTTTGTACGTACATTCTCAAGGAATTCCATGAGATAAACTAACTATAGATATCATTCAAATATATATTGTTCTTTGACGTACAAGGAAGGAGGAAAAATAAGACATTTTATTTCCTAAAGACAAACAAATTTGCAAATTGCGATTGGAATCTGGAGATTTGAATTTGAAACAAAAGCAAGTAAAACTGACAGATCAAGCGGTAATTAACATAGGGATAAATTTATTAGATGAAATATTTATCTTCAATTGCATTAAATATACAAAATTAATGCGCTTAAACAGAACGATCGAAGTAAAAATGAACGACATTTTGGGTTTTATTTAATGGTTTGCAAATTTAGTATATGATTTAAAATTGTTAACTCGTAAATGACATTGGCGAGAGAAATGTTAAAAAGTAAAACAGTTACCAAGTTGTAAGTTTAATGATGATGTCGACTAGAAGTGGTCAGAGAATATTCAAATTCTGGCGCCTTCCGGTCGACCCCTTTTTTTAAATGCAAATTTGATGTTTTGAAAAATATTTTCATTGCATTCATTTATATATTCCTACGGTTTTGCATCACAGGTTTTAGGTTAACAAATATATATTTCATAAAGTTTTGTGAAATACTAAGTTTTATAGTGTTTTTACTAGCAAAATTGTTAATAGATTTATAAAAATAAGCTTCTGGCAGATTATACCATCATTTAGTAATGCCATCAGATAATATAATAACTTCACTCTTAGTGACATGTACTTTTTGATTTGGATAAAGAAAATAATTACGAAAAGTTTATATATTATGAAGGATAGCTAAATAACTTTGCATTAAAATTGAATATACGATAAGTAATTTATTTTCCTGAATTTTTACATTTTATCTGTATCAAAAAGTACGACTATATATAGTGTAAATCAAATCTCGTGCACTTTGTTATCTTAGAAATTAATAGTAGAATTTAATAAATAATAATTAATCCGTTTTTCTCTGTTTTATATCTTGGGTTTAGACTTACTTTTGTGACTGGTTAGAAAACGTATCCATTATAAAAATGAAGTTGTTAGTTATTAAATATAATATAAATATAAATGTTTATATTTGTCATATTTTCCATTGAATTCAATTTACAACAGATTGTCATTGTCGATGTTCATTAAATATCGGACGGACGATTAAACGTAAAATATTTTTTTTGTAAGATGAGTAATTTAACTATTGATATGAGACTACATTGAGACTACATTAATATTACAGTACTCTGGAAATTGTTTCAGCCCAAATGCACATATAAATATAAATAGATCCGGCTTCCGCTATTGTGTTTGAAACATATAAATGCCGTTGTATGCTCCTAAGAGTTAATCTTTGCTAATATCCCACCTGAAAATGTAATACAACGAAACCTAGGTTGTGTTAAAGAAATTAGAAATAACACTACATCACGTAGTTTCATTTAATTGTGAATAATGAATTTCTCCAAAATTAACGCCAAATATATTCAATATTATTATATTTATTATAAATAACTGATGTAAAATAGCTCTAAATGTTCTTTTGTAATTATCAACTTATTTTGTAATCTAAAGATAACAGATTAATTAATCAGATTAAAAACAACAACTGTTGTATGCTGGACAATAGAGCATTATTAACCTTTATTGAGCAGAATTTAATTACATAAGTACCTTGACATCATCTGTTACATGTTATAGATCATATGAATAATTTATTTTGAAACTTTGAGTCATTTATATCTAGACGAGAGCTCTTAGATGAATATGCAAAACATAAGTTTTTAAATAAATATTTCGTAATAAGAAAAATGCGTTCTCTCTAAGCCCCTTAGCATTTTTATAACCAGATTTTTTTTTCAGTTGATTTATACATATAGCCAAGTATCCCGGAGTGACATATTATTACAGAGATTGGAAACATTGATTCAAATATTCTGATCAGTGTATATCGATGTAACCGTATATTTTTTACTTATAGGAATAAACCAGATCAGATTTATTTTATTATTATTTAACGTATTTGATATGGCCATATGATGAGAATATTGTTATTTATTATTGAGATCATTAAAAATACTTCAGTCATTAAAAATGCGAATAAATAAAAAAAAACGATGTAAAGTCCACAGACGAGCGTTTTCATACTGGTATATTAAAAATGGCTTAAGTATATTTTTGAATTTTTTTATTAATTTAACATACAATTTGAAAATTTAGTAACGAGTATGGCCTCCTCTAGCTAAAATCAATACGTTTAATTTGCTAGGCATGCTTTCGACGACGTTTTTTATCATTTCCTGAGGAATACGTTCGCATTCAGCGACGATCACATTTTTAAGGGTCTGAATGTTTTCTAGAGCAGGTTTTAAGGCTCTTACGCGTCGTTTGAGATTATGACATATGTGTTTTATCGGATTGAGGTCGAAACTTCTAGCTGGCCTGTCTAACCGACGAATTCCGGCCTCCTGTATATAAGCATCAACGCCTCTAAAGCGGTGGGCGGGAGCGTTGTCGTTCATAAAAATTGACTCGCCACCAACTGCTGTTAATGCGGGTTGAGCATGAAGAATAAGAACCTCTATTATGTATCTTTGCGCATTAAGTGTGCCATTTTCAATAAAGACTAAACACGAAACTGAGTGTCAAAATTATTAACGAAACCTTTTGTAACCAAATGTTTGACTGGACAAACTATTTTGACAATAACGTAAGAGGTGGAAGCATTATCATCGTCTAAAAGTTCGATATAGTGTTTTTATTTTATATTAGTTATATTGTATTGAAATATGTTAAAAATACGGAAAGTGTTTGAGCATGCGTTGGTACATATGTGAGATGTACAATATGTGGGTGCATACGTTGTTGAGTCCGATGGGATAGCCCTAAGGCGGGAGGCTAAACTGGTTTTGTATTTCCTGTATTTATTGTATTGCTAATAAAAATATAATAGAGAGAAACATTGGATGAGTTATCAATTTGTAGCTTTCTTATTTCTGCGAAATAATGGTGCACCCTCTTCTTTTTTCTTTTTTTTAGTTGACTTATACTGTAAAACGGATTGCCTTTCTTATTAAAGATTTATATTGAATTTTTTTGCATAAATCAGACAGCGCTATCTTCTCGTATTAATGTTATTGTGTTAAACACTTGATTGTTGGTTATTTTTTTTGCAACGTTATCAAGTATCTCGTTTAGATGGCATGCTTACCTATATTACGTAAGATCATAATATTGAAGAACTAATTAGTTGGAGTTTCGTTACTGAATGTACTAGAATATAGAATCAAAAAAGGTAAGAAATGTTCATAACAATGAAATTACGTTCTATGGAAATATCTAAAAAATTTGTGCATTGTTCAGTTGCTTTTACCTGTTTTCATTACTTTCAGTATACCGAATAGCACTTTTTGTATGCTTATAAGTTAGAAAACCACTTTCTTGTTTTTGTTAATCGCTGCCCTCTAGAACAGTCCGATTCCATATTTTACGAGATGGCGTGTCAAATATGATAGATTTCTAAACACAAATTCTCAAAATCGTCCGATCCCTGACTTTACGAGATCGCGTGATAAATATGATGGTCTTCTAAATGATTTTCTCTAAAAGTGTTTAATTCCAAACTTTGTGAAACTGCAAGTTGAACGCGAATATCTTTTACATCCTGCACTCTAAAATAATTCGATTCCAAGCTTCGCGAGACAGTGAGTCAAATACGATCCTTACCTAGTCGCTACTTTCTAGAATTGTCCAATTTAGAACTTCACGAGACCGTCTGTCGAATACTATAGTCTTCTAAACGCTACTTACTAAAATCATCTAATTCTAATGTTTGCAAGACAACGAGTCGAATACTATTGTCTTCTAATCGCTCTTTTCGAGAATCACAGATATAAATTGTGTGTTTTTTTAATATTATTTTATAAGAATAAAGGGTACACTCTCGTGCGAAACTTTTTATCTCTTAAACATGAATGCTTACCCATTAAACATAATAATGAACTAAAGCTATTACTATAAATATACTGAAAAAAATAGTAAATCTATTAGACAGAAATGGAAACAAATTTGTTTAGGAACCAATTACTATAAAACTATCAATATCTCCCACTACTTCGTTAATTATTACCGCTTATATCCCAAAATTATCTTGAGACGGGACGCGATCATTCGCATTAGCCCGCTAGCGCGTTAAGATATTACACGATCGGGAACTCTTTTGACAAAGTTTATTCACAGCGGCACTGCTAGAAAGTGCGTGACGACATAGCGCCCGTTGTTGGTGGCGATCGACTGGGCGGCGTAGGCTGCGGCGTCATGGTGCATTGGACACGGACATTCTATCTTATGATTTGTGCAGTGACATCACCGAAACAGACGCGGATTTGTTTAGTACTAATGTTACTCACGCAACGTGCAATGTAATCTTATTTTATTGTTCATTATATTCAATATTTCACTATTTATTATTTATTTACAGAGCTATAATGATAGTTACTGTTAAAATTAAGTTTCTAATTTTAAGAGCTTCTATATTTTTACGTAGGAACCCTAAATATTTTGGGAATTAAAAGAAACTTAGTTCAGTTCTTGTAAATTTCTTTACCTGCTTGTAAAAGTCCCTTCATAATCGATTCAGTCGTTTTGAAGATTAGCCCGGACAAACAGGTAGACTGGCTGAACACAATTTTACAAAAAGTTGTTTATTTTTATTTTAAAAGTTTTTTCCAAATTCAATTGTATATATTTATCGTGAGGTGAATTTTAGAACATTTTTTACATTTTGCAATAATTGGATCGATTTTGTTAATGAACTTAACACAGACTGTGGTTCCCTCCGCTCGGATATATTTGATCCGCATAACCACAGCCTGTATTAAATTCGTCAACAAAATCGATCCAATTATTGCAAAATGTAAAAAATGTTCTAAAATTCAGTAGGTAAAGTAGTTTTTTTAAAAGCACACGTTGCCTAATATACATTCTGAAGGAGTAACATTGTCGTAAATATCTCAAAAACTATGAAATTTATAACTATTGCTATATTTACCCGGTAAATTTTAGATAAACTTCAAATAACTTAATTTTGTTTCGTATATTGCTTTTCGGCGGAATGTAGTTTTTTGATATTTTAATCAATATCTTTAGAATTATCTTATTTTAATTTAATTTACGTTTTCTGGACTTAGCTTTCTGCACTGGATATAAGTTCGTCTAAATTAAAATGTATTTTTGTATTATTATATGTAGTTATTTGAATACATGCCAACAAATAATTCATCATTAATTTTTCAGAGACCGGACTACCTGTATTTTAAAATTCTTAAGAATAAATGCGAATGAAGCGTCCTTAAAATAAAAAGGCTCATAAAACAGTCTCGACACTTATTTAATATAACTAAAATATTGCAATCAGTAATGACCCAAATGTCAGAGAAAATTACTTAACCGGTGGTAGTAGGAACAGCATTTAAGAAGTAATCAATATAAGTTCAGAAATTTACCAAGTTTTAAATAAAATTGTTATAGGCAGAAAAACTTACATTTTAAGATACCTGTTGTCCATAGAAGTCTATAATATTAATTTAAAAAAAAAAGACTGATCTCCTCAACACACATTTTATACTCTGACCTCGTTAGGTTTGGCACGAGGTCAGAGTATAAAATGTGTGTTGAGGAGAACGAGTTAAAATTATTAATCTGACGTTAATAATTTTAACTCGTAAGTAATTATACTTCAGAGAAATGTAAAAGTGTATATTTTCCTAAATTTCCACAACATTACACAAAAAGATAGTTTTAATTTTTTTATAAATACCAAACGAAGGCCAGGGTCAAGCAAAATACTTTAAATGTGAGACTTACTATCTTAATTCCCAAAACTTCATCCACGGCAAAAACACGGAACATTTAGTAATTTGAATTATAGTATTTCATTTTGATAACCCGCTTCAAGCTAATATCAAAGACATGCATTTTTTGCCACATTCCGAATCGGGTAAAATCTACTGAATATTAACTGAAATGACATATATTTCATAGAAATGAACCTGCAAATATCTCAAGTTGCTAATTTAAACTGAATTGCATGAAAATACCACTTTATCAAAGTTAACAAGTACTATATTATTTTGAGGCAAATGTATATCATAAAACATGTTTTACGAAATATACATGAATTTAAATAATATCCAATAGATTTTTTCCAGCGAAGAGGAATCGCTCACTTTTTTCGATTATCATTTCCTTTTAAAATACTTTAATGAAAATAAAATTTACAAGACGTAATGAACTTTCACATGGTAAGTCTATGTTCTGAATTTTGTTTGGCAGTTACTTTTTTCTATTTTTTTGAACTTTGTTGCTGTTTAGTTTAAATTATAGTGGGCAGTGTAATGATGAAGATTAAAAGAATTAATAATTTTCTTGGAGAAAGAAGTAATATACTTTCCATAATATGTCGTACACGATTTATTTAAGAAACATTTTTACACTTTTTTAAAAATACTCAATTTTTTAAATATAATGTATACAGAGAAACTCAAGAGAAAAAATTGAAACATTTGTTAATTCAATACAAGCAAAAAATATTGGGGAATTAAAAGTAAATTAAAACCAAAGTTACGACTCCAAATAAATATAAACAATTAAATTATTTTTAGTATAAGACGTCAAAAAAACAATTTTTATTTACATCACAATTTTCTGAAATTTTGTTTTTTTTTGACTCGCAATTTTGCAGCCTATCACTAATAAAAAATTAACTGTCTGTCATAAGAAATAAAAAAAATTACCATGAAATTTAAAAGAAAGGAAAAGAATCCGAACTTTATTTTTAAAAATTATTCCTAATTTCTTTTTCCCAATATTTAAAATGGCTTGAAAGACCTCGTTGAATCATTATGAAATTATACGCAAAATTTTACGTTTTCGTATAACAAATACTTTGAGAAAATTCTTAATCTCATTTATAAGCGACTGCCGTACTGAGGAAATATTCAGTGAGCGAAAAGGGCTTATAGCGAATGGACTAAACATAATTTTTGCTTATCTAAAAGTGATTAAAAAATTAAATTAAATTTTTTTTTTAACATTTCAGTATTTCTATCTACTTTCTATCTTCTGAAAGTTTTTTAACGGTAAAAATATAGTTTTAATTTATGTTTTCACGTCTTGTATAATTAGTAACGTCATCGAATCAAAGAACAACCCTCATAATTTAACTTATAATGATAAACGCAATAAAACCTCATAAACAAACTTTTAAACTATTTGAAACAATCGTCTTAAATGTTCTCAGGTTAATTTAGCTAATACTGTTTTAATCAAAGTTTAAATTGTTTATTTTAGTCAAAGTGTGAAGAAAACTGAATTCTCTTATTTTAACTGGTTGCCTCTAAGAAAATAATGTTCTTTGCCGTTATTCGGATATAGGAAATTTTCGAAAAAAACATTTCATCATTTATATTAGCACAGAAATTATGGATCATTCAATATAAAAGTGTCCCAAAAAATTAAGAGAAACACATATCCTTAATACCAGATTTTTAACTTAATGTTTGATGTCATTTAAAAAAAATATTCATGTAAGTTTGTTTCCAAAACCTGTTTCAAAAACGTTATTATTTCTTCAACTTTTTGATTACGACATTTGATAATGTCACATTTACAGAGTGACTCTAAAATTGGATAGTGTAGTAAGTGAAAAATTATAATTATTGTGAGTGATTAAGAAAGTAAAATTTGGAAAAAAAATGTCATTAAATTTGAGGTTTCTTCACCATAAAGAATAACGATATAACGTATTTTTAACTCCTTTCTAGATTATGACTACTTGTACCGGTTAAACTAGGCGAGATGCTAATTCACTGCTCCTACAGTTACGCCACACTTATTTTGTGGTTTACTTTTTCAACTATTTTAAAATTTTTCGATACTTTGAAGTGTATAACTATTTGGATAAGTGATATTACAGATATTGAGAATCTTGGTAAGATTAAAATAGGGGATAATTGGACTGCTTAATTTTTTATCTTTTTGATTGGAACTGAAATTCGTCACGTTTTTCTCACGGTGAGCAATTCGTCATGGTTTTTTACTAACAGTCTATGCAGACAAGTATTACTATTATGATTATGTGAGATGAAACAACTCAGAATAGACAAGATTGAACAGGGCACATATTGAAAGTTGAGATGAACTTCAACCCGACCAGTCTCTTGACTACTGTATGACCTTAGGAGTTCAAAATGAAAGAGACAAGCGTCAAAGCAGTAAAACGCTGAACTGTAGTCCCAAAATCTGAGATAGATCACATACACTGAAGAGAAAGATTTCACTCTTGCCACATCACAATATTTCAATACTTGAATCCTGAAAAAAGTATAACGGATAAATACGATTTTGCCAGAAAATGTCGAAAAGCCAAGAGGAAAACAAAAAAAAAATTAATTTAACATTATAGACCCAATTTCTAAAAACAAAATAATGTCAATTTTTGGTTTGAGGTACTAAATGATTGGACTCGTTGATTTCTTTCATGTGTTAGATTGCTTGAGAGGTTAATCTTACATAACATTTTTAAGAGACAAAATAATTGGGTTTCTAAAAGTGTCTATTCTATATGTGAAGAAGTATAATATTCCAAAACGATGGTGAATCTCGTCACTGTGCCTTGAAGGTACGACATTATTTACGGGTAAACGATTCATTCATTCCGTATTCAAAATTTTGTAGCACAATCTTTTTCCAAAGACATTGGATAACGAATGTTAATCCCATTATATTTCCTTTATTCTTCTTTTGAACTTTCTACCATTCCCTCTTATACCTCATTTTAAACGTAATGAACTTGTATAGTTATTCTTTTTATTTTACTAAGTATGCTATCTCTCTAGTCGATTTATAATTCTTTAGACTTTTTGTCTCTTTTTACTCTCGCATTACGCGCTGCCGGTTAGATCGTATTTTTTACAAGGTTAAAAATATTGGATGTCTGAAAAATACCTTTCGGTTTATATCTCTTTAACGTTTACATTTTTATTTGTCAGAATTTATTCGTCTTTATTTAAAATTCCTTTTGTGATAGCAAAAACCACGTGATTGTCAAAGGTAATTTAAATAAATTACTTACTTAATTTTGAACTTTACAATATTATTATCATTGGCGTTATTCTTGGTTACATCACGTATTTAAAACTTGCTCTGCTCTTTCTTGTTTTCCAAACTATGTTCTGATTTGCTTTCTAAACCTTATTAATTTCTTTGTGAAACGCAAACCTATTACAATTTTTTAATACGGTCGTACTACTTTGTTTATTCATTTTCTCTTTTGAAACAAATAAGTTTGTCCCTTAAAATACCATTTGCCAATTGCCTGTTAATTTAACATTGTGTCTTATATTTATACGGATTTAAATGTATATATATATATATATATATATATATATATATATATATATATATATATATATCTTTAAAATTCTGTAGTTCTTTCTTAAAAATTTGTCAAAGTCCACATTTACTTTAGTTAACACATAAGACTTCTAATGAATGAGTAAACCTTCATTACGTCTAATAATTCATTGCTTTTCCGTCTTGTGAAATAATGTGGTGTTTAGTTCATTTCCCATTGTCATCAGAACCTATATATTTTCTAACTTATATTGGATCGTTGTGGGTTATTTTACAGTAATATACGTTTTATTTCCATAATTTTTACTCCCGCTTATTAATTTAATATGAAATGGAGGACCGCATTGTGTGTATAAAGTCAAAGCTCTGATCAATATTAATGAATGCGTTTCGGTTGCTTACTTTAAAGAATGAATTCTAATATTTTACACACGACATTTCAAATTAGTGATTGAGTTGAATTTGATTTGGCGCCAAGCCAATCTTGCTTTTGATCTCTATTTTACCACAGCAGCATGGACCATAGAATTATTACATTCTGTTTGTAAATATAAACAATAATCTATAAGGATGTTCTATATTTATGCATATATATGAGGCAAAATTCAATAAATTTCAATAAAATATCTATAAATTTTCTACAAATTTATTCACAAATTAGCAATATAAGAAGTATCCGTACACTATGTTTAATATTCACAGGTCGGCAAGTACATTAAAACTGATGTTGTTGCTAGAGATTACTTTAACTTGACATCCTTTGTGTTGGTTGAGCTGGCTGTATATCGTCCACTAGGGTATCATCACATGAGTAGGTTATTGTCAAATTGAATAACGTCGTCTTTATTATACGCGAGAGCTTTGATAATTTATTACATACAATAAGACTTAGAATATTAGATGTACATCAAGTTGAGTAGATCTACTATAATAACTTAATAAGGTTAATCTGGTCTATTAGGAAAATATTACGGATAATATTATTTTATATAATTTTGTTACACCTGCTGACAACGTTGTGATAATTTTTTATAAACCTAAAAGACCCATATTGAATTAATGAATGAAATTCTAGGTTTGAGTTTCATGTATTATTAACATTAAAACATAAAATAATAACTCTTTATTCAAAATTTCAGACATGAAATACGGGACTATATCACACCACTCATGAGGCGTGCATTAAAACATTAAACTCAGAAATTAATCGTTAGATTAGCCACGATATGTATTGCTGGCATTTGTAATCCTGATTCTCAGATAATAGTGATGATGACTGGATTTTTATGCTGATATACCTATATATGTAGTAATTTTTACAAGGACAAAAGCCTGTATTTCTATTAATATTTCAGATATTTTCAGGTTTTTCATAATATATATTTAGACATTATATTTAATATAAAAGACTTTCAAAATTCCGACTATCTAAACTTACAAATTAGAACATGCAGAAAAATATCAAATGAAAATAATGGAATTTTTAAACTAATATACTCTTTGTTGCTTAAAGCGAAATGGAGATTTCGGTGTTAGAAGAATAATATATTTTATAATATGTACGGAGCAAAAACTTCGATTTCCATTATGAGTTAAGCAGGGCTATTTAAGAAAAAGAAGGGTGTTTTTAGCTTCGATCATCGTGTCGATTTATATTGCGGATTGATTTAAAACACCTTTTACAAATGTGACCTTGAATAATATGCGAAGGTTTTAAGTAAGTGAACTGTGTATTTATTTTCAATATAAAGTAAGGCTCACCTGGTCCAGGTTTATTTATAACCAATAGGCAATCACAAATATTCAAATCCTTACTCTTTTAACTCTAGGTGAACAGGAATAAATTACCATGGTTTTTCGTTATACCCTCCCATTGGATAGTACCAATCTGATAGACCTAATGAGAAAGATTATGAATGAATCTCAATATACCTATAGCTACATGCATACACATTAATTAGAATGGTATTTTTTTTATAAAATTACATGCTCTGTATAATTTTCTCCTTGATATGATTAATATACAATTACATAACTGAAATTGAAGTCTCTAAATATAAATAACGGAAGATGTTTACTTTATAAAGAGCTCCGTGAATTATATTATCTTAAAGTTAATTTTGACATATTTAATCTCGACTTGTTCGTTACGGCTCAAACAATATGAGCAGGTTGATTAAATAACTTGGAGGAAAACATATTAATTATAACATCTAATCGAGTCTACCGGGCTTAATTGAGGTTCTGGTTGGTTGGAAGTGATTACGCTCATAGCAATAAATCAGCCAAAATAAATCAAATGTATACGTTGAAATAAATAAATCTGCAGTAACCCACGGAACAATTTTGGAAAACTTGCGACATCTTGCAAAAGAATACGCCGAAAGTTCTTTAAACGAATAGCAAGTAGGAATTCTGAGGATTCAAATAATATTTTAAATCATATGTAAATAGTTTTTACTATTCGTAATAATTACACACATTTTCTTAAGGTACCTTACTGCTGTTAATAATATGAATGAGATATCAATAATTTTATTGTTAGAACAATTGCATCAATCTGTGTTTAAAGTTGGATATCCATTGGAATGGAAAAAAGAAGACAATTTTTTGATTTGTACATTATTATAAGTAAATATCTTATAAATGATATTAATTATATCCATAAAGCTTTATCAAAATGAGGCTTTAAAAACCCTTAGCAAATTAGAACTTAACAAGCTTTACGTGAAAATTACTCAAGGACTGGGTAATGTGACGATACTTTTTCATTACATTTTCCTCATATCTTATGAAGAGTAAAATTTTGTCAGCATAATTCGAGTAGTTTAAAGCTTTCAACCACAAGGTTGCGAAGATATGCGCAAAAATTTACGTTCGTCTATAACAAATACTTTGAGCAAATTCTTAATCTCATTTAAAAGCAACCGCCGTAGTGAGGAAATATTCAGTGAACGAAAAGGGCGTAGATCGAATGGGGTGAACATTTTTTTACTCATCTAAATGTTATTAAAAAAAGGAAATATAAGTGTTTTAAGGTTTCAGTATCATTGGCCAGTGTTTTTCATGTTTTGAAAGTTTTTTAATGGTAAAAACATAGTTTCAATTTATGTTTTTACGTCTTGTGCAATTAATAACGTCATCGAATCAAAGGACAACCCTCATAATTTAACTTATAATAATAAACGCAATAAAACCTCATAAACAAACTTTAAATATATTTGAAACAATCGTCTTACATGTTCTTAGCTTAGTTTAACTAATACTGTTTCAGTTACAGTTTCAATTGTTTATTTTAGTTAAAGTGTGAAGAAAATTGAATTTTTTTATTTTAACTGCCTCTAAGGAAATAACGTTCTTTGCCGCTATTCAGATATAGGAAATTTTCGAAAAAGTCACTTCATTTATATCAGCACAGAAATTATGGAGCATTCAATATTTAAAAGTATCCCAAAAAATTATGAGAAACACATATCCTAAATATCAAATTTTTAACTTAATGTTTGACGTCATTTAAAAAAAAAGTTCATGTGACATTGTTACCAGAACCTGTTTCGAAAACGTTTTTATTTCTTCAACTTTTTGATTAAGATATTTGTTAATGTCACATTTACAGAGTGACTAAAAATGCAGAGTGTGGTACTTGAAAAATTATAATTATTGTGAGTAATTAGGGAAGTAAAATTTGGAAAAGAAAATGTCATCAAATTTGAGCTGACTTCACCACAAAGAGTAACAACATGACGTATGTTTAACTCCTTTCTAGATTATTACTACTTATAGTGGTTAAACTAAGCGAGATAGTAATTTACTACTCTTACCGTTACGCTACACTTATTTTGAAGTTTATTTTTTCAACGATTTTTAAATTTTTCCATACTTTGAAGTGTATAACTATTTGGATAAGTCCTATTGCAGATATTGAGAATCTTGGTAAGATTAAAATAAGGGAATTGGACTGCTTAATTTTTTATCTTTTCGATTGGAACTGAAATTCGTCACGATTTTCGCACGGTGAGCAAGTCGTTATGGTTTTTTTAATAAGAGTTTATAGAGACATGCATTACTATTATGATAACGTGAGATGAAACAACTCAGAATAGACAAGATTGAATAGGGCAAATGTTGAAAGTTGAGATGAACTTCAACCCGACCAGTTTCTTGACTACTGTATGACCTTAGGAGTTCAAAATGAAAGAGACAAGCGTCAAAGCAGTAAAACGCTGAACCGTAGTCCCAAAATCTAAGATAGATCACATACTCGAAGAGAGAGTTTTTACTCTTACGACATTCAATATTTGAATCCCGAAAAAATTATGACGGATAAATATGATTTTGCCAGAAAATGTCGAAAAGCCAAGAGAAAAATTAAAAAAATTCAATTTAGCATTATAGACACAATTTCTAAAAACAAAATAATGTAAATTTTTGGTTTGAGCTACTAAATGATAGGACTCATTGATTTCTTTCCTAAGTTAGATTGCTTGAAAGATTAATGTTACATAACATTTTTAAGAGACAAAATAATTGAGTTTCTAGAAGTGTCTATTCTAGATGTGAAGTAGTGAATACTATTCTAAAACGATGGCGAATCTCGTCACAATGCATTGAAGGTACCACATTATTTACGGGTAAACGAAAATGGAGGATTCACCGGAAAATGGTAATGGCGGATCCATAGCTCGGCCTCCGTGGACTTAAATCCAGTTGACTTTTCCATGTGAAAATGCTGAGTACTACGGATGTAAACGCACGCATGCACGCACGGACACACACGCACACTCCGTATGTGTGACTTATAGTGGATCGTGTGTGTGCTATCGTGTCGTACACACACACACACACACACACACACACACACACACACACACACATATATATATATATATATATATATATATATATATATATATATATATTATGGGTACGTACTATTTTTACTTATTTACAAGTAAATTGCCACCGGTTCAAGCTCGCCATGACTAATAGTCTTCGGGAAAGTGGTGTAAAAACAGCGCATTGATTTAGAAATATCGCACACGGTTGATGCTAAACGGCGAACGAATTCTGCACTGATTATGCAGAAACAGTGCAGAACACCCGAGATATCCAGCCAATGACGATCCACTGTGTAGGTGGGGCTTGTAGTGGATCAGCTGCAATATTTAAGTTTGTCAATTCCTGTTAAACTTAGGAAAAGCAAGGTAAACATTATTTATGGTTTCTAATCGCTACTTTACCTTGGTTTGATTAATAGATGATGATATAACGTATATAGTACAATTTATTAAAGAAATTACTTGCTTGCTGAACATTTGACGCTCTAAATTTTCACGTGGATTAAAGTTTCAGCAACGACTAGATGCAACTTTAATTAATACAATTTAACAAGTAGACTGTTTAATTACCAAGCCGGCATTACAAGACTGGATCATTTCATTTATGCGAGGTCGTGACTCTTATTTACTTAGGACGTTTCTATTTTTTATGACCAAACACAGGAAGAATTAAATTAATTTTTTAAGATATAGACATCTGCCGAGAAGCGACACTGAGCAATTTCTTAGACCTTATGTTTCGTATCTGATTTCTCAATTTGATATATTTACTTTATCATTTTCCTACGTGAAATATTTGATTTCTTATTATCGATAATTTAGTAGAATTAATCAGCAATTTTTTTAATAATGAAAACACCAATAGAATACTATTTTATTTTGCTTCATTTTATTGTCGGTGGAACTTGCAATATTGTATACTAGGATTCAGTTAATAACATCCTTTAAATTGATAGAAATCGTCAAATTTTGGAAGACATTTTTGCAACTAAATTTATATTTAATGAATACAAATATTTACCAAAGCCTAATCATTAATTAAATTTAAAATATTTTAAGTGTGTATTTTATTTTTCGCCTTTAAATTTTTTAATTATTGGAAATATGATTAAAGAGATATAAGTTCATGCACGTAGGAGTTACAACCTATATAAATTTTAAAATATATTAGGTACAATATAAATAAAATTCAGTATTTAATGTTGTGAAACACAATAATTTTTTTACGGACTTGACTTCGAAACCGTTTTTTTTTCTTGTGAACTCAGATTTGCATTAACCAAGACTTCCTGTCTTGGTTAATGCAAATCTGAGTGATAATATAGTATTTAAAAATGGCGAAAATTTTGTAAGATTTTGGTTTTTTAACCAAGATTAGGTTGATGAAAAGGAGGTTAACTTTATTTTTGCACCAGAAATATTTTTTGCTTTCGCTTCAAAACTGTTTTTATTCTTAAACTAAGACATAAAAATTAAACAAACGTGAAACCTGCTAGCCACGAGCTCTTGAAGATAATAAGCTTTGTCAAATATGTTTTGGCGGTCTGCTTACCTTAACGTACTTGCGTATGCAAAAATAAATTTCTAAACACTTTATTGTTATATATACTGTTACAAAAATGTGGCTAACGCAAAACTACTTAACCGTTCTCTATACTTAGAACTTCATAGATAAAATTTTATCATTTGACTAGGTATTATTATATTATTAGTCGCTGAATAGCTCTTAAATTAGGCAAGTAGATTATTTTTAAAAAATCGTATTTAAGAGTGGCAAACATTATTATACATTTGTATTCTTTGAGTTGCTACACATGTGCTTGTGGAGCGAATTTATTAAGAATATACTGAATATATATGTATATATGTATATATGTATATATATATATATATATATATATATATATATATATATATATATATATATATATATATATAACATTTGAAGTAAGTTTTTCTCTTTAATTTAAATACAATATTTCTAATATATAGAATAATATTATTAAATAATTTTAATTGTTGGTAGTAAAACAACTTGCATATAAATACTTGTAATTACACGTACGTCTCTTTCATCTGACAGATACCAAATGAAAATATGTCCTGGTTGATTATATTAAATATTAATTAACATTGAATTAATTTCTTGTAAAATTATCGCAGAATTTCATATCAGGTATTAAAATGAATTTATATGAAAATTTATTTATATTTAGTTAGTATTATTTATAAAATTAATCTTAATAAGAGTATTTATGTATCCTGCATCCGTTATGTCATCTTCCTAAATCCAATTACAGCCAAAATGAGGTAAATCGAAGAAACCAAGACAGTAGCATATCAAATTATTTCTTTTCGTCTTCAACACGAGTACTTATTTTGGGTAAAAATGTTTGTAAAAACTTTGTGATATGAAAACCTCTCAAATGAAAAAGGAACCAAATATCAAAAGTCGTTTCGAATTCAAAAGCGTACTTTTATAAAAGTATTATATTTCTACGATAAAGAAATTAAATTTTTCAATGAATAATGAGAGATTTTATTAAAATAAAAAAAAATCATATTGTAATTATCATTTAAATAACTTAGATAAACTATTCGGTAGTAATTTAGGAAGATATTATTATTTAAACTAACATTCCGTGTTATAAAATAAGTGAATTTGTGAAATAAAAATGTTTACTACAATTGTATAACTTTTGTATTTTACAAAGAAAACAACAAAAAACAAACGGGAAAACGGAGCAGAACGGCACCTTTATACTGCGCGCAATTTACTAAATTGTCATCTTATGGTGCAGCAACTGACAGCATCTTCTAGTACATTTCGATCTTATGTCCTCTAATAGAAACTCCGGTTGAATGTTCTAATATTCTTGAATAGTCATTTATCGCAAACTGGGTACTTTCTCGTACATTCTTACATGAATTAATGCACAATTTAGTGCAATTCCTTATCATTATATCAAATTTATTGTAGTTACATAGAAATTGAAAGTTTAGTATATTATTTTTTATGTTATTAAAATTTATAATTTTTATTAACAATATTCTTAGAAAAAGGCACAACTTGAAGAGTAGGTTCATAGGATGATTATAAGAATTATTTCGTTTAACACAATGCTTGAGATATTATGTTTTTGGTGACAATACTGTTCAATGGCGTTTCAAAAATGTATATGTAAAATAAAATTTACGGAAATTACCTTCCAATATTTTATAAATTTGTGTTCAAAAAATGTCAAGTGTATAATTCTATTTAATTCTATACTTAATATTTTTGAAACGAAACGTATGAATCAGAATTTATTTAAATTAAATTTTCTGTATAGAATACGGAATATGATACTTTGATTACAATTTTACCCATAAACGCGACCATAATAATATTATGCTTGATTAGTGGTATTTCCTGGTAATTTACATGAACCATAATTTTATTGTCATTTTTGTAGGTTGCAAAATTACTAATCTTAGAGGAGAGAGAAACCAAAGCGAAACTAAAGAAAACAATTATTTCAGAATATAAAGAATAACAATAAATAATTGCTTCAAAATATAAACCTATAAATTTACTTTGCAAAACATTAAGAAATGATTAGTAAAGAAAACTAAAACTGCATTTTTATATTCAAAAGTTCTGAGGCCAGCACTTAATGCATTCAGCATGGTAAACTTTACAAAAAAACGTCTAATTTAAAAGCTTACTACTATGGTTTATTTTTATTTGTGTTGTCTTGATACTTAATCCTTTAGAAAAAATTCCAAAAAACTTACATTTATTCATGGAATTGATTGAAAAAGAAATAAACAGCCAGTGTATTGAATCAGTTACATTAGTTTAAAAAAAAAAGTGATAAAAACTTATTGCAGGAACGTTATAAAATTATAATTATTATTTCTATAATAGTGTGAAAAATATATTTAAAAAATATCTACACCATTTTTTAGTCATCTTGACACATACCTATGTGCCTAACATTTAATGCAGATAATGAGTGTTTCTTGATCTTGATACCTCGGGAAAACATTACAACTTTAACATTCCTAGCAAACACTAGAATTTCCATCTGAATAAGACATTTAAATGATTTTTTCGTAGATATTTTTTCAACAGTCTTAGCCAGTTCGATATTTGTGCTTGCATCTGATAAAATAATTTTATTAAACCAAATTCTAATTTCTTCAAATGCGCTCTGCGTATAATGATTTTTGACTGTGTCGTGCTTATAAAGAACTAGAAAGTGTACTGCTGTCACACCGACGAAATGGAAAAATATGACTTTAGTCAGCGTTTCTTTCGAGATTGTATAAGGACTATCAGAGCTTATTTTATTTAATTGTAGAATAAATGACGTCTTTCTTATGTTTAGTTGCTGTCATAATAGTGCCGTTCTTTTGGTCCTCAGGTAGCTAGGTTCTTCTGGCCCTCAAAAGTTCCAGGCTCTCATTCTATTCGACAATAGAAACAGAGCCTGGGACTTTTTAGATACATAATAACAGAGAATCATATTTGGATTAAATTCAAATAACGATTTTTTGCCTTCATCGTTGCTTGTTTGTCAAAAAATTGGAATAGATATCTATTATAATTTTACATAAGGTACCCAACAAGGATTAAATTTTTTTTATAAATGGAATGACATGTTTTTTGATAATTTTCACTGTAACCTTTCTTCTGGTTTTTGTATTAATTCTGTTAAATGAAGTAAAGTAATTTTAGTATCATTTGGAATTATTAATTTATTTTATTTATTCTCAGTAAATAAATTATAAAAAGTAAAGGAGTTAAAAGAAAAAATAAGCCATAATAAAATACTTACACCAACGTTCGCTTGCGATTTATTTGATTTCAAATGATGCTCAGAAACAACTCATCGAACCACTCATCGAACCCTCAAGAACATCACGTAAGGGTTCGAAGAGTGGTTAAGTGTTTAATATTTCCTTTGTTACATTCTATTTCCTTTGATTTTTTATTCGGAGCGAATTTTTATAATTCCCCATAATATTTATTTTAAACTTTGTTACTGATTTAATTGTATTAATCATATAATAATGTCATTAGCAAGACCAGATTGTTATTATATGTATTTTTAGATTTAAAAAAGTTATAATTATTTTTTAGAGGGAACTCTAATAATATAATATGGTATTGCTCTTCTGTAGTGCCAACAAATACATTGATTTCAATGTTACTACAATACGATTTCGTTTTAAGTACGTCAAATAAATTTTATCACATACAAAAAAATTCTTATCGACGAGAATCAACTTCCCAAATGTTCTTGATAAAAAATCAACCTTTTCAAAATGCAAATAGATAAAAAGGATGAAATTGAAAATCACTGTGTGGAAAAGACCAACTACATAATATTATAACTGCGGCAGCAAAAGGTAGTCACTTGTCTTTCACATACATTTATTATTAGTAAGTGCCTATTTACTTATGATATACTTTGTGCCCATTTGTCTGTTATTCCTACTTAAGTAGATTAAGGTTATCTTAAATAACTTAGGCAATAAATCACGGCTTGCTGATGGGTGTTAACATCCATGTGCTTTTCGTGATCTTATTGTAATTACATTTATACGATCAGCACTATTCTGAACTGCAGTTCTAGATATTATTCATACGTTATCGATATTAATAGCCCAAAAATCTAACCGATATTGTTTATTCTGTTTTATGTTTTAAGTGATTAGATATAGAACAAACCTCTACCATAGCAATTCATTAGGTTAAAAATTAATCAACAATATCATAATATTCTGGAATGTGTTTTACCTGCTATGAATGCCTAAAGTTCATTTTTATGTTAACTTACCCTAGTTAAATAATCATTTACACGATGCCTGTACACATTTATTTAAAAGCACAAGCTAACTAGTAATTCTCACCACTTTAAAGAACAATTTGTATGTACTTTTAGAAAACAATTGAGACTTAAACTTAGATTCAGTAAAACAAAATGTAATACTTTACGTCCAAATTTTTTTAATTATAACGATCAAATACGGTAATTTTTCATTTAAAAATTTTACTTGTTCTCATTCAAAATAATAAAGTATATCTATTAATATAATAGATAGATTTAAAACACACTTTCATCGTGAATTGCTTCATCAAAAAACAATATTATATCGTTATTTAAAATTCGTCAACATTCTATTAAACAATTTAGACTAAAAACTTAAATATTACATAATACAATACTTAAATTAAGTAAATAAAATTTTATTGAGTTAACGTCAATAATCCACCACATAATTGAGTCCGTTAAAGAAAGTTATGGATGTATAAACACGTGTCGAAGGAACATATTCCCCTCATTACTGTAGCAAGGTCAATTAAATAGCCACGGGACGCACATTACTAAAAGAAACGTATAAAGCTTATTGTAAACGAAATAGACCGAGTCTACTAATTGAAGTTTGATGAGATTTTAGTCTTTTTCTTAGTTTGTTCGCTGAGTAATCTTTCTAGTCATTTTTATACCATATATACACACACATACACATAAACACACGCGCTCAAACATACACACATGCATATATATATATATATATATATATATATATATATATATATATATATACATATATATATATATATATATATATATATATATATATATATATATATATATATGTATACATGTACATATACATATACATATACATACACATACACATACACATACACATACACATACACATACACATACACATACACATACACATACACATACACATACACATATACATATACATATACATATACATATACATATACATATACATATACATATACATATACATATACATATACATATACATATACATATACATATACATATACATATACATATACATATACATATACATATACATATACATATACATATACATATACATGTACATATACATGTACATATACATATACATGTACATATATATATACATATACATATATATATATATATATATATATATACATATAGATATACATACATATATATAGTTAGATGGAGATAGCGGACGCTAAATTATGTTCTTCTGACGACAGGAATGTAGCCCATCAATTGGCAAGAAGATTCTTAATTCGGATTTATTTCAACTAAAACACTTAATTTTATTCCCAAAAAAATTTAAAAATATGTTTAAATACTAATGGTCTGGGAATAGAATGTTTATTATATCGAGGAATTAATATAGAGCAATGACATTATTATATTTCGTTTTCACAAATGGAATGTTGGATGGAATATTTCTTTAAATAGTGGGCCACAGATCCTTTCTTTTGGTTTTCACTAGTCAGACTGGTTACGAGTTCTAACTCTCGTTTAAGTTTCGTAAAATTTGAATTTTTCAATTTATTAGTTTATGAATATATTAAGGTTTTATTTTAAGAGAGGTCGGTACCTTGAATAAAATGATCATGTACATGTGTGAAGGAGAGAAGAAAACTTATGCATTTCGCCAGCTTATAAAACACTCTTGTACTTAAACTGAAGTCGAAAATGATTATTAAAATATTTTCATGAAATATATTTCCATGAAATATATTTATCCCTCACGGGAGAAAATAGTCTCCATTTTAAAAATTTAATGTCCTATCGTACGTATCAACAGACACGAGTAAAACGGTGAAAATTAGAGTGCAGTTAGGGTTTATCAACAGGTAACCAAATTAAAATATCTTTAATTTGATTACCTGATTAATTAGATTAAAAAGAAAGAGCAAGATGCTACGTGTCGTTTTATGTCTAATAATAATAATAACAACACGTAAAAATAAACGTATTAGGCTTGTTTACCGGAAGCCCGCAGTTTTCAAGAGGCTTTCGATTGTCTATTGCATATAAAATGAAACATATTCTCTGTTCGCTTCGTATTAAATATTATATATGTATGCGTTAATTGCTTTTTGGAAAATACTACATTCAATAAAATATAAAAATGTCTGATTTCCTTAATTTTTCCATCTATTAAGTGATATCTACATTTATATCATTTTATGCGCCCAGTAATATAATAATTAGTCCCTCATTTCATAAATATTATTTACAGTTTTCTCTTCGTACCACCAAGTTAATTCCATTTACATTCATTATTTTTTGCTATTTTTGTGAAATATTAAGCTTCGACTTCATTTGCAATGCGTTCAATTTAAAAAGAAGAATATGTAAAAATCTGGAACAAAGCCCGAAAATAGGTGTTAATGAGAGTTTTGAAACGAAATTACTCTAGGTAATATAAATAACGCGGCTTAGCTTGCTGGTATAAATTTAAACAACATGTTAAGGTATATTTTACCGTACTTAATGTAAAAACAATTCAAAAGATGAATTGCAATAGCGTGTCAGGTTATCGAAATGCCTTTTTAAGCTACTGCTCAGAGCGCATGAGCAAGACATAACAATTTATAAAATGTACACAGTTTTAACATTTCGTGAAATGTCTACGAAACCGGTTTTGACATTTATTATATCAGAATATAAATTAGTATTTGTATGCTTTTGAAAATACTAAAAAATATGTGCCTTATCTCCATAACGTTTAGTTTCGTTCTATATACTTTACCTAAACGAAAGCTGGTGTAAAATTACAAAATAGAGTGAAGTATAATAAATAACTAACTAATCGTAAGCAATTACTAAGAGAATGAATTGAGGATTCTGTAAAGTGATTAAAACGAAAACGTTAACATTGCGGATCCAATTGATACTCCATTGATTGGTGAATACAATATTTGTCTAAAATATTGGGACTAACAAATTGTGTCATTGTCGATCCAAGAATTGTTATAAGAATTGATAAATCCATCCACGATGAGGTGGATATTTATTCAGTTTCGCTTTCTCTGCTAAGTATTACATATTATGATGCGGTTTAGTGTAACAGTTTAAAATAAATTAAGTCAAACCGAGCTTAAATTATTGATGGAATAATAATCCTATCCACGGTCCTATAGCTTATATAGGAAATGAAGTTTATAATTTATAATTGTTTGCCAATTATTAAAACAAAAAAAAAAAATTAAATTTATATATTATTATTTGTATTTTTAATGTTTAATTTCTAATTTGATTTTCTTCACTCATTTTTTCGACTGCAAAACATCACACGCTTCAAAACAAAGCTTTTGTTTTATTTTAATATTTATACTAAAATACCTTACTAATTTTTTGACAAAATGGATTTCGAGTTACAACAATTAACGGGTTTTCACTGAAAGTGAGAACTGAAATTGGGAAAATTATAAAATTGAAGAACGTCTGAATATTATTATTATTTACATAAATGACAAAACTAACAATACTTCAAAAATTTCTTTTGCCCGATTCTTGAAAATGAATCTTTTAAATATAATGAAAATGACGGAGTTCCGACAAAAAAGGTCAGTTCACTTACATAATCGGATTCCGGTTAATAATAATAAATTTCCCTCGTAGAGCAAGGATTCTAAAGTTATAGGACGATTTTCTTCTCAAGTGATAGAAACATTTTTAATTAGACCACTTCGCATGTTCCATTAAATGTCTCCCAAAATGTCTTATGGTTATTTTTGTCATTTGTAATTTGCAGTTTTTTAAATAATAAATTAAAAAGTCGAACACGAGAATGTGAATCTAGGAATATTTAGACATGAAATTCGATATAATATTTTATTTTCCTAAAATAAATAACAGGGACGCAGACTACTTAATCTGATGCGCTGTTATTTATTTTTTAAGTCTATTTTTAGTTTTTTAGGTCTTTTTTCCAGTTTTTTTATCCAAAATTTTTTTTTTCGTCTTAAAACCAAAACTATAAATTTAAAATTTTTGTTTAAGCCTAAAACAAACTTTTTTGTTTTCCTTTTAAATATGACTTTATTTTTTTGTATTATCATCAGCTCTTGATACGTGTGCAGAATATTAAATAATTTCAACACCTGGAGGCGGGTGAAAACTTAATTGAAAGATTCACTTAGTTTGTTACACACGTACATAAAAGTGAAGTTAAAAAATGCATGTTAGAAATATTGGAACCTTGTTTTAAAATGATAGAAGAGAAAATAAAATCGGACAGTCTGGTAATAAGCTGCTAATTAAAAACGCAAAACTTTACTACTTCGAACCTAGGTACTCTTAGGATTCAATAAGTAATTTACTTATCACATGGGAGTAAATGACATGTTGGGCAAAAGCGTCAGTTGCTCTTTTATTATGTATGGACATTAAATACGTTAAAAACTCGAAGAAACGACGGAAAGCTCTATGGTAAGTTTAGTTTTTAGCGTAATGTAGAGTATTTTACATTCATCTTTCTATATTCATATTGTTTTACAAGAGTAATGTATTTTATATGGAAAGATAGAAATCGAAAGAATATAATGTAGTAATTATTAAATTAATGTAGTAATTATTAAAATAATTTTACACTTTGTAATAATTTTTAATAGACATATCTCAGATTAAGGAACTTTATAATTAACGAGCCAGTGTAGCTACCAAAAAAAATTTTTCGTAATATCATAGACTGTATTAAACCTGTTAAAAATATTACATCGATTCAAAAGATTGGAATTTCCACAAAAATATTTTCATATTATGTACAAGCTTTATCTTGTCGACGTCTATCATTGAAAAGAAAAATAATTTATAAATTTGCAGAGCAACTTAGCAGTAGGTTTAGAACTTCTTCACCTTTTTTTAACCAACCTTAAAATCTTTATAGAATAGTTGTCTTAAAATCTTGCAAAAATTTTCAATTGTTATAATTTTCCTTTAAATATGTACAAGAAAATTGAAATGAGGTTAAGTTACGTCTACAAACATAAAATAAATTTCAGTTTCGAAGACTTTATGCCAAGCAGAAAAGGAAGGAACAAAAAGTTAATGGCATCCGGCCGGTTTTGAAGTTGCACGTTAATCTTTAATTCCTTTCTTGATGGCCACAAAATGAAAAACATATATAGGAATATTTACGTCACAAAATTATCCGCAGACGAAGGTGGCATTGCGAAAACCTATTTGTATGAAAGGATTCCTGTCGATAATAAGGAAGTCTGCTTTCGAACCACAAGGGCAATACAATGATAATAAAAGTAATAATTTTTCCTTTCTGAAATTTAATGCATAATAATAAATAACTATTCGATTTAGTGTAAAATTAGCAATAAAATGGTTTTAAATTATTTTATTCCATAACACAAGTGTTTAAATTAAAAATTAAAATTGGAATATTGAAAGATGCATTTAAAATTATAAAATTTGTTATAATTTCTTAGAACCCTTTTTTCGATTAAGAAGCATTTGCAAGCTTTGTGACTAATGAGTTTGTATAATGGTCTTAAAATATGGGTTGGCTTAAATAATTTTGCTTCAATCTAGTAACTAGTTAATCCAAATACTCTAACTTAAAGTAGGTAGAAATTTAATGTAGGACCCAATTTAAAGGAGCATAAAGAAAAAAAATTCATAGCTTTATGTATTATATTGATAAACAAATAAATATTTGTAAAAAGCAATATCATTAAAAAGAACTTGATTTCAAGATTATTTGTGTTATACGATTTGTACATAATTGTTTGATACATAATTAAAGCATAGTGACGAAATATAAACGTTTTTTCTGATGCCCTTTCATTTCGTGAGCTTTTTATTGATTTAGAATGCCTTCACCGCATCTAACGTCCAATATTGAGTTTGTTACGAATTTAGCCACAGTTTTCCTGTAAATAAAGCATGCATAGTTTAATATCAAAGTCAAGGGTAAGTCTCGATGTGTGGTTTGATTATTTTTAGTGTTTATGGTTATAAGATCGAAAAAAATAAGCTGCAAAGACAATTACAGACAAAGAGACATATGTGTACTCGTTGTAATAATTATACCTTCTGATAAATGCCATTACAAGGAGTGCAGCTATACAATGAAGCCTTTTTGTGTAAATATAAGTGTTGATTATATCCACGCAAAGAAGCTTATATAATAAATGATGATAAACCCGTTGTTATATTAGAATACTATCTATGGTTTTCAAGATTCACCAGAAACAATAAAAACTTTATATATGTGAACTTTATATGTGTCACATTTAACTCATAAAACTTTCGTTCGATTTACATATTAATTTCCCTTTATCACATTTAAACCTTGTTAATGTGTATTTAAAAGCGTTCTAGAAATACAGTTCAAAATATCTAATTCATTTTGCACAATTGTTAATTTTCTATAGTCTCATAAATTTGTGGTCGAGAATTCAATTTTTCTATACACCGGCAAAAGGTTTTTCCTATTATAATCAACTTCATCTTCTTTATACCTATTAAATGTACTTTCTCATAAAAACGAGAAATGTTTCATATTCATACAAAATTATTCTACCGCTTCGGTGCAACCCGACGAAAGAAAACATTTAAAACGATGATATTTTCCTTCTGGTTTAATTTTTCATCATCACATATTACGTTTCTAGTATTAAAAAAATACATTTTTAATAACTTAATTTTAATTATCATAGTAATTTCTAATATATAAATATTATCTAAAGTAAGATAAGTAGATAAATAGTTGAAAGGGTAATAGTTGGTAGATAAATATTTGAAAAATACTTCATGTATCACAATAAACGAAATGCACGCATCCGAGTTAAAAACAGCAAAATTAAATTTGAAATATTATCCCTCTTTTGCGACTGCAAATAAATTATTTTAAAATGATTACGGAAATTGTTGCTCCCATGTACATAGTTTAATCGAGTGTATCGTAACTACATTGAACAGCCACGTAAGCGTTTATTGAATTCAAATAAATACTTTTTACCTGTTCTTAAAAAATTGGTAATAAACCGTTTTACATTATTACTTCTCCCGCCATTTAAGTTATTTAACCAGTGACACATGAGTTAACATTTATCAATCGTGAACTAAATTTGCGAAATATTAATAAATCTCAACATTTCTTCATTCTTTTTTCCAGTAGTTTTGTTTAAATGTGTAAATTTTAATTCGCGTGAGCGGACGCTATTTCAAAATAAAATGAATGCATAATAATATAATCAATACAAAATAAAATATCCTAGTAATATTTATTTTGGAGTAACATTTACTTATTTTTAATTTTATAAATGATTAAGATGATTGCTTCCAGAAAATTATAAATAATATATCTTCTATAAAATTACGAAAGCACGATTTAATGTAAATAAAACAAAAATTTAACCACTTATAAGAACTTAAAGAATCAGCTTTATATACTCGGCAGTTGACGAATGTTGACAAAATGGGTTCCAGACCAATTGGTGTTTGTGGGTTACTCACGTATTCAATAGTGGGAAGATTTTTTGAACAATCTTTTGATTTGAGAAGTAAAATGGATTTTCTTTAAAAACGACACAAGTTTATTGTGGCTGCTCGAAAACAAAATTATCTGAAATACACTCACAACACCGCTAAGGTTTCAGGATAATTAGAATTTTGGAACTTTAGTAGACGAGGCTAATCCACTCATGCAACAAGATTCCTACTCGTAATAATGAAGTTTTCCTTCAATTTCAACCAATATAACGGAAAACCCTTTTAACCCTCTTAATATTACCAAATGTGGTTTGATAATTTTAACTAATATAAATATGTAAATTATATTATTAGCTGTTGACATTAAAGATATGCATTTTAATAAAGTTTGTTCTGTATAAATTAATGCGTATCGATAGTATCAAAAGAGCAAAGAAAATAAAATTTTACTTAACTGGTATAAGTATAATTATATATATATATATATAACAATAAAATAATTACACAAACTGTATTTTTTCGTAAGATGAATAAATTATTTAATGCTTTACAATTTGATGTAAAATTAGTAATTTATTTATTTATCTGAACTAATAAATTCAAATATAGATACTTGATATGTATTATAAAGCTATGTCTGAGTATAATAGGACAAAATTTGTTGTCAGTTTCTTGATTCTAGGTATAAGTAGCAGGACTAAATAAGTAATATTTATTTTGATTGTTACTTGTTTGTATTTAAAGTTTAGACGTTAAGCGAATAACATTAATTTTTGTCATATTTTGGAAACTGAATTTAAAATTCAGTTTATAATTCATAGTGGATATGTCTAGTTTGTAAATATAGATTCAGAAGGACAAATAAACGGAGTTCTTTTTACCGATTAAATTGCATGAAAATTATCCACTAGAGGTGACAAAATTTTAGTTTTATTGCTCTATCGTAGATAAAACGTCTTTCAATTTACAGTTGTGTTGCACGGGAACGGCAGACTATTTTAAATATTATCAGCAATTCTGTATTATGTTAGAAAAAATATAATTTAGAAAAATTGAGTTAAGACATAGATAAAACATTGAGAAGCGTAATGTGAATTTAAAATTAAAATTGCCTGATATCATCGTGTTAAAATTACCCGATCTTTGCAGACCAATTGGAATCTAAAGTTAGGAATTTATTTCATTACAAAGTACTCTGTAAATGTTCTGCAGTGACTAAAAATGAAATATTGAACTTCAATTTCATTTCTTCTATTGAAGAAGGTGCTCCGTCACTTTCCAATAAAATAAACGAACGTAGGATGGGATCATTATGTAAGTTTTATGAACAAAAATTACTTATTAAATACTGACCAGTTTTTACATAAGACCTTTACTTAGTGACCAGAAATTAGTCTAGAGGGAATTGTTAAAAATATTAAAACAAGCAAATGATGATATATTTATATTAATATATATGTATTTAAAAAAAAACTGACTTGAGATAATTCTAGATGCTCCCTTGGATTAGTCATCCCATTTCTTAAATAAAATTAAAAACTCATTGGTTAAAAATCGACTTGCTTGACAAATATCCAGACCTGAAAATTATTACACTACTAAATCGACTTCTATTGTGACAGTGTTATTATCCAAATTATCGACGGAATTTGAGTACTTTGTAAGAGAAAGAAGGATTCTATATAGTGTAAGTAAAATGTAGTAACATTAAGAATTCTTTGAACTCATTTTCTTCCTGGACATAGTAGCACTTTCATAGAAATATTTTTTTGACGAATGTACTCACGTAGCCAAGTATCCTTAGGTTATAAATTATTAAAAGCGCTCGCTTAATGTCAACATTGATTGGATCAAGTAATTTTTGGTATGTATGGCAACAAAAGACTAGTACACCTAAAATAGCTGAAAATAACAATACACATTTTATCTAATAATTTTCAAGGTTCCTAATCTCATTATTTTTAATTTAAATGAGGAAACCTAAATACTATTTCGTTTATCTTTCAATAATATCTAAGTGAATAAAAACAAATAAATAACAGGATCATATTTTAGGTAATCGATGATAAACAGTATTATAAGAGATAGTTTAAGAAAATGATGAAAAATGGTTACGTTTTATTTATTAAATAATTTGTTTAAAACGTTCGTCCGAGTGCCCAAGTTAAAACATTAATAACAAACTACAAGTGCTGAAATATTAAAAAATATTTTAAAGTAATGAGTCACAACTGCTCATTAAGGTTTGTAATTAAATCGCGGATAAATCCATAATTTTCCTATACTAACTGCATAAATCAAGCAAAAGATAATGAGAAAAATCGTAAATAACCAGAATCGAAAGGAACACAGTTATACGACTTAAAATTGCAACTAGTGATTTAATTAAATAATTGAAAATATTCTTTGATCTGAATTTTAAAGACCACATGTAAATAATAATATCGAACATGACTTATTTATAATGCATGGCCTAGAATTTAAATTAATTTGGTCAATTTAAATTTATTTGGTTTGTTTTCCAAAATTAAAACCTTAGGTTTCATGGACAAGAATTTTATGCATCTTGCAAAGAATGCTGAATGGTAAATCCTTGTATTGACTATTCGGCATTCTTTTGAGCTTCTGAAGACTGTATGAATTGTATTTAAAATAAATGTTCGCACATCTACGAGCACCACGAAATCTCAGTAAAAATGTTTTTTTATCGCATATTTATTTAAACGGTAAACGCTTAGCCAAAATAAGACAATAAAAAAATTACTGAAATTTGGTAATGACAATTAGCTTAAGTTGTTGAGAATTTTCTGTCAAACTAACTAGGGATGAAAATTTTAATTTTTTGGCAATTTTAATTCTAACCGAAACAATTTTATTATAAAACCATTAAACGTTTACAAATAGAGACTCATATCTTCTTCGTGAAATATGTTTTAAATACATAAACAAAAACTACTTTATTAATTTATCAATTTAAATAGTAATTTATAACAATTCCAAAACTATATTTCAGAGTAATATATAAAATATTTCTATAAATATTGCTTAAGATATTTTTAAGCAATATTTATAGACGAAAATTTTCTCAAAAATATTTAATGTACAAACTTGAATTAGGCACTGCTATAAAGAATTTTATTCCACGCCCAAAAGTAATCATATCAAAAGTAGAGGAAAAAAAAATGCATAGGGTTTTTTTAAAATGTGAATCGTTTGTTTTGTCAATTGTAAAAGATTTTATGAGATTTAATTTTAGATTGCAAAAGGTCTTGCAAGGTTTCATTTTAGATTCCAAAACGATTTTTTAGACATTGACGTACAATGTATTCCTAGAAATAACACTGAAAATGTACACATAAATACCAACATATTTCTATCTCTGAAACTATTTATGTCAAAATTACGGTAAAATGTAAACTTCAGAAGTTTCTAGAAGTTATATATATTCCTTGAGTCATTGGGACATTTTCGCGACTGTGAAAGATATGCTAAGTAATATATTTACACATTTTAGGTACCTAAGTATGAATTAGAGATTTGGGGTCCAAGTTCTACTCTTATAGATTTTATTTTATGTTTCTCTTCTTTTAATTTCACTGCAAAAACCAACTAATGTAGTAAATAGATCTGAATTTAAAAAAAAATTATTGGATTTTACGATCAGTATCCTTTCCAGACAAAATATGTATGTTTCTTCAAGTTACATAATTAAAAAACCTAAATCAATAAATTTAACTGAGTTTTATACCTTTGAATAAATCACCAATTTTGTTATTTCTCCTTCAATAGATCACATTACGAAATATATCATCTACGACAAAAATTATTACGTACCTGGACGTTACGATCGATATTTCACGAATTCTGATAATAGTCATAAATTTTAATTTATCAAATTATTCTTCTCATCGCAATGAATTATTTTTACTTTAGTCAATATTCGTATAAATAGTAATAAGATATAAAGTTAGATAAAAACATGGATCCTACGAAATTTTCACTCTTACAAAATGACGAACTGTAATCTAGAGTCAGATAATCTCCTCGCTATAGTCTATTTTCTTATTTATAAAGGGATGCCATAATCATGTAGAAAAAATTCCACATGAAACCATCAACTCCATATGAAAAGAAAATTGTACTTTTACTACTATTATTCTTTCATTTCTATGACAAAAACTTTTTTTATTTTAGTCAATATTCGTATAAATAAGAATATTAGGTGAGGTAGATAGAAACGTGAATTATACGAAATAGCTCCACTTGCAAAATGATGAACAGTAATCTACAGTTAAATAAAACACCTTGTTTTAGTTATTAGTCTCATATAGAAAAAAATAAATTGTATACATTTTAACACGTTTCCTTAAAAGGAAATTATTTAAATAATTGTATACTTTTTATAAAAATAACGATTACAAAAATTATATTCGTACACTGGCCTTTTATTTTTATTTATTGGTACTTAAATTCGATTTGTGAGGATACCAAGGATTTTTTTTAAGTAAATGTCTAAATCAAGTTTAAGAAGCTCACTATATTATTTCCCCCAAGGCACCATCCCGATAATAAATCCACTTCGTTATCAAATAGATAGGTGTCCGTAGTTGCAGAAAAATTTTTTTTTGGTTCAGCGAAATTTATGACATTCCCCGTGTTCTAAAATATCACATACTAAAAAGCAACAATGAAAAAATAAAACATAGGGTAACTTGGTATTAAAAATGACTTTTTCAGTAATATTATATCGTAACTGTCACTGTTCTTCTTGTGATAATTCTTAAAGTAATTAACGACATATTATATTTCATCAAAGCTAAGTGGAACCTAGTTATTTGTATATCAATACACGTTAATCGGATAAGATTGTAATAAAAAACAAACATAATTGAATAATTCTATTTATATACAATCCTTTCTATACTCTTTTTCCACAAACGAATTCTTTAACAAACATATAACTCTCCCTAAATGAAGTCCAGACCTATTTTCTTATTTATAAGATTAATTGAACATTTGTAGTTAAATATAGGCAAGGTCAAGATATTTTAAACCATCATTCAATTTCAAATTCACATAAATTAAGAAACGTAAGGGAGTGAAGGATAAGAAAGTGACAAAGGTTTATTTATGTGAAATAAATTTTTTGGGTCAGGTACGTAAAAGGAACCTAAAATGAAGTTGTTAATTTGGATGCCGTTTATTTTTAATTTACTTTTATTACCGATTTAAATCGAGTATTTGTACACACGAACTCAATGAAATAAATTAGTAACAAAATATATTGCAATCTAATATATAATTAGTGTAGAACATTTTTTTTCTCAAATCGAAAATGTCTTTATACAATTCTCCATTTCCTACATAACGTAAGGAACATTGTCTCTTTATGTCACGTAATTTCCATTAAAATTCCTGTTAGTCTTTTTAAAGTCACTTCTATCTTTTAAAATTGCCGACTGTAGGATATAGATTCACTTAATCTATACAGATTTAAAAAAAAGCTTTTGCCCAGGTTGATCATCTCATCTTGCTGAAAAAACTCTCGTTTAAGGGAATATAGGGTAATTTACTTCGTTTATTTATATCCTATGTTAGCAACAGGCAACAAGCAGTAAAAATGAAGAGTTCTATATTGAATCCTATTTTTATCATATTTCTAAATGATATCAGAATTTCTTTCAAACACAGCAAGCTCCTCTTATATGCTGACGACCTCAAGATTTTCTCTCAAATAAGGGATTCTATTGATCAGTCAAAGCTAGAAAAATATCTTAATAGACTACATGCATATTGCAGATTAAACAGGACAAAATTGACCCAAGCAAATGAGAACGTATCGAATCCTCTACATTAATTTTGTGCGGTCTCAACTTGATATAGTAATGGTATATGTCACATATTCTGACATGATTGAACGAGTGCAAAAACGATTTATAATTACATTGCGAGATCGTTTCAATACACCCAAAAATACTACTGTGATGTGTTGTACACATTTAAATATCGTACTTCGATTAAAGGCGTGTTGAACTCGAAGAAAATACACTTCGTAATATTTGTTATATTCATTACGACCGCACCAATATAGTGAGTCAGTTGCAATTTCCTGTGCCAGGGAGAGTGACCCGTAGCTGTTCGTTTTCTTCCTACCTACCGCTCGCAATAATGCCGGTGCTTGCGCACCAGTGCACACACTACGATCGCGATAGACTATTCCATTCTCTAGACATATTCGTTACCTCGTTATGCCAATAGAAGCGTTCAATTATACGGATATCTTCAGCTATTAGTAGTTCGAAACCAGTCGCATTACATTTTCTTTTTTAAATTTATATGAAATTTGTAGTGTTTTAAATTTTTTCCTAAAATCATTTTGTTGGGCTGCTGTTACGAATTTGTAATCAATATTATTTTAAATTATTATATTTATTTTTTCTATTACTGCTGATTATTTTAGTAAAGTTTGACTAGATTTTTGAATTGTATAATTTGAAATAATTATTGCTTGTTTTACCGTTACTATATGTTTCATAATTTAATTTCATGTATCAAAAATTTTTCTGAGAATTTAATATATTATACAAAAATTTATATAAGATTGAGGATATAAGTAGGTAGAATGTTATTGTGATGTGGAAATGTTAGGATACAAGTAAACTAATAACCGAAATACTCACTTTTTATATCTTATGATTTGTATCTGTTTTTTCTTCATAGGTGATAAATACGTAAATAAATCGACTCATCTAAGTGGCACGTTTTAAGAATAATTTTCTCTCAAAACCATTAATTTTATGAGCTACATCATTAGTTTAAGTGAAATATTAGATTTTTACATTTATTTATTACATGGGCGGAGTAAGATTTTTTCTGAAAGAGATTTGATTATTTTATTTTAGTCAGAATACGCTAAAAGTATTTAAATTGGATAATTCTTATTGGGAAATTGTTGGGAATTATTATTGTTAAATGTGCTAGAAAACTCTATGTAGCTTTTGAATATTCGAATTGCAAGAGTATTTTGCAAAGTAAACCTAATATATTGATTAATTTGTATTTTGCCATCACTTATGATCAATATTGAAATTAAATGTAGGCATAAATATGTTTAAAATTTTTTTATCGATATTACCAATAATATTATAAATGTAAACATTTGATTGCATAAATAATTATATATATATATATATATATATATATATATATATATACATCTTTAATGGTCTAAATTCAGTCTACTTTTTAACCTCAAATTATAATAATGCCTTCTAGATACATCTAAATATTAATTAGACTATAATACATACCAATAGATGGCACAATGCTTTTATTAAAGTGGTAAAACCTTAGCTCTTTTCACAGCGAGATGTTGTATTAGTTTCATTGTGTAAGGAAAATGTTCCTGGAGTCAAGACCGAAAAGTCATGCTGGCGAATGTTAACATTACATATCCATTTAGAATATTATTGTAAGTAATTATATTATTGTTATAAAGCTACACGTTATTTTTCCTAAATTCCATCCCACTCTAACGAGTCAATCGTACCTTTCTCTATATCTTATCTCCTCATTGCAACTATCCTCAATGTAGAAAATTTACGAAAAAAATTATTGGAATTAATACACAAGTCACCGTCATATTTGGCTAGATTTTTTTCTTAGTTCAGGTTAACAATTATTCCAAGTATGTGGAAAGTATTATTAATAGGAGTTTAAACAATCTGTAATAGTTAGACTTAAGAGAACAGATATGGGAATAAGTTTATCCTAACTTACTTCCAACGGTCCTAGGTCTGGTAAGCTTTGAAGTAAGATTGAAAATTATAAAAATATTTACCGGCGTTAATTGAAATTAAATGAGTACAAACTAATTATCAAACTTTACTGAATTATTGTTTATGAGAAAAATAATATCATACAATTGAACATTTTAATACAAGGTCTATTAGTCGTATATTTGGGATAAATCAACATAGACATAAACCGATTACAAAAGTTGTTTTAAATCTAAAAACAATACAATGTAAAAAAGTTAGTAATTAAATACTTACGATACACACATTTATTTAAACATAAAACAAAATATATTCCCAGATCTCTATTCGACATGGTCCTTGACATAATTGCTCAAACCATCAAGTCACATATAAATCCGTTAAAGCCTCCTTACAGTAGACCTCAAAGTGGAAATCTTTAAAGATTACGAGGATTACACTTTCCAGCCAAAATGATTTACCAATATAAGTGACAGTGGCTCTAGTTAATAATGCTAAGGATTATTCGCTTAGCATAACGTATTGTAACAAATAAGTTTAAGTTTCTAATATCGTGAACGTGAGGTACTCAATTATGTCTGTTGAAGATTTACTATTTATCAAATCATAAGTTCATTATTTTGATCGCATTTCAATAATTTAAATTAATTATTTTCGTCAAATAAACTAAAAGGAAAGTAAAAAAAAGAGATGGAACATATGACAAACTAATAAATGATGTAACGGTATATAATATATATTTTCAATCTGTATTTCTTTGTTTGAGTTATTTTTAAAACTGATTAAAATAATTGGTCTTTCCATGTAATAAAGCTACAGTTCTTTAAATGATTTACTATATAGAAATATAGGTATTGCCTCATGTTTTCAAAAATACTAATACACATTGAAATAGTGAAAATATGTATTTTCATATTTGATTATAAAATTAAATAGTCAATGTTATATTACGGTTACTATCATCATACAAAAAAAAATGATATTGCTGCATATCAGTAATAGCAATGCTCCCTAGCAGAAAAGTTAGCATTATATTTTCTAATTGATTTGAAATGGGATTATTTCGTTAATAATACAGAACAGAATTACATTAAGAGCAAATTAAATAAAAAAATTACGATCAGTTTACTGTAGCTATTGAATTTCAACAGGTTAATTTATAAAGAATTACGAATGAAAGCTTTATAAATCGGCCAAATTGTTCAAAGAAATATTAAAAGTTTTAATAAGGCACCATAATAATATAAAATTTGTTAACAAAAGCATAATTCGTAAAAATTACAACCATTGCATCATTAGGAAATAGGAGTTAAAAAGTAATTTTCTTTAAACAATTTAGCGTCCTTTAGTAAAGTCTTTTGTATTCTAAGAGCCCTTTGGGTTCTTCATAATTTAGTTTATATAGTTAAGAGGGATAGCTTATATTGACAGCTTGTATACTTTTATTCTTTACAACTGGAAAAAAAATTATAACCTCGTAATATAACAAAATTATTTAATCAATAATACATCTCAATAGATGCGTCTTGATCCAAAAACCACGCGGAACAAAGTTAGTATTTAATATAAAGTTAATAATCTATTACTGTTATTTTAAGGCCATGTCACGTTTTTCCAAAAGTCAGTCCTATCCTAATAAGTCATTCGCTTTTTCCCTTTAACTTATCACCTTGCTACAATTATCTTCAATATAGATAAACTACGGAAAATTTTGATTGAAATTAATATACTAGATACCATTATATTTGTCTATAATCTTATTCTTATTTCTGGTTAGTGGTAATTTAAAGAAGGTAAGAAATGTTGATGATTCCAGTTTAAATTAACTACAACAGTCAGAACTAAGAGAACACTAAATAATTGTACATAAAAAAGTACTTAATATACTTAATATACTTACCTAGTACTTAATATAACTCAAGTGAATGTTACACGCACTACATTGTTAAATGTATGTTATAAATACAAATGATGATACTTTTGTAATTTAACATACAGTTTTAATTTTTCTTAACTTAGTACAGAGACATGGTAGTATTAAAATGATTTCGCATCTAAGTAACGCTAAAGGTTTTATTTTCAAATTATAACTTTGCGTACATTAATATTTAAATTAACACGAAGTAACGAATTAAAGATATATATACGAAGTTAGTCTTTATTTTAAACATTGAAAAATTCGCAAAGAAAAATATCAAGTGATAATCAATAAAAATATTTTAGTCTTCTAATGCCATAAGGTTCTTAGCCTTAAGGAACTTGAAAGTTTAAAAGTATTTCGATAAAATTATCTAATTTTTAACATCAGTAAAAGACATTGGTATATTTAGAGTAATTTTTTAAATAATAAAAGAAATAATGATGTTGGTTTAAATTCCTCAAGTTTTGTTCCGAAAGATATTTATTTTAAATTGTAACTTTCTGCACATAGAAATAACCTATTTGTATGTCTATATGTCTTGCAATACTTGCGGTATTTCTGAAACATAAATAATAAATATTTTAAACTCTTGTGTTAAATATGAATATGTATAAGAATATATTACATTTGTTATTTTTTTCAAATATCTTTTATCTACTATAATAATACTTTTATTATTAAAAAACTATAGAAAGACAAAACATTACGTAAAAGTATTCCTTATGCCAAAAATTAAAAATTAAAAATAAGCATAAAAAGAAAACAAAATAACGGGTATTTATTTAAAGATATTTATTTCCAATTCCTTCCGATAATAATTATTTTCCATCAACTTTTCGGTTTTGCCAAAGACGAGTTGATCATTCAACACTATTGCTTGTTCAAATTGTAGTATTTAAATTCAATGAATTCTTCAAACGGTAGAACATGTTAACCTTGTTTTCAAAACAATTTGTAAAAAATGCTTGTTTCATCAACAAAGAGGTGGGTGTGTATATTGTTAAACTTTCTTGACAACTTCAATGCGGATGTCGACATATTGAGACAACTCGTTGGAATGGTGGCCGACACGTTGTCGTTATAGTAAGTTTACTACTTGGGGTTGGTATCGACAAGTTGTCTACATATATCACGTGTATTTTGAATTTATGCAGCAGGCTCACATACATATGGAGGGTTCTATTAAAACTCGTTTTGGCTTCGGAAAGATTAATAGAAGTAATACTGGAGTGGGAGTAACACGCTATTTCCTGAATACATGTTAACATTTCAATTGTAATCCAATTAATTTATAAAACATAAAATATAACGTATGATAATTCACAAGTATGTTTAATGAAATATATTAAAAACATTACTGAAAAAATAAAACAAAAGAAATATCTAACAAAATTGCTTTTGCAAGTATTAATCTTACCACCTTTCTTATAACCAGCACTTCATTTTGACAAATCCTCTTATTGAGCAATGAGGCATTCAATTCAGAATAATTTATTGTTTTTTTTTGACATTGAACTATAAATTGAATTTTCACAACTAATTTAGTGATTTTAGTAAAACTAAATGAGGAGACAGTTTTTAGCATATTTTTCCTGTCGATACTTTAATACTATGTCGTGCAGTACCACATAATCACATTTACTTTATGTTACAGATTTTAACATGTTGTCATTATTAAAGTTGCAATCGCGTCACAACTGTTTTTATATGAAAAATAGTACATAATTAAAAGCAGCTGAAGTAAAAAATCTCCAATTACCGTCAAAATGTATTGGTACATCTGTATTGACTTGTGGTATTGAAAGTGTTAAATAAATTCATTTCTTTTATACCACAAAATGCCAATTAATGCAACTAAGGTAATTACAAAGTGATATATACAAATAAAAGTATCACTGTGTAGTCTTTTAAGAAGGATAAAGACATTTTGAAGGATTATGAGGGAAATTTCTGTACAGAAAATCCACCATTGTATGCAAAGAATTAAAAATGTAGAAAAAGTAATTGAAAATAATGTAGCACAAACGTAGTACGTTCAAAATCGTCATAGGTATTCAAACACATTCACTAACATTTAGTTCATTTGTTTTGTCATTGATTCATATTTTGTCCTAATTTACACAAATAATAAATTATTTATTTTTTCAAGCCTATATTTTAGTTTTTATGAGGGTTATCGGACGACGTCGTCTTTTAAGGAATTGAATATTATTTTTTCTCGATTTTTAGTTTATTCTTGGATTACGATGAATGCGCCGATTAATATATCTTAAAATACAAATCAGAAAATGTAAAATTTCTCAATTTCTTTCGTTTAAAGTTTTTTTCGAGTAGAACTTTCGCACGAAGGGTTGCTTGGCACCAAACAATATTAAACCTACAAGATTGTTTTTCTCAAAGCCGGCGTGATAAACAAATTTATTGTTACGATTTGATGATAGTTCGCGGTCCTGGTATATCCAATAAGGAATATTTTTGCTATAAATACAAATTTTAAATATTTTAATCTCCATCATGCTTTATAGAATTTAATAAAATTGTGTGTCCTCAGTTGGTTTTTATAAATTGTTGCTTATAGAGCGCTGTTTCCCCTTGTTTAAAAATTTAATGATTTAACTTAAACCAGTGTAATCACAGTAATTTATGTGTAATAATTTAATGTAAAATGGTCCAATTACAATAAAATGAATCTTTTATTTTTAACTCACAAAATTTACATTTATTTTGTTTTGTAATTTCATCAAATTACTCCTATTTAACAGTGATTTTAATGGCTACATTATTTGGTGTTTTAAATGGGATAAATATTTTTTTATAAATAATATCACTGTGTACATAAAAATTTGCGTAATCGAAAATCAATTTTATCACTTATTGTGTACAGTTTCAATATTTATATTCATATAAATTGGAAAATAACACCTTTGCAAAAGGAAATACATTTCGCATGAACCCAATAAATAATTTAAAATTTTTTTTTCTAAAATAAATTCTTTTCGCATATTCCTATATTTTCTTTTATTCATATACATAAGTAATGTTGGTGTATGCGTGGGTCTCATAGTTCATTAATATTTATTGTTGTTCTTGTGACACATATATCTTTATTTAAGGAATATAATTTTTGACGAAGTCTTGCAAAAAATAAAATTTTTTTAACGCGTTTTATTTTAAGCGGAGTTGGCATCTTATTATGACCACATTGAAAATTCAGTACAATAAAATATTCAACCGTTTTTCAATTTCACTTTGTGTTATATTGTGTCTGTTTTTCTCTATTTGATAAGAATGGAGTTTTAAAATTAATCGGATGACGGTTAGTATAGTGATTCATTAACTTCCTCATTCTGCCGTTCCTTGAATCAATATTACGTTACACTTTTATTATGAGGAGAAAATTCTATACACTCATTAAATACAAATGTCATAAAGGTCGAAGAATTAAACTATGTTAAAATGAATTCTATGTTTATTTAAGCTAGTTTCACCAAACAAATACATTTTCATAGTACCGTCTCTGAAAATTGTGTATTCCTTGAATTCATTTAACTTATACCATTATAGGATATACAGAACATTTAAATAAATGAATATTAAAATAACAGAATATTAAAATACATGTGCGCATAGTTAATTTGTAATTTGTTTCAACTTTACTTTTCTAAATTTATTGAAACTACGTGATGTAGTATTATTTCTACTTTCTTTAAGTTTGTTACCACGACCTAGGTTTTGTTGTATTAAAACATCTTCAGGTGGGTTCTTTGCAAAGATTGTGCGTATAGTACTTTTAATAATCTTTGCTAAGAGCCCAGCTGAAGATGTTGTAATACAACGAAACCTAGGCCGTCATAAAGAACTTGATAAAGAAAGTAGAAAAAATAATACATCACGTAGTTTCATTTAATTGCGAATAATGAATTTCTACACAATTAACGCCAAATATTTTCAATATTTAATTTTCTATTTAGCCGTTATTCAAGTTTCACCTATACGTATAATAAAATCGTAAAAAATGAATATACATTAAATATTTTTAAGTAAAACTAAGGCTGCTTGCTAAAGACACACTATGAAGTCCAAAATAACAGTTTGGAAAATTTTTGTCTGTCTGTCCGTTTGTGTGCACTTTCGTTGTTCGCGCTAATCTCAGCAAGGGCAGAACTTATTTGGATACGGGTTTATATATAATGTATAGATACATTACTAATGAGATAGATTCATATGTGTGAAAGATATAGGTATATATCGAGTCGTATAGAACATTCTAGGAATTATTTTGGATAGTATAAAAGCCGCAGAAATAATGGTAATGATTTGAAATCTGAACAGTCAACGCCAAGTTAAGAAATGAGAATCAGTTTTAAATCAAGATACGGCGAGTACGAATAAAGAGTAAACAGTGAGTTTTTAATATCGAAGTATAGTGTGTAGCGTTTCATAGTAAATTTTATAATTGTGTTTATTGTAAGTGAGCTAGTAACATTTTTAAATATGCATATCGAGTAGTTTTCCATCGGTTTTTATGACTTCGTGTTAATCAGTTCGATCGAGTATACACATAATAAGTCTGTATATAAAATATTTTTAAGTAACACAAAGTGCTACCTACTAAAGCCACACTTCTAAACCTAAAATTAAAGTTTTTAGAATTTTTGTCGGTTTGTCTCTTTATCTGTCTATGTGCACCTTCGTTATCCATGTTAAACTCAGCAACTGCTGAACCGATTTGGACGTGGTTTTTAGAGATTTCTTTACATTCGTTTGGGCTAACATTGAGGTTTAGTTTCATTTCAAGCAGTTCATAAATAAAAAAGTCAAACTTTATTTTCAGTTCGTTGCACACGTTACCATCTTCACCGGTGAAACCGATTTGGCTGCTATCGCTATCTATTAGAGTTTTTAGTAAACTTTATGCTCATAGAGTTCTGAGAGAAAGCAGAACAAAACATTCGAATAACTTTTCTTACTGAGGATTACAAGCGAACGGAGTTGCAGTCAGAGCTAGTTAGTAAATATAAATTAAAAATTTGTGTCCGGGTAAGTAAGTACTTATAAATACATTACTATTTATTTTTAAATTTGTGTCAATTTCTGCAATATTGATGTCACTCATTCTGATATAAATGTATATTATGAATTATGGCAATAATCAAGTTTGAATCCTCATTAAAAAAAAACAATATTTGACAGAACCGTTGAGAAAATATCAAAGAAAATGCATAACGCTATATTTATCAACAAGATTAGAGAAACTACGCAATTTTAAAGTAAAGTACTAAATGCAAATTTCGAAAGTTATTACACCATGTAAATTATAACTTTTCGATAAAGTTTTTATACATAAAAGGTTATTTCGTGGCATTCCCTCGCTTGTAGGTATCTAAAGTTACTCGGTAACACGGTTAGTATTGAATTTATACTTGACAAAAAAGTCCCTCAAAAACTCAGTTTACTTAAAGTTATCAGTCGATTCTATATTTCTGCTTTACAAAGTATGTGATATAAAATATTATTATGTAAATCAGGACAGTATCAAATTTGAAGGCATTATCACTAAGGTAAAGACGTGTTTAAATTTATTTGCATTGTACCACATTCATCAATTTACTTATATTTACTTTTATGTCATTTTCAATAGTAATGAATTAAATTATTTTATCATAGAAAGCTATGAGATTGTTGCAGTTAAATGAATGACTGTGGTCAGAACTGTGAAAACAGATGGGAAATGAGTTTTTTTCTAACGTAACCGAAAAGTATTAGAATTAGTAAACTTTTAGATGGACATTAAATATTTAAAATATATTTTTCACCATTTAAGATCAAAGTAATGATAATAAAAATGAGAATTGTATTCGTATGTCTATCTTTATTCCACAGCCTCCACGCCATCGCTGCTCCTACTATTAAGTCACTTATAAATACTGCAAAGTTCCCTTCTTGCTAGCTACAATTTCATCTGAAGCACATAACCAATTCAAATTAAAATAGCTCCATTTAATTTGAGGCATGCTCGTTTCATATTATGGCATATCGGACCCATGTTCGACTTTTAATATCTTGAATTTAATGTACACACGTAATTTAGTCTTCGAAATATCAGTAATTTATTTTTACATTTATTCATCAATTTTCAATTTAGGACGTGAAAAAAGAACGAAAAGAAGGCTCTGAACATATCTATACAAATTATTATTTTATTTATATAATTAAACTATTTCTGCTGTAGTGTATGTTTGCACTTTTTTGAACTGTTTTATAATTTATATAGTTCAACTATGTGAATCCAATAGACATATCTTTCGTATATATTAATTTTCGTTCGAAAGCTAATTAATTTTAAATCGAAAAGTAAATATTAGTTGAAGTTACCATTAAAGTTTGTTCCAGAAAAATAGTAAGGTAAGTTTGATATTATATATATATATATATATATATATATATTTATTTTTTTTTTTTTAAATTTTTTCTTCTTTTTTTTGTTTTTGTTATGACACTGCACTCCATACACAATTGAAGAAGGAACATTTGAAAACACACAAAAATCACAGCAAATCAATCAATCCGACATTTTAAAATTCATTGGCGACAAGTTTTTCTCTGTGCGACTGTTTGACTACAGACTATTGTGTTTGACATCAACAGTACGGACGTAAACATTGAAGATTCTAATATTAAACGTATGCAATGAATTTTTTAATGTATTTGTAAAACACATATATCAATTTAAGCTCTCTTCACTCCTTATCTAAATAAATGTTAACTATGCCAAATCCCACACTTCTCCGTGCCCACAATGTTCTTAAAGAGCCGTACAAAATTTTCCCTTTGCGTATTTATATATATATGTACATAGATATTTTAAACAATATCTTAATGCAATATCATTTTGCTTATATGTAAGTGGTTGTAAGTCGTGGATTTAACTTTCTTCTGTCTATAATGAGAAAATTTCTGTCATTACTTTGTTTTTCAAATTCCTCATACAAATAAGACCAAGAATAAGAAAGAAATGTTTTCTCTGCAAAAACGGGGCTTTAATATGATTATGATATACACTATACCATTATATAAAGGAAATTTATTACTCATCAATTGCAGATATTGTGCGACAAACACAGCTCGACAATACATAGAACAGTTTGAAACACAGTGGTTCGCTTGAATGAACTGGAAAAATGGAAATACGAACCGACAAATGTTTCTGTAAAGCAAAGACTGGGTACTCAGACCCCCTGTTCTTTAAAATCTACGAATTGTTGAGGAAATTAATGTGTTTATCATCACAAAGAGTGACTATTTTGGACAAAATAATTATTACCGCATAATATTATTACCTAATAAAGATTTATTTTGGAGAGGATTATCCCACACCTAAATAATGAAATGAGAGGACAACGTTCAACGTAAAATCAATGAAAAATTGTATTTGATTATTTTCTTATTCAAAATGTAATATTACAAAATTATATTTGTACTTCTGCAACTGCTGCTTTAATAAACATTTTATTTAAGTAAATTATTTATTTCCTACAATGAAATTTATTATTTTTTTTCTGTCCACTCGTTCGTTCGCTAGCCAGCTAATCTGCTCATATTTTTTATAAATTTTTTGAGACACTTCAGGGAAAATGCTTAAAAATATATGGAATATCATGTTTACCAGAAAAACGCTCAATAAAGTCTGAAAAAACTTATAGAAATTGGATATACTGAACGATAATTTTCAGAACTGAAAAATTCAAGCGTGACTAATTTTTATGAACAATTTAATCGATTGACTTTCTTATGTCTATGGTTCAGATTGTCTTTGGAGAAATAATTCTACGAAAAATATTTCTCACGATGTACCTAAGGAAAAAATTTTTCATTACACGTTTTTAAATATTTTAAATTTGTCAAAGTCGGAATGCTCCCCACTCACCTTTGCGCACATGCGATACGTGATGTGATACGACGGTCGCCGGCAAGTAGTGCGACAGATAAGCACCTTTTAAGCATAAAGTCGTAATGTATTACTATTAATACTTAAGTTGAAGGTTGATAGCACGAAACCCTAATTGTTCCACAATTAGGGTTTCGCTCTTGACCATTTTTTTTCATTGATGATCCGTCTGGTATTAATATGATGTCAATATATAAACCTGTTTATATACACCTGTTTCTCCACATTCTAGCGTCGAAATAATGACCCACTCAATTTTCATATCCTGTAACCAAATACTTTAACCAATCATTGGTACAATGGGAACTCAATAAATCCATGCACACATTAGCTCTCCTCTGATGTTGAAGGGGTGTTAGCTCAAGTGGTAGCCAAACGGAATATTTCAACTTCTTTCTCAAAGAATATAGTAGGTTTTGCACTGTAGTATGAAAGCATAAAAGTAGCTCTGCCAAACAACGCGCACTTAATCTAGGTTCGGTTATAATAAGACTTCTTAATGTTTCTACACCAATTGTCGCCTTGGCTGAGTTTAATGAACAGATAAAATTCCCTTCGTTAAACCTTCGGAACCAGTGCTTGGCTCTATCGTAAGATAGCAAACCTTTACCCAACGTTGTGCATTTATCTCGTGTTGGGTCGCTTGATTTTCATCCTAAAAAAATTCGTGAAACAAGAACACTCGAAGTTCACTTCGAAATACTTCCATTTTTTCATTTATTGTTTACTCGCGGATTAATCAACTGCACACTGGATAGAAGCTCGAATGCCACACTCTTTTACATCATACAAGGAATCTTCTAGAAGCTTCTATAACATTCTAAAAATTGGTGAAAAAAAACAACCGGTTTATAAATTTATTAAGAATGTTTTTTTTTATGTCCAGACAAATAGTGCAATTGTCTATCCTATGTCTTACTTGTGGAAATAAATCATTACTGTACATAACTTAATCTATGGCCGTTCAATAGATTCTGCGTAATTAAAGAAAAAAAATTACACAAAGAGAAACAGACAAAAATTCTAAAAACGAGTTTTCTAATTTCTACTCCCATCCTATAAGCTAAATCAATCACTGCGTTTAAATTATTTTCCATGGTATATAGTTCAACCTATAGTAATTTTATTATATGTATAGATTTACAATTTTATAATCGATAGCTTCTAACGATCTAATCAATGTTGACATATTGATGAACCATAATAATAATAATAATTTATTTATTATTCAAAAACAGACATCTATCAAACTTGAGTAAAATGAGAAACCTGTTGAAATTAAATTCATAATAAATACCCTTTAATTTTTCCAAAACCACCACTCGCTAGTTTTGTGTGGCGAGTATATTCATTTGTTATTGATTACATTAATAATTATTGATACTTGTAAGACTTTAAGTTACTTATATTTTTATGCGGAACTTTCAAAAATTTGTATAATACACTCATTCGTGACAAACGAGAAACGAACTCGGTTATTCGGACTTCATATGTGGTAACAACATACGAACAGAAATTGTCGAAGGCAATGCGGAAAAGATGCGATTTCTTCAACTTATTTTAAAAATTATTGTTATTATTTTTATAAGCACCTCTCGCTTTTTATTTTAAATGTAATTCTCAGTTAGTAAAACGAGCGTTGCAAGTAGACGTGCATTTATCATAATTTTTTGAAAGTTAAATTGACAACCTGTTAAATTGACAATCTTTTTTGTACCGCAGCATTATCTTGTAAAAGAAGATACAAACTATTTTATACCTTGCACTTACCAATATCCGTTTTCAATTCCCGACTACTTGAAGTTATATTGGAGATATTGCCTTATATCGACAGTTTTGGTTGATTCGGGGGTTTAATCAAGATCGTAGAATATTTTATTAGTTCATTGTTAGCTTATTATTTCCCCTATTTTTAATTTATATTTGAATGTATTGTATTTTAATTTAGTCCTGATGTTACTTTTTAGCGTACTCAACGTAGCAGTAAATTAAGGAAATATTACAATAAACAAATAAATAATATTATTAAACAATTTAATAGAAATTCTATATGGGTATCATTTTCAAATGTCGATACGCATATATATAAGTAAAGAAATATCTGTGTACCCATAACGAAACGAAGGAAGGCAAATGTGAAGACAGAATTTTTTAAATAATAAAACATTACATAAACATTAACGATGCTCTACAGTGCCTTGTAGCCGGAAAGACTATTATTTTTAACGGAGCATTAACCACGGTAATAAGCCTAGGGAAGACTTTTTTAACTGGGCTTTAGCGTAATACAAATTTTGAGGTAAAATACAATCTGAGATTATGAAAAAACTTAATGATAAAACTTTTTCAGTTACACAGGGTAGGTTTTTGTAATTTATGTATTGAGAAAGATGTTTCATTTTAGTTTCATTGGAGTTTTTTCCAGGATTAAACAGTTCTCTCTTGAGTTATCCTTTATTGTTCATACTACTGTGTTAATTTAAAATTTTCGCTGCCCTTACATAATATTAGACATTATCACTTAAAAAGAGTATTTAAGAAAAAATGTATTATAATTTTGGTATTTTTTCTGCTAACGTTTTAAACATGATAAATATTCTAAGCCATTATAGCAGTGCATTAAAATGTACCCACGATAAGAAACTTATAATGTAAAAACAATGAAAATGATATCCTCATAAAAGGAGTTCCTTTCGTTTTGACTATGCTCAACTTTAAATAGTTAATAAAAACTTCTTTTTTTCTTCTGAAACGATAATGTTAGTTTAATAAATAATAAACCCAATCAAAATTCTATATAGACATATATCTTTAATGATATTTGTTTAATAAATTTACTGTTAATTATAGTACTATATTTATATTTTTCAAACATTCTTTGAAAAAAAAATGTTGATTAAGAAAGGGGTATATATGTATTTTAGCTAATTAATACTTCACAAATAAGTTTATTTCTTACAAAAAAATGGGAAGAGAAAACTAATTTAATAAGATAAGTACAGAGCACTTTTGATTTTTATTAAGGATCGGATAATAAGAGCCCGTAGTGTTGAGCGAAAAATTTTCAAGTATTTTATTTAAACACCGTGGTGCCAGGAAACAGTCGACTCACATATAGTGGTGAAAATTAGTTGAAATTTTAATTATTAAAAAAGTACACGAAAATCATATAAATCATTCATATTATTCGTTAGCAGCTCGTCATAATAAAGAGTTAATTATTATTGGGACTGATGTGTAGCAGGTTTATTTTTTAGCAATGATGATAATATTTACTATATGGAAAAAAAGGAAAAAAGTTAATATTTTTATGTAATTTTCGTATATTTACTGAAACATTACAACATAAAGTAGCAATAGGGACACATGCCTAGTAACTATACGTTTTATGAAACGTATTTTAACTAATTATGAACAAGTTATACAACACCTACAATCACAAAATTAATTAATATAATACCGTGGTCTAATGAACAATTCCCAAAAATGTGGTTATTGATGTTATAGTTTATAGTCTATTCATAGGTTACTACTTTTGCGGCAGAGATAAACGTCTCCCTCTTGAATTGTTAAGAATGGGAATCTGAAATGTTCAGAAGAAATGGCAAACCAGAAGTAATCACTCAAACTCATTTGCAAATATCAAATTCTTCCTTACTTTTACAAATTTTCAATTACAGATTGTGATTAATATGTGGTACTATATACCTAACTGTTATGCACCCCGAAACATTCCTATTCATCGACGGGTATCATACGGGGATATCGACCATTCAAAACGCTTCAATTGACGACGGATTTGTAGCCTCCATTTAGAAACATGTGCAGGTACCAGTAATTGTTTAAATATTTATTTAAGACCATCATCGTGACGAGTTAATGATAACAGCAATGAAAAAAAATACATTTGAAAATAGATAATTTATATTTTTGAAGGCATAAATAATGAAATTTGGGGAAAATGATCAAAAAAGCTTTTCAAATTAAATTTTTGTATTACTGAAAGTCATTCAAGAAATGTTTATTTTTAATTTTATGTAAACTTAATCTTTTATTTGTATATTAACATGTATAGAGTATAAAACAAATGCAATCCACAGATAAAACATTCATGTTACCCGCGAATAGCAGGGCTATTTGCGGGTAACACGAATGGCATGCGCATGGCATGTGCAATTTTCGCCTCACTGCTGACGCAATTTTCCAGGACCGTGAACATAAAGGCACAAAGAATTTAAACTTTGACTCTCCATAGCGTAGTCAAATAGAAAATTCATCCTACATGTTGTTATTTTGAAATTTATGAAAAAAGAAATGCGGGAATGAACGAAAAGATTCAGTTAAAGGTTGCGGTTTAATCATAGGCGGTTCAAAAACATAATTTTTGTAATCACTTCATTTACCAGTAACTGGTTTATTTGTAACATCAACTTGAAAATAAAATCAATTTTATAAGTTATATAGTTAATAAGGTATACAACACTCATTACTCTCACATATTCAACACAAAATTGGACCATCGTTAGATATCGGAAGAGATTTTATAATCTGCTAATGAGCAGAAAATATTTCGAGGATGCATTTCTTTCTAGTATTAAGGAGTTCGTCTACTAAAAATTCCAAATAAAATACAAGAAAAAGGAAATCCTACTACTTGCAAATGACTATAGCAAACGTAAATATTTTGCTGCAGCCATATACAACAGCGTAATGTAGAAGCGATAAATGTTCGATATATTTCCTAACCAGAAACATTCAGTTACCAAAGCAACTCATAATACCTTGACTTCGGCAACTAGCTCTCTAAATTTTAGCGTATGATAACGAAGATAAAGAGTTTGGTTTCAAATTTGTTCTTGATTTGACCCGAAACATGTACCTCTTTTTTTTGACGAGTCTTAATTTTTTTCAAACAAAAGAAACAATATATATCAAGGTGGGGTAAACGGCAGCGTCATCTGCCATTATTTATATATATATATATATATATGTATATATACATATACATATATATATATATATATATATATATATATATATATATATATATGTATAAATATATTAGATCTTGTACTCGGGCAAGTGTTGGAGCATAGTGACAGGCTGTCGTACTTTTATTAGTGCACCCCTGTGGCATGTTGTCCAGTCGCGTCGCAATACCGTGTAGCGAGTCTAGCACTTTGCCGTCGCGTGCAGTCTGTTCAACCAAGTATCAAAGCAATAACATCGTATCGATTGGCCAAGAATTAAAAAAATCTCCGTCAAGTTTAGTTAATGTCACCCGCATTTTCATAATATAACTCCAGTGTTCAAATTTATCCCTGAGCTTAAAAGAAATATAATCGTCTTTTCGAGTTTTTAATCGCCTTTATGATAAAGCTATTGTATTGTAACTCCATTGTTAACAGTTAGAGCGTCTAGATGAACATTAAACTGTAAATAAAAGTGACACTTATTACTGGCCTACTAATATAAAAACGTGCATGACATAAATTCGTTTTATGACTTCCCAGCTATGTTGCATAAATGGTGACAACATTTAAGTATACATGGAGTTGTATGTGCAGGGATCCTCGGTTGCATCCAGTAATAAATGGTATAATTCGGCGAGGGAACTGCTGGTCACTAAAACCTTGTTATCTCATTTGGAGTTAAAATAGGTTATGATATTAATCATGCAATTAAAAAAACAACGGCGTACTCTTAATCGATTTGCATCGACATATCTTAAATTAAACAATTACACATTGAAAATAAATCAAGGGACATAACTTTTTCCCGGTTACTAATAATTTATTTTCTATTTTGTTGAGTTCTATCTTTACATTTTTTTTATTAAATTACTTCAAAAGGAGAAAAATACATATATATACACACACACACACACATATATATATATATATATATATATACATATTTATATATACATGTATGTATATATGTACCCACAAACGAGTTTTGCTGATATTATAATTAGTCCCTTCTTACATATGTGTACTCGTATGTTGGTCCAGTTTTTACCGGATTGACTGAAACATTTGTGCTCGTACTCCACTTCTTAACTATTTGAATCTATGTTACGTTTGGCTCAACTGTGGCTTAGTCATGACTAAAACAAAATGGTTTAGAATTAAAATACCTGACGATGACATATTTTTATTTGTTTTTTCAGATGACAGAAGCTAACATCGAATCAAATTTTTCATGGAATTACATCAAAATTTTAACAAGTATATGTAACTGATTCTAATTCTTTTGGGAAAACAAACATGTAATTTGTACTCACCCGTTGCCTAAAGATTAAATTTGTTTCCAGATTTAATTCAACTATTAGGTTTGGCAAATTTAATTTTTGCTTTCTGAATTAGTTGTGTTTTATCTGATGAACTTTGAATTTTTCCGCACAGTTTTTTAAAAGGATTATTCAAGAGAATTATTATTATTGCATATCTTGCAAGAAATTATAATGACCATTACGGAAATGCAATATTATTTAAATTGACATAGAAAATAGGGCATATTTTAAGCCTAAAAATGGGATTAAATGTACTAAATAAAGAAATAACTATAAAATTTTCATTTAAAACATACACGTGTAGATCGTGAAATTTACAAAATTTATTTATTTCGTCAAAACTTGTCATACTATCTCCCTATGATCTCCTGTCTCGAACTCTAAAACAAAACCAGAGAATGCAATAAAGAACATTTACTTAGCACGATGACGATATTAAATCCTCATTAAAAAGTTACGGTTGAATATTAATCACCTAGAAACACATTATTAATAATTAATCATCTAAATTCATGGAAATGGGTTGATTTTATCAATTTCCAAAATATTGTATCTCACTAAGGTTGGATTATGAATTCGAGGGATATACATTATAGGAATTCTAGAAGTTGTGTATTTATTTAATAACTCCACAAGTTCTGGAAATGGAATGAAATAAAGAAAATAAGGTTTTTACATAATTTTGAGAGCAGTAGTTACAAATGGCATTCACAAATAAATGAAACTACGTGATGTAGTATTATTTCTACTTTCTTTAATTTCTTTACCATGAACTAGGTTTCGTTACATTACAACATCTTCAGGTGGGATATTAGCAAAGATTCAAATACAAATGTTATATTAAAATGTTCAAATTGTAACATCATCAAGAAGTGAAAAAAATGTCTATTAATATGTTTCCGATTTTTATGCATTCTTCGATTTAGTAAGGAATCTTGCAAATTCTAGCACATGAATATTTTACCCAATAATTTAAACTAAAATTTACTAATAAGACCTTAATTGTTTCATTAAATGTGAAATTGAAATATGATTCAGAATATTGTAAGGACGCAGGAAAATATGAAAGATGATTCCATCTCCTTTCGTATTTACATGCTCGCTCTGATCGGATCACAATGATAAATTGTATGTCAATATGGGGAAATTCATTTACTTGAAGAGGAAGGAAACAAAGTTGGTTAACGAATACTAAGATTAAGAATAATTGTAAGAGATTAACAGCAGACTGGTGATTGTGAAATTTTAGCGGTGTGATAATATAATTCCTCTTGAGAAATTATGTCCTTTGTACTGCCTTTTTTTCGAGCAGGAAAATATTGTGTACATAAAATCGTGAAAACCCCGATTTTGTTCCTAATAACTTATTTTATGGATTGAGAAAATCAGAATATCATTTATACGTTAGTCCGAATACACATTTACTTACATGCTTAATTTTATATAAAATGTAACATGTAATAGGTTACACAATATTTATAACGAATACTTGAAAAAAAATGTAAATTTTTTGCGAAGTCTTTCATAATACCTTGCTGGTGAAGTTTATCATAGTTACATGTACATAAATTTAAAAAAAATTATGATGTGGGGAATATCACTTCATATTATTAGATATGAAAGAAATGCTCTTATTATCTCTTCGTAATCATTCGGCCGCGATTTATGTACCACGCTATCCATTTTTTTGATACCGCACAATTACTTAGGTTTAAAACGTTAAAATATAAGTTCGAAATTATATTTTAAAAATATATAGATATTTTTACAATGAAAATATGACAGCACTGTGTTTTATTTATTAATATGATTTAGTTTTCGGACTGCTGAATTTGACATTTTTTAGAATCGGAAAGGAAGCAAAATTTGGTAAATTTTCGGGGATAAAGCAAGGCTTTTTTCAAAACTTAGAGTAATTTATCCTATAGATAATTGTCGACGAATATAGATTTATTCATATCGTCATTGAGTTTTTGAGATAATAATTTTTCACGAATTTTATGTATTGTCCTTTAATTTAGTCACGAGTAGAATATAAAAATGTATACGAGTTTAGTGATTGTTTTATAATAAAAGCAAGTAGGCAGACCAACATTGATATTACTGTAACAGTTTTACTGAATAGAACGGTATTTTTCAGAAAAAAAATTAAATTTGAGCAAACAAAGTCTCAAAGTAATTCCTCTCCGATTGAGATAGTGAATTCACTTTAGATCTAAGTTAAGAGAAGTAATTGAATATTCACCCTTTGAAAATTCATTTTCTCTGTTTAAAACTTTTCCATTAAATATAGTTTAGTTATTTTTTATTTGCATTACCATGAAATGAAGCAGTACAAAGTTAAAGACTTTTTTTTGTTTCGTTTTTTGTTTCGTTTTTTTTTCAATTAAGATATTTATGTAGCTTACGAGTTAGTGAGTGTATTAATCAGCAGAACAAAATCCAAAAATTTTATTCAAGGGCAAAAACATTAAAGCAAAGAGCATAGATAATCAATGCTGCAGACCCTTCAATGCTGCTTAGAATATTCAATTAAATATATACTATATTAAGCATTGCACATAAATAAATCTTAAATCCAGTATGGATAAATTCTAGATTAATTAGGTAGAGTAAAACAATTCCTCTTTAATAGAAAAACAGAAGGACTTATGTCAAAATATACGAGCATCTCAATCTTTTGAACAACTTGTTTGTTGACAACCTCTTCTTCTCAAAATAAGCTTTTTAGCAGCATCCTTTTCTTGTGTTTTGAGAAACTAGTTATTTTCTTGACTTGGAATAAAATGTCAATGGCTATTTCACGTGATCAACTACTATATAATATTTTGTTATACCATTAACAAAGGTGTTAACTAAGGGAAACGTTAATTATTTCACATATCTTGTGAAAAGACTCATATTTGTATACACATGTATACATGAGAAAGTTACGTGACAGGATACTTGCTGTTAGATAATAATATATAATAGCAAAATAATAACATATCACTTTAACGGTAATAGCCTATAAACTTATCTTCTTTCTTCACCTATATTACTTCATTATAGATACTGGTTCCGATAAACCTAAAATATATATATATATATATATATATATATATATATATATATATATATACATAAATATTTATATATATATATATTTATATATATATATATATATATATATATACATATACAAATATATGTTCAATTGTGTGTGTGTGTGTATGTATAGTCACCCACCCATACACAAATAATATATTCAAAATATAAAACATTCAAAATCCTTCAAAGTCTTCCGACCGCGTCCCTACAAATGGAAACCTCTGAGTACGACGAAGATGAAAACTTCTGTCAGAAAACCCCGATCTCGTAAGAAAATGTCACCTAATGCAATCCACTCACTCATCATAAGGTTCCCAAATAGATTTATTTTCACTTGAGCCGAGTTTATTTATCTAATTAAGGTCAGAAAATATTTTCATTCGCCGATAATTATAATCGTGCTTTAATTATTTTTATTTACAAAAAAAATTAAAATGATTACAAATTTATTAAAAATTAAAATGGTACATTACAATATAGAGAGATTATAAAATTTTCACTAGATTATTTTCCTATTTGACTCAGATTTCAAGTCGTAATTTTTTTTACCTTACTCTGAATCTTATTACCTGATTAGTATTAAATTTTAAATGCAAGTAAATACTTATTTAATGAGTAAATATGTATCAAAGTCGGTTATTAAATTAAAAAATTACTATTGAAAATTGATTTTCATTTGTACTGTCTTTGTACGTGTCGTACAGATACGACACTGCGGGTCTAGAATTTCGAATATCAAATGGGGGAATGTGGTTGATGATCGTTGGTGGTCTCTACACCACGTGTGACTGACAGCGTTAATTTGAAACTTTTTATGTTACCCATTCTGCCTTCAAATATTATATCGTTTTTAGCACTATTACCGAAAATTTTGTGTGAAAACCATTTGTTTAGAGTTGGTCTGTAAATGTTGAGGCTATTTTTTCATTAACTATTGGTTACTTATTTGAAAAAATCTTACATGTATTTCATAATTATTATGATAACTACACGACATTTATTTAATAAAACGTTTTAGTGTTTGGATGTGATATATGATGATAGATGGGAGAAAATCTTAAACCGCACCGACCCTCGAGTCACACGTCAATCGTTCAAAATACCATTGTTTCATTTTAAGGCCGCTAGCCTTAAGTAGAAATATTTGAGGATAATGGGAAAAATAGGATATCAATAAACAAAGCTATTTACATATGTTACAAGATAGTCTTATTAGATGATACTAAATCTTGATTAATACAATAACAGTGCACGTGTAGTTTGACTTTTTTATCCCGCGAATATGTGGCTGCATATATCTTTACACTCACACAGTTTATGATATTAATAAATAATATTTATATAGATTAATTTCATATATTATTTATATGGATTAAATTCAAGCAAAGTCTTTTAGTAAAAATAGGAAATTTGAAAATTAACTATAATTGGATTATTCGGAGAGAAATCCATTTGGTACAAAAACGAATAAATTTAATTTTATTCATTCAAATAAATTGTTTCTTTTTCTCCTGATTTCTGCACGTCTTGATTATAACATTTTATTTGATATACTTGGAATATAATATTTTTTCCATGTTTAAGTGTATAAGGACGGATCTGAAAATTTGTTTAATTTGCAAATGGTGTAAATCAAGCTGTGTTTAATAATTCATTACTGTAAGTGTAAGTTTTTGTTAGATAGTGTAATAAACAACTTATTTTAAAAATATTACTCATTATTTCAAGTTCACTGAAGTAAAAAAGCAAATAACAACGAGTCTTCCTCATATTAACTTAAATTATATATAATACGATGTTTAAAAAAATACAGAACCAACTAGTTGTCAAAAAAAAATCCATCTCATATTTACCTGAATTAATCATAACTCTAAAAGTCGTTTATAATAACAGCGCCATGAAGTTGTGAAAGCCAAATCAAACATTTAATTAACTCAAAAGTAAGCATGATTTTAGTTTTATATGATCGAAGAACAATATTAGACATTAATTAAAGGAAATTTTTAAAAAAATCTGCAAATTTTCTCAAATTGCATAAACAAATAAAACACGATACGCTATTATTATTAAGACTTAAAAACATTTAATTCCATTTGAGCTAGTCAAGATTTAAATTGGAATTTTTGGTGCATTAGGAAGGTAATTTAAAAAAGTGTATTATAATGTTAGTTTCAATGTCTCAAACATATATACTAATATTTTTATGTATATATATATATATATATATTTATATATATATATATATATATATATATATCTATATATGTATGTGTGTGTGTGTGTGTAAAATATTATATCCCACTTGTTACTCACCTTGGCTTCAAATTACTTTTACAACCTAGGATTATATTAAAAAGTGACTTTCTTGGAATCCTCGCAGCCCTCCGGGACTTTCACTTTGAGAGAACTTGAAAAGTTTAACAGGAGTTTCGAAGACCAGCGCGGCACCGTAGGGAACGGCACATGTGTTTCCCGATATCTTATTCAAAGAATGCAATTTTCCTATTCGTGTTCCCGTCAATGTCTTAAAAATAGAGTTTTAAAAATGAATGTCTTTTAGTTATATAAACAGGCAATTAATATTTACGAAGCTTTAAAAATATTTTTTAATTCAAATCATGGAGTTCCTCGTTAGAATCCTACTACTATTTTGGTACGTAATATTAGAAATCTAACGAAAATACATTTCCATAATAGTTTTCTAAGGCTACTAAAGTTTTTTATGTATACAAATAAACGATAATATAATGAGAATCCTAATAGCTGAATAATCAAATTGTCAGCATTTTTTATTTAAATTAATTGACAATATTAATAAAAAAATGCTGAAAATATGATTTCTTTAAGTAAAACACAAATGAAAAGGATCAAATTAAAAACATTTAGTAACGTCGGACTAAGATGATTAAATTAAAAGAGATTTTTTAATTTTATAGGATAGAATACATCAAATATTCACACATGTGACACACAATGACATTTAGTGATTACAATTAAAAATTCTATTACTGAAATTCAATCTGACTAGACATGATTCTCTTACCTATAACCTGAATACTAAAATGTGCATTAAAATTAGTTTGCACTGGATAGTTCACTTTAGCTATAGCCAGAATGTTAAAATGTGCATTAAATTAGTTTGGACTAGTGATATAAGCCAATTACTGCTTTAATTTAAGAAGTTATCAATACATATTTATTCTTAATATTTGGTAATTTAAAAAAATATTTGCAAAAACATATTTTATTCTGACGATTTAAATTCGGGTACATTTGATGACAGAATATACATTAGGTAAAAGTTCTATTTAATTTGCCTATAACTTGTATTGTATGGCCTAATAAATAACTAAAATAAAAATGTTCATTAAATTAGTTTGAATTTGATAATACCAACCACTCTCTTATAAGGTTTCTATTCCCTCTTTTATAAAGGGGTCCTAAGGGTCCTCGAGAACTCGGTCAGGACCGTTGAGCCCCGCCCTGCATTCAGCTGGATAAATTCTAGCTTATGGTGAATAGGCTGTTTGCCTCACCGTTCTCTCCATCGCTGCCCTGAATGCAGGTCTTTCTTGAAACGAGTGCAGATGACGTAAATGTCGGTCCTGGGAACGTTAGGGCAATTATTGCCGTCGTGTTCCCGCTTGGTGCACCTTTTGCCGTAAAGTTCATCTTTACAATATTGCGCGGCATGACCATAGAGGTGACACCTAGAACATCTGGTCACCTGCACAAAGTCGGCTACTCTGCAAGAGGTCCATTCTAAAAATATGTGACCTGACCTGAGAAGACACTTTCTCATAAGCTGTAGCAGGTCAATGACAAATTCTTTTTATCTGCGCGTGATGTGCATTCATCCTTATTTTATTCTTTTCTTCGTTTGGAAACTCACTAAGGTTATCTTTTTTTAGGAATGTTGTGAATTTGTTATTGTCGAGTTCCTTTGGAGTATCATGGAGGGTGGCAGAGGAGAGGTTCTAGCGTTTTCCTTCAATTTTTAGTCCCCGCATATTTGATGCCGCTTCTTGGAGTTAACGGACACTTTCTGTATCCCGAGCCTTAATGACGACACTTCCATTTCGAATGGGTGCCGTTCTTTTTATACCAAGTGTCTTTGGCTCGATACATTTTTTGAGTGTATTGAGGATCTCCTTGCACGACTTTTTCTTGTCTTTATTAGTATCAAATATAAAGATTGGTTTGGGCGTGAGCTGAGGTTCCTTACATACGAGTGGAATTTCTTCTCTCACTGAAGTTATTATTTTAGGGCGGCTAACAGCTAAAGCAGCACTATAAGAGATAGGTAAAGTAGCTTTCTGTTGAGCTAGCTCCTTTTTAATAGCATCTCTCTCAATGGCCAAACTTTACGCTTCCCTCTCTCATATCTGATCCTTACCCCTAATATCCGCACTGTCACGCTTTTCACGTTTTCTGCTCTCCAACCTGAGTCTTTTCCCCTTTTATCGGGGGGATCACCACTCTCATTCATTATAATTTAATGTAGTAAGGATGTATACATATAAGGTATAAAATATATTCATTTAGTCAGTAATAAAAAAAGGTATAAACCAGTATGAAACTAACTTAATATAGTCAGGGTAAAGCTTCTTTAATTTAAACCCTATATGTAAATATATATATATATATATATATATATATATATATATATATATATATATATATATATATTTATATAGTTATATATATATATAAATATATATATATATATATTTATATAGTTATATATATATATATATATATATATATATATATATATATATATATTTATACATTTAGTATCCAGCTTACATCAATATAATCCCTTTTAATAATAAGTGAGCGTCTATGTATCAAAACACAAAAAAGTCAGGGGCATATTATTTCCATTTACTGTAATGTTATCTAACTTGTTATACTGTAAACTGATTAGCCCTGAGTTTCAATTATTATTGAATATATTTAGCGTTAATTTTGTAGAAATTTATTATTAACTATTAAATGAAACTACGTGATGTAGTATTATTTCCACTTTCTTTAAATTCTTTACCACGACCTAGGTTTCGTTGTATTACATCTTCAGGCGGACTATTAGCAAATATTAACTCTTAGGAACATCCCTGCTGGACGTTGCTACTGATGTTGATACCGAGAATAACTTCCATTTAATTTTATTACATACACCGGAACATTTGCATTGTACAACCTTATATAATAACAACAATTGAATTTATTACCCTCACTAAAATACTGGTATATCGTATAACTCTCGGAAACATAGTAAAACCTACACCGCTTCCCTCCAATAAACTCACTAACATAAGCAGTGGAAAAACCCCCACGAACCCGGCTTCCGCTATTGTGTTTGAAACATATAAATGTTGTTGGATGTTTCTAAGAGTTATTCTTTGCTAATAGCCCACCTGAAGATGTAATACAACGAAACCTAGGTCGTGGTACAGCACTTAAAGAAGGTAGAAATAATACTACATCACGTAGTTTCATTTAATAGGTTTTCAATTATTACTCAGATATAGAGGGGTCAAAGTGAATTTAGCTTGCGCTCTATCGTGCGTTTGAATTATAATATTCACAAATGGCTTTTTTCAACCATTTGGAGGTAAATTTTTTAAAGATTTTCAAAGTACTTTAAATACATTTATTTTGTTTTAATTTATTAAGATACAAAACTTGAAAGAAAAATACGTCTAATTAATTTGTAAATCTATTTACAAAAATAGCAATTCTTACTTGTTCCAAAGCGTTTATTAACTTAAGTCGATTATGAAAATAAGAAATAAAGTATGATTTACAGATTCGTTTTATTATCATTAAAATATATTATAAACAGAACACCTTTCCGAGTTTTTGTCACCTTACTGCCGTTATATTAGGACCTGCATCTTGATACTTCCACAGTATTCAATTACAAACTTGAGACTTTTTTAAACAACTCATGTATTTATAATTAAATATGTATGCATGTACACTACGTATCTATTTTCAATTGGATTGATGTTATTTCTTTCCAATTCTATTGAATATATAATATTTTAAAGAGAAAATTACAAGCAGTCCCAAAAATTAAGATGATGTATCTATATTACAATTTAATAAATCCCAAACGTAAACCCTTCACCTGAAATGGGAGAAAGGCAATTCGCCACGCGAATTTCATAAATTTTGAGGTTTGGAAAGAGCTTTAGTCAGATTGGCTCCTTGCGTCATTCACCTGGGGACATTTCGACTTAATGTTCCCGAGTATGAACAAAATCGTTTATGCAAAAAATATTTTTAGCAAAATATTTTATGAAAAGTATAAAAAGATAAAATTATAAGCACTCAGTTCGAACTTTTATAGTACAATATCATTTCTGTATATTTGCAAAATACTTCTAGTATTACCAATTTTTAGAACAGGTGACAAATCGATACTTCTCTCTTTCCTCAAGTATATCCAAATCCATATTTACAGATGTGTGCTGCATTTTACTTGCCAACGGACGGAGATATGAAATTTCATATTTTTTCATATATTCATATCTAAAATATGACAAAATTTTTAGCCGCCTTTTTAAAGTAGGTTAAAAATGATGTCACATTTTATTAAACTATACCAAATTAATGGAATCCGTCCCGTCGCATCAATTTCTTAATTTTTTTTTGTACTCTCATATATTTAATGCTTCATTCTTTGGTTATTAAATGGCGATTTTAATTTAGGAGTAACCTCATTTTTTTATTCTGCTTGTCAATTTAATTTACAAGAATCTTCCTAAACAAGAATACAAATAACGTAGTTCGATATGCACGAAGAAGGAGTTCTGATGACCCACGATTTTGTAGATCTTTCCGTTTTCTTTTGTATAGGTTGAAGATTTTGAAAAATCTCATCTTTGACATTACCGGACTCCGAATATTTTATCTAACTAATATAGTATGGAAAAGATCATTTTGAAAATAATAATTTTTTTAAAGAAAACTAATTTTAAAAAAATCCATAAATTTTAAGCTATGAGATAATTTTTTTCCTTTGCATACTGAAAATACCTATAATCCACCGTGGAGTAAGAATTATTTCTTTTCACAATTTACCTGTTTAACTTATAGCAAATATACTTATTACAAGAGTATATTTTTCACATTTAAACAATTTGTTATGTAAAATGGATCAGCTAATTACGCTATGGAAATCAAACTGCAATCGAGTATAACCTTACTGAATGAAGGCTTTTTCTATATTTTCACGTGTGTAAGCCAACTTCGTCTCTTAGCCCAACCTTACCAACAGGGATATGAATGAACGTCCTTTGAAAATTAAAAAAAATCTAATATCTGAATGAACACTATATCCATAATATATTTGGCTATGTTTAAATTTCTGCGCAATATGTAATTTTTTACCTATGAGTTGTCGACATAAAACTACATAAGGAGAAATAGAAATATTTATAAGAAACATTGATATTAAATTAAATTTTGAAATGAGTAACATACTTATTAAAGTATGTTTATAACTGTCTAACTTGTAAGTAGACTAGAGACTGGTCAGAATGAAATAATTTTTTAAAAAGCTAGTGTTAAAGGTGGGGTCTGGGTTTTTAATCGTTGCTTGTTTATACCCACTCCAGTAATTTCTATCTACTCGCTTTGCCCTTTTCCACAACTTCAGAGTGAATTTGACCCTGCGGCTATTCAGGGATTCATTAGCAGTTTGGAGTTGCATTGCTGCTATAGGGGATGATACTGCCCCACCAGTTATTGGTCTAAGGGCATTGTTCTGAACGACATTATATTTGGTAAGACTGGGCTTACTTGCCAATGAGATGACTTCACTACCGTAATCAAGCACTGGATACACATGTTTTATACACTGTGGATAGTACTGTCTTAGTAGGTCCCCTCTTGGTAGCTGGAAGCCTTAAAAAATCATTAGCATAAAAGGTAAAAGCATGCATTAAAATGATACATTTTAAATATCACATTTATCTCAATGCAAAATTCAAAATAAAGTTCTTAATTTTATTTTCCTATGTATTTCTCATTAAACGAAATATAAATACTAAATGTCCTTTTTACCTATTATTCTAATACAGCAATGCTAAGAACACCAAAGTTTAACCTAAAATATTACTCTAGACTATCAAATGATTATTATCATTTTGGAATTGCGAAATAAAAAGGGAAAAGCTTTGTACATTATCGGTAAAATTATCGCACAAAGTTATCGGACCAATACAAAATATAAACTTAAAATCTCATCGCTCTGATAAGTATAGAGTGATCCGTTTTAACGACATGGTTATCATTTTTTTATTGATCTCGAGTCTTTCGACTATCTTCAACGATGAAGTCGAGATATTGAGATCGCCGTCTTTTTTATTGATCTAGAGTCTTTTCGACTATCTTCAACTATGATTGAAATAAGATAATATCACTGTGGAAAAGTTATATTTATCTTTATAACTTCAAAACTAGATAAACCTTAAGAATCTTTTAAATAATCTTACGAATTAGATATATACAACACAGGTCGAAAATAGTTTTCCTTTTTTAGATTTGATGACTGATTTTTATAGATTTTTGGGTTTCGCTGATTACTGGAAAAATGCTAAAAAGCATGTTTTTTTTCTCAAAAGCACCTAGGCCTACCTAGTTAAGTTCGGATATTTAATTTTATTGCTTCTTATCGGAAATAAATACACTTATTGGTTGCAGCAGACAACAATGAAAAAATTTTCATAAATAGTTTGTTAAATATAACGTAATTAACTAAGTGACATTCCATTATTATTGGACAAAAGGTAGATTCTTAGGTCTTTTACTAAAGATTTCATTTAACCGTAATTAACTTAAATCGTTAGAAGAGAGTTAATGAGGGCAAATTAATAGATTTTTGTTTAAATAGTAACATCATTGTTTTTAAATAATCAGTACTTCTGTGTAATTCGTAACGTAAAATATGTCATCACGAAAGTATTTAAATTCACGTGTTACATTTGTGGGTAATTTATATCGAAAAAACAGTAGCGTAACATTACCGAATTTATAAATAACGTTTATAACATGTATTTCGGCCCAGAAATCGCTAACCAAGACAAAGAGTTGGTCCCACATAAAGTTTGTGCGACATGCGTTCGTGAACTTCAAAATTGGTCAAATGGGCCGAACAATACCTTTGATATACAATCGCTTATAAGACTGTTAGTTTTGCTGTTGCAAAACTACAGGCTACAATTCTAAAACAAAAAAGGACTTCCAACCGTGCAATCGGTAACGTACGCAGTGCATCGCTACCTGAAATGTTACACCGTCATCACCTCCACATTTGGAATCAATGCAAGCTGAAGACATGAGCAGTGATATCGAAGAGGTATCTCAACCTGAAACTCAATTTGAGTCAAGTGCAAGTGGACCATAGTTATTTTCACAGTCAGAACTGAATGATTAACGAGCGATCCAAGCCTGCCAAAAGATGTAACTGTACTCCTCGGATCAAGACTATCATAAAAGATCATGCTAGCTCCTGGCACCTCATTTTCTTAGTATCGCAACAGAAAAAAAAACTTTGTACCACATTTTGCTGAAGATCATAATCTAGTGTTTTGTGATGCTTTTCCTGGCTTAGTGAAAATGTTTAACATCGAATATGATACGAACGAATGGAGTTTGTTCATAGACTGATCACAGCAAAGTTTGAAATCAGTCCTTTTGCATAATAGCAATAAATACGCTTCACTGCCAGTCGCCCATTCTGTACATTTCAAAGAATGCTACGACAATTTGAAAAGTGTTTGGACAAAGTAAAGTACGTACAACACGTTTGGATGGTCTGTGGAGATCTGAAAAGACAAGTATGCTGCTCGGTAAACAAGGTAGCTACACAAAACACCATTACTTTCTCTGCGAGTGGGATAGTCGAGACAGAGGACAACATTAGTTTAAGAAAGAGCGGCTACCGAGAACTGAACTATTTCCTGGGACTAAAAATGTTATGAGAGAAAATTTGGTCCCCTGGTAAATAGCTTTACACATAAAACTGGGAATTTGCGAAGGCACTGAATAAAGAAGGAGAAGGTTTTAAATATCTACATCAACATTTTTCCGTCTCCATTTAAGGCTAAAATGAAAGAAGGTATTTTTGTTGGCCCGGATGTAAGAAAATTGATGAAAGACACAACTTTCGATGAAAAATTAAGTGAAATTGAATAAGAAGCCTGGAAATATTTTAAGGAAGTAGTTAAACATTTCCTAGGAAACCATAAAAGTTCAAATTACGATGATGAAAGTTAAAATTGAAAATTTGGAAAAATGGGATGATTATTCAATAAAAGGTCAAAGAAAAGATAAATAATTAAAAAATTGTTCTATAACAATTGAGCCCACAAAAAGAAAGTAGTGGACGCGTGGTATTTATTTAAATACAAAAGTAGGTCATGCAAATTGGAAAGCAAGTAAACAGTGCAGATAGATCAGATATATCTAAATACTTCTAAACTGAACCAGATAAATACATGTATCCTTTCCATAAATGCATATAAACGTTGTCATGTAAAACTGAAAAAAATCGAGTAATAGTTAAGAGTTTAAATTAACATTGGACGAAGGGCCTGTTGTAATACGCAAGAAATTGATTACGCATTTTTCTATATCTCCAAAGTTGATTATACAATATAATAAATAAAAAAAAACTTTTATTTGAAAATTCTGATCAAAAGTTTTATCTAAAATTTTTAAAATATTATAAAATAAAGGAGATGGAAAATTAGGACCTTCAAAATGGTACGTAATATATTACGTTAAACATAATTTTTAAACTCAATATTTTGCAAACGGGGTTTTTATTTTCAAAATAGTCGATTCAAACGCAGATTTTGTCATTGAATTGTCAGATTATATCATTGAATTGAATATTTGAACGTACTTTAGTTTCTATAGCTTTAAATGGATAAATTTTCTCATATTTACGTAATATTTCACATTTAAAACGTAGATCGCAAAGAATTATTTTACATCCTCCTCCTCTTAACATTTAAAATTCATATATTGAAAATTCATATATTACAAATGTTGAATTTTCGCCTTTTTTGTCTACGGCTAGGAAATATTGATTCCTCATTTTTTATTTCATAGGTAAAGGAAAGAATTATGTTCTATAATATTATTTTAATATAACTCAATTTAGTTTAAAAGCAATTCTCACAATTTTTTCTAAGCTTTAGCAATTAATTTGAACCTTAAATGTTGCTGTTAACATGTAACGGAACATCAAAAAATATACACAGGTTTGTATCCCGTAAAGTAATTTAAACATTACTTTTGATATAATTATTTTTAAAACTTTTTATGAATTCCATCAAAAGCATGGTCGTCTTTTCTTCTATTAAAATAATTTACCTTCATATTTTTACCGAGTTTTTGCCTTTGTAATACTAATGTTATTTCCACAGTATATTTGCAACTATTTTACTTGTAAAATTGATAATTCTAAATTATTTTAACAAAAATTAAACTTGAACAAATATAATAACATATTACATTAACATCGAAAAGGAATCTTACAAAAACAAAACAAAAACGAGAGCATCAGGATTACAAGAAACCAGAGTTGCAAATGCAAAATCAAAATAACTAATCACTGCTTAAAATTAAATTCGCCCTAGTCATATCATAACAGGCGAGACATGTTTTTACTGCGTTTATTCGTTTTCGCTCGCGGGATATCGTCGCGATACGGTGACAGCTACTAAATAATGTACTAATTTTTCATAAAATATTGTTGTACGCTCGGAGCGCAAAGTTTTGCGCGGTTATCCAAAATCTCTGTGATTAAAAGCTTTTTAACTACTCGAATTAATCATTTGGCATTATTGTTTGGACTTCTGAGTTTAACTCCACGTCTAAACTTTTACTGCATATTATTTATAACGGTTATAAATAAACCAAATCAGTTGTAAATATTGGAAACAAAGTAACATGTTTTTATTAAAATAAAAGAAGAAAAAATAATGTAATTTTTAATTGTTTTAGATTAAAATATTATTTTCAGCACTCGATAATTTACTTATGGTGAATATGCGTATTGCATTATGTAATGTAATGCAATACGCATATTATATACATATACATTAATTATATATACATTAATTAAAGTTGGTGACGTAATAGTTCGTTCTAAGAAATTTGCTTTGCAAAAAATAAGTCTTTGTTTACAAATAATTCTAAATAACAGTATACGGAGCTTGAGTCATATTGGAGATATACTGATTGATGTCCTCGGTATTCTAATAACGAGGAGCTCATAATGGATGAAAATATCAACCTACTGGGTTAATTGCTTCAGGCACTAACATATTTTTAGGATTCCGTACCTGTAAAGGAAAAAATAACCCTTAGAAGATCACTTCTTGTCCGTCTCTCTATCTGTCTGCCAAGATCTTTTTTCTCAAAATGCGTGGAGGTATCAGGTTGAAATTATTCGTAAAATACTAAGGTCTACGGTCGCTTGGAGATGTAAAAAATCTAAATCTAAATCGATGTAATCAAGAATTCTAAAAATACTGCCCTTTGTGCCGTCTATTTTGACACTTGCAAGTAAATAAACAATGATAGGGTACTTTCTGTTGGCTTAGAATCATAAAATTTTTCAAAGTCTCATGGCCCAAGTAAATTAAAAAATCCAAAAATTGTTAATTTGTTGTTAAAACACATAGTTTTTTAAAATTTGGATCTGTGAAAGATGTATTTCGTTAAAAAAAATAATTCTGTAAATAATTCAGTAGAAATATTATGTATCATTAAATATATTTAAATACCTAAATGTACCCTCTATAAATACCTAAATGACCTCTAGTAGTGTAAGTTCCATTCGTGCTTGACAGATTTTTTCCATATGTATCTATTAATGTTCTTTCCTTAAGACTGAGATAGAGTATATAACCAGTGAACAAGGGTCAGATCAAGCGAGCTTTCCTAAAGTCAGGGAGTTGGTTGCAGCAGGACCAGACAATTAAAACAGTCCTTGCCGGTTATGTTAAATATTATAAAAATTGTTTATCAAAACTACCTATCTCTCGTGTTTAATTATAAACTTGACTTCATTATGCTGAGAATCCGACCAAACCATGTTCACCAACTTTATTACTTAATCGAATTGCGAATTTGGTCTGGCGTGATATGATTCTCCACCTGTAACATCGCTGAGGAGAATCACATCATCTTAGCGTGATATTATTCTTCACCTGTAACATCGCATTCGAGCAGAGTTGTACAGAAGTTACCAGTATTGATTGAAGTGTAATTTTAATATGAATTTATGAACAGGGCAGAAATCATATTTTAGTAGTACTAACAATGTGAATGAACATGGTGAATGAAATGCAACATGGTGAATGAAGACTTTGGTGATCGTGAATGAAAGTAATACAAGCTTTTTGGTATTACTTCTTTAAAAATTATTACCGACCACGATGATCTCGAAGTCAAAGGACACAAAATATATTTATATCTTTATGATGCTTTTTATCGGATTTATCTCCAAGTCCTGAGTCGGATAGTTAAAAGTTTTTATTCCACTCATCATGATGATACAGCTTGCATTAATGAATACTTCATCACATTTATAAATATCAAAATTAATGGGTACTAAACATCGCATGAATGCGGCTTTTATTAAATGCATTCACAATTAAATAATACCACATCAAGTAATTTAATTTAATCGTGAATAATGAATTTCTGCAAAGTTAACGTTTACCAAGTATATTCAATATTAAATGCATTACTAACTTCGGTTACGATTTCAGTTACCTATGAATAATGTATGTGTGAATGCAATTTTCACTAACTACCTTCATACAAATCGTCTAAAAAAGCTTGCTAAAATTTCATTTTAGAAAACTGACTTATTATCTTTTTATATACACTCGAATCATGAGAAGTAAGATGTATATTCATAAAATTAAAACAACAAAAAACATGCATGGAATATACAAACAGATTCAACAAATAATAATTAATTGGCCATTTTTATATGAGCACCGATAAGAAGTATTTAATTCTTTTCATTTAGCGATCAAATATTTTTGCATATGCTTAAAAATCAAAAACTAAAATTTGAACTAAATTGAATAAAATTCAATTGCTTAAATCTTGTGCGTTTGAAAATAATTTAACTGAACCTATATGCCGTTGCATAGATATTGAATTAAGTGCAACTTTTTGCGTTAACTGTGATAAGTAAGAAGAATATGTAAACAAAACTGTTCATCTTAAACAACATTGAATAGAAGAATAAAAACCTAGAATTCGAAATATATTCGATTAAAAATTACCATGAAAAGGCTTGATATTAAACGAACTGAAGTCATGGTACTCAAATACTCAAAATCCAATAGTATTTGCTAACTGTAATTATACCTCTCATATCTTTCTAAAAGCCATCCAGAGTCAAACAATATCCTTTTTTGAGCCTATAAATTGGTATTGAAAATCCTAAATTTTTGCCGACGTAAAGGATTATGCGATGTTAAGTGTTCAGATTTTTTAAAATTTCTCATTAATTTTTAAATTTATTTATTTCGTATCACTTATTTCTAATTAGAATTTTTGATATTACAGCCCTTAATCCTATGTATTTCATATGTCACTGTTAAATATATTTAATCGACTCGATAGAAAATATCGCGGATTACTTCAATATCAAAATTGGGAATCATTCCGAGATTACAAATTAATTGTAGGGATATCTTTTAGAAGTAATTCTTCTGTTGTCCAAATTTTGCGTTTATTGTACCGAATGAATGATTATCAATATACAAATTGGATAGCCGACACAAAATACGGTGCTGGGACATTTAGTAACTAACAATCTATCACGTTTATTAGAAGATCTATCAAAGCAGTTTACAGAAGATATGGCCAAGTAGCAGATCTTTATGACTAAGTAATTCTGTTATCAGAAATACTTCGGCACTAGCACTGGGTTACGACTTGCAATAATTTCCACATTGATATTCTATCAAATCACTTTTAAGGAGGGAGTCTCTGCTTGATATTGATGAAAATTTTACTTTTCGTGTTTAGGGGATAGATATAAAATCAATCAATACTTATTGGTTGATAACTAGATGCAATAAGTTATTATAGGAATAACACAATTAAATTCAGGAAGAGACCCTCCCTTATATTTAATATGCATATGAAATCTTTACAGTATATGTACCATTCTGAAATATCCACTTCGCTACTTTTTAAGGCTTAATGTAGGGTTTTTAAAATTCTTCAACCAATGGGTAATAAAGGCAATGATGTAATATTTAAATAAAATATCATTCATTATTTTTACAAAATTTTTTGACGATTCATCGATTTACGTTCTAAATAAGAGAGGTTAATGATCAAATTGTGTATGTCTTATTTAACAATGGTATTTACGATGATGTAATGGCCAATATCTTAATAAACAATAGCATTCGTACCTGGAAATTTCCTGCGCTCAAGCAGTCATAACTTTTTCCTATACTACCTTCTAGAATCGAATTATAACGGAACTTTCCAGTTTCTCGCAGTATTCAACTGCTCAACCCCCTGATGGCGATCGCATCAGAGTGTGACTAGATTATGACGAGTTAAAGTTAATTTGACGAAAAGTGTCATCGTTATCTTTTGTCATCCTTGTGTATTTTGGATTTATGTTTAATAAAAATCTTAATTTTTAAAGCATTAATTTCTTATCGTTACGAATAGGTTACCTGTAATATACCGGTAAATATATGTGTGTAAATGAATAAAAATATTTATCTATTTCTTGTAACAAAATGGTTCCTATACTTTAATTAGTATCATTTGTGTCTTAAATACCATATAGAGAGATCTTGATATAGAGAGGATATCACCAGTGCTGGCATTAACATCTCTTTCAAAACATGCTCGGTTCCTGGTACTACAAGAACGTCTTCCCGGATACATTCAGTTATGTGTGTTTTTTTAAATCTTGGAGAAATGGTACATAAATTCTATATTGAAGGTAAACGCAGAAAAACATTTCGAGTAGTGAATATTTTGTTACTTATATAATATTCATTAAAAGAACAAGAAGAAGAACAAATAAAGTAATTATTAAATTACTTTATTTGTTCTTTAATTTTCCAAAGAAAACTAGTATGTTGAGATTATTTTTTTCTGGATTTATTTCTACTTACAAATATTGGCTACTACTCTCTCCCTATTCCTGGGATGTAAGTTATAAAGCCCTGTTTAGCAAAAAAATCCTATAGTTTCTTTGTCAAAATATTAAGTCCCAACACAAACAGGCGCCCGTAGTTGAATTGATGGCTGAATTATACCAATAGCACAATTTTTTGCAGCAGCTTCTTAATTTTTTTGACTTGATGAAGAATGGCCTTCTTCAAACTTTACTTATTATAACATGCGTTCGTTAAACTTTATTAGGTAACTTGGAGAAATAAGAAGAAATAAACAATTTACTAAAAAATTAAGTTTGTTTCTTTATGTAAAGAAACATATAGAATTTGTAATCGTCCATAAATATTAACAGGAATTCAAGAAATAAATTTTTAAAAAATATTTGTGGCTTACCAGTATCGTAAATTATTTGCACTGTTTTTATATTCCTGGCTAAATTTACGAGACTAGCAACAGTCGCCTATGTTTTATTTGAATATATCAATTAGTAATGTTTTCATATTTCTTAGAAATTGTTATATTTTTGGCAAGGATATGGCCAAAATGTATCTTTGTTAAGATAAAATTAAGAAATAATTTCCTTAGTAGTTTGAATTTCATTATTTTTCACGTGCAGGAAAAAAATAGTAAAAACCTAGTTTGAAAATATTACGATTTTGTTTGACCTCGGCACGAAAAAACCTGGCTACTATCACTGCGTATGTGATCGAGAGGTCGTGATGGATAATGATAACCTAGACATCCGTCTTGTTATATGTTACTATATATTTCTTGTCACTGTCATTTGTGTCATGGAAAATGCCACAAGATGTAAATTCAAAAATGTTCTGATATAAAAACTAATAATGTTGATATTGATTCAAATATCTTTATTTTTTCTAAATTTGATCTCAATTCTACCGAAAAAAATTAGTATCATAAGAGAAAATTTAGTTGATTGATCAGCAATCTATTATATGATGAGAAAAAGAACCAAAATAATTTTGCCGCTAAAATGGAAATTATAATTTAATCTGAATAGCGGAATCTTGCTAATTAGAGTTTATTATCATTGTAATATGATTAAAGTTGATAGTAATAAAACATTTAAATTAGTTCGTTCAGCACATGTTTCTATCACTCGTAGATCGACTTCATGGATCGGTAGACTCGACAATCTATTGTACTTTTTATCCAATTTAGAAAAAAATATTTTGTTTTGATTTCATTAAATTAGCTAATCCAATAGAAAACACATCTTGTCTTATTTCAGTCCTTCATCTGGATATTTAACCTTACATTTATTTTCATAAATTTGCAATTTAAACATTACTTTTTACTTAATGTAAATTATATGCACTTAAATTAGGTTTAAGTCACTAGTTAAAAGAAACAATCTCTGGTGCCTATAAAACGAAGATTAATTGTAAAATATGATTGATAAAATATAATACAAAATAAAAATTAAACAGTTTTATTAGCCAGGTTTTAGGATAACGCTCAACTGTTACGGAGTTGCTTCGGTCCGCATACAGTCTCAGGTCTGCATGCATGCGATCCCAAGTCTGCATTCGGTTCGTATATAAGCGAGCGGATTAAAAGCTTTTTCGTTTTCTAAAATTAACTAATACGAATTTTGGTTGAAAATTTAAATTTTTGAATATAACATCACATATGTTCACAATTAAATGAAACTACGTGATGTAGTATTATCTCTACTTTCTTTAAAAGAAAGTAGACATAATGATACATCACGTAGTTTCATTTAATTGTGCATAATGAATTTTTACAAAATTAACGCTAAATACATTCAATATCAGATATATTTGTTTTCATTTATTTTAATATATCGTTTTTTTATCAATGGTAAGCGATATTTTAAAATTTATTATAACTCACAATTAAATGAAACTACGTGATGTAGTATTATTTCTACTTTCTTTAATTTCTTTACGACGACCTAGGTTTCGTTGTATTACAACATCTTCAGGTGGGATATTAGCAAAGATATCCCACCACAATAATATCCAACCTGAATATGTTGTAATACAACGAAACCTAGGTCGTGGTAAAGAAATTAAAGAAAGTAAAAATAATACTACATCACGTAGTTTCATTTAATTGTGAATAATGAATTTCTACAAAATTAATGCCAAATATATTCAATATTGATTATAACTGTGAATATTGGTAGTAGTTAATTTAATAATATTTTACAATTTGGATAGTTCCGTAATTTTCTTTATTAGGATTTGACAATTAGCCACCGCGACTCTTCATGTTGCGAAGTAAAAGGAAAGAAATACAGTGAACACCTTACGGTTTTTATAGCTTTCACCAAAAGACTAATATGATCAGACAAATACACATACAAGACAGGAAATATCGAAAACGCAAACTGTTTTTGGCTCTTGCTCCTCCTATAGAAAATAAATTTTATGCCATTTCTTAAAAATTTAAAGTTCCTACAACATTTACTGAATCAGTGAAGACGTTCTTGTAGTAACAGAAACCTTCCATGTTTTGAAGAGGACTTCGATATCTGCACCGGTGATGAACTTTCCATATCAAGACTAGAATTATATTCTAGATATATGTAATGAAGGTTTAGTAGCAGTTTGGTTACAAGAAATATATTTATATATTAATTTATTTACTCGGATACATCCATCGACACATTATAAATAACCTAATCGTCACGATAATAAATTATTAGTTTAACAAATTTCAACTTTAAATTATACATGAATACGAAATACACAAGAACTACAAAAGATAACGACGCCAAATTTACTTTCACTCCTCATATTTAAGTCACACACTCGTGCGACCGCTATCAGGTGGTTAAGCTGTTAAGCTGCGGGAAACTGGAGAGTTCGGATATAATTCGTTTCTAGAGGGTGGTATAGCAAAAAGAGTATAATGGCAAAAGCGGAGGAAATTATAACGTATGAAGAATGAAAGTTTATTTAATAAGAAAGAGTCATATTAGATGATTTTGTCGAATAACACAGAGACCATATTACCAGAAACCTATATAATCTGTAACGTCTTTCGATGTATGAGTCGTCAAAAAAAATTATTATATTATGTCTTTACTTCTTTTATTCATTGGCTGAAGAATCTTAAAAACCCTGAGTTAAACCCTAAAATGTAGCGAAGTGGATACTTTAGAATAGTACACATACATTTGGTGTGATGTGATACATTTGATGTGAAAATCAAAAATAAGGATAATCACCCAAATTTGTTAAAGCCATACCTATAACAACTTATTTTATATAATGAACCACTAATTATTAATTCATTTAATATTAATCCTCTCGACACGAAAAGAAAACTATTCATCAGTATCAAGCAGAGACTCGATTCTTAAAAATTACTTGATAGGCTATCAATATCAATGTTATTGCAGGCTGTGACCTAGTAATTACCTCGAAATATTTCTCATAACAAAATTAATTAGTCATAGTAATCTACTACTTTGTCAAATTGTCTCTTCACTATTTTTCTAGATATTCTAATAAATGCGATAAATTGTTAATCGTCAAACGTCAAGCACCGTATTTTGTGTCGACTTTCTAATCTGAAATACGTAGATAAAAGGCTCATGGAATTAAGGAAGCCATCAGGATTAATACTACGTCTTGATTTCTTATAGGCTACAGAAAAATTCAATAATTTTGTTTAAAAACAATAAATTTAATACTGTAATGATTTTATACATATTTGTTTATCACTTTAATAATTTAATGTTTACATTTCTGTAACAAAAAGTTAATTCTTTTGTTTTTGAATGCGCATCATTAAATAGAAATTATAACACATGTTTTCCCTGTAATATCAGAAATTCCAATTAGAAATAAATAAATAGAAATAAAGCTGAGAAATTTCATAAATTTTAAACAGCATTTAATATTCAGTCTACATCGACAAAAAATTATGCTTTAGAATACTAATATACAGGCTCAAAAAAGGATGACGTTTCAAGCCCGTACTGCTTCTAGAAATGTAGGATAAGTATAATTATCGTTAGCAAAAGAAGTTTGATTTTGAATATTTGAGTACTAAAATTTCACTTCGTCTAATATCGAACCTACTTAAGGGAACTTATTGAGTTCTGGTCAATACTCAAACAAAATATAATTTCGAACTCTATATTTCTGTTAGCTATTCAATTGTATTTAAGATAAACAGGTTTGTTTACACATTTTTCTTAAATATCATGGTTAACGTAAAAGTAACACCTAATTCAACATCGAGTGCCAAAGATTCTTTTTAAATTTTAAAGCGTTTTGTTTTGAGATTTTATTCATTTATGTTAAAATCCAGATCTAATCCAGTATTAACACAAAGATTTTAAATCCATTTCATAAAAAAGGAGAAGAGAAATTGATGATGAAGACTTTATTGTTGAAGTTGAATACCCACAGGTTTTCTTTGCTGCTGATTAATGTGCGTTTTATTGGGCCCCATGTCCCTTCAATACCTTGCTGGGATTTGTTCTAAAATTTTGACCCCCATATCCCTTTACCGTTTTGCTGGCTCTTATTCTAAAATATTAAGTTATATTGCCGAGTTAAGCTCGTAGTCATTAAGTAATATATTTGGGATTAGTAACCAAATAATATACGTATATAATCTTTGCTCATAAGAAAATTCAAGACAAAGTTTAAGGTCGTTCTCAAATTGACGTTGATTAGAAAGGCATACTACTTTTCAAACTGTATCATATAACATAAAATGTTATATGATACAGTTTGAAAAGTAGTATGATACAGTTTGAAAAGTAGTAATGATTGAAATCGCACGTAAGGGATAGTTCATATGTATTGCTTAAATTCGACATAATATCAGAACGCAATGGACCATTATAGTCCAATGTAACTGAAGTCATAACCAAGATCAGTAAGGCATTTAACAAAATTATTAGTAACCATTTATTTTGATATTCCGAAATGTGATATGGCATTTGTTAATGTAAGCTTAATCAATGTAATCTTTATTCTCATTGTGAATATAATATGAACAGCTTAATTTAGATAATAGTGGAACGAATTTTAAACAATTCGATTCCGGAAAGGGCCTAAGAATCTTCTTACTCCTTAGAGATTTTTTATCGAACTTAAAATCTTATACGTCAAGAAGCAACACAATTAATTATATTATTTTCTGCTTTTTGGTTTCAACATTATGGTGGTCGGTAATCATTTTTAAATATGTTACACCAAAAAACTTGTAATATTTTCATTTAAGATGGTTAAAATTTTCAACTGCCTTCATTGCCTATGTAGTTGTATAAAAGTACACTTTCTATCCTATTCCTAATTTAGGTGAATGCAACCCTTTAATCCATAATGCTAAAGTCTGTATGACCACCTGTTCTACGTTGTAACAACGTAAAATTCTATCTCTAGAACGAAATCGCTATTCGACTTGAACAACACGGTTTTAACGAACCTGGTTTGCTAGAGTTCACGGCAAAAATAAATATCATTTATAATTAAATACAATATATAGATAGTTTTATTCCTTTTCTGTGATATCTAATATAACCGGGTAGGTCCGAAAATGTTTTACTTACCTGGCGTTGGTGTATTCACCTACGCCTCGACTTTAGGTGAGAACCCTTGCTCACTCCTTAGATATTCTATTTCAATCGTAAGGAAACGGCATTTAAAGATATTTATATTAATGCCTGAAGCACTTACTGCAATAAAGTGATATTTTAATCCACAATCATATACCGACTCATAAAAATGTATAATATGTGTTGTAAAAATTTATAATTGTGTTCAGTTGAATTATAACATGGCTTGAATACTTACTGTTCACAGTTACAAAGACAATTTCATTGACTCGAGGTGCATTGAATGGACGTTCATATTCTCTCATTAGTATTTTCTTGGGTCGAATCACAACTTTATACTCATCAGATACCTTGATTCAGTGCTGTTTCGAATACGTGAACCAATTAATCGTGCTTATGTATAATTCTCTGTAGATTTTCAATGATTTCCCGTCTCAATCCACTCATATTTACGCAAAGTTGATCAACTTCCGTTTCTTCAACACCAATGAAATATAGTTACAAAAATTTACGAGGTTCGCTTGAAAACGGTAAGAATGATCTCACTTTGTGATAGAAATATTTTTTAATCCAAAACGCAGGATTAAACAAATCTTCTTGACTGTCCATTAAAGTGACAATGTTATTAGTTCAAGGCGGGCATCATACGCTTCCATATTTTATAGGATGTATATTATTAATTAGTTAGTTTCTCTGGTCTATTCTGGTCAAAGCACTTCCAACAATAATAATAACATTTTCCACTCATGTAACACATGTCTAATGATTTTCTATTGAAATTCTTGGTTCCACTGAACTTAAAAAATTTATTCATTTTGTTTACGACGATATGTTTGTGTTTCTGGATTCATAAGGTAGTGCCAAACTAGGACTTTGTTTTCCTCTTTCACACATTCCTTGTCAAGTAAATAACTTGCAATCGTTGTCTTTCACGAACTTTATTTATAGTGGCTATATTTAGTTCATTTTAATCTTGTTTCTTTGATAGTTTCTTGGTGTCTATTCTTTTTTGTTCATGTATTAAGTTTTCTTTCAATCTGTTCATTCTCTTCCGTTTTGTATCTAAACAGGCTCTCACTCCTCAGCTACCTCATTTCTTCACTGTTGTTTCTACTTGTCCTTTTCAATTTAAAACTGGAAAAATCTTTTATTTTTATTTTGGAGTTCTCTCCAAACTTCACCAACGTTTCAGAATAGAAATTTCTTTAATTTCCCAGAAAAATATTAAAACCGTCAAAAAAAATATCGAATCGTCTAGAAAGATATTAAAATGTTACTTAATACACTATTCACTCAATTAGCAATTCATTTTTGCCTATTAAACTGACACATATATCTTATTATAGCCTTTATATACCATATCTGAGCTGAAATTAACCGCATTATAACCTGGGCTTCTTTAATTTTGCGGAAAAGAAATCCCTTCTAGGAAACTTTTTGAAAAATATTATGATCACTTCACTTATTAAAATTCTATTTTATACACTATTCACTTCTTTAAGCGATTTGTTTTCACTTATTATATTGAAAATTTTTCATTTAATTTTTTTTTTCTTTCACTATCTTTTTTCTTTGATCCACTCTAATAAATTTCCACAATTTTACTTACGCATCCATTCCTTTATTGTCTTTATGTAACTCCCTAACCTGAAACTAATTCTACTACAATAGAATAATAAAACATTTGAGAATGTTTAAAAAATTATGAGCTTTTTAATTCTTGGGGAATAGAAAATAATTTCAATGATCCATAATACTTTGAACATAATATTCTAGATCATTCACAAATCTTAAAGTAAAATCGATAAAAAAATGTAACATTCTTAAATGTTCAAGAGCATTGGCGAACATTATTGAACATTCTAGAGCAGTTTTGAAAGATTTTATGGAACATTGTTCAATATTCTAAATTAGTCTATAGAATTCTCGTACATTTCAAAAGCATTTTCGATCAATATTCTAGAAAATTCAAGAATATTCTTGAGAATTCCAGAACATTTTTGAGTATTTTGGAACATTCTAGAGCAATCCTAAATATTAAAGAGCATTCTCAAATACTCAGGAATATTCTAGCAGTCGATTTCCATTTGGCTTTTTTTATTATTTATTATCTACTTGAAAGTTAAAATTAAAGAGCTGTAGGCTGTAATTATTAGATAGTGACGTATCATATTTAAATCTTGGTTGAAGACAGTCGAGATGACCAGTAATCAATCAAAAGGGCAGCAAACTCATTAAAGCGATAACCTTGTTATTAATTATTGGTAAGACGAATCATTTTACACAAAACGACAAGCTTTCAAGTGCGTATTTTATTTCGGTCGGATGATTGTATTACCTACCGTAAATTGATAGTGTTTCTTCCTTTTGAATTTCAAATGATGGAAATTGAAACCAAATAATTATTTTATCGATTAAAATGATATTTCATTTAAAACTTAAATGTATATAGCATTACAGATTAGATTAATAGGTAAATTTAGTGGCTGATAGCATTACTCTATGAGGTTTATATTACACTTTGCACATTTATATCTTGTAACAAGAACTGAGGACTACTAATTTTCTTTTTGATTTTAATAAAAAATAATTAAAATAAAATAAGAAAATTTATTTTGAATTTTGCATTACGATAATTTTAATATAATTACAATGAACTATTAAAATGCATATTTTAATACCAGTAACACTTGTTTCTTTCTTATTTAGATAAGAGGATTTATCAATTTCACATCGCCCCTAATAGAGACAGACCGTTTTTGAAGAGAGTTATTAAATTTTCCAATGTATGCTAATTTTATACAGCAGTTTGCAATACCCTTCGTTTCTATTCATTAACATAAGCTTTCAATATTCATAGCGGGGGAAGGTTCTCGCTATTATATTTATAATAAATATATGTACACAAACATTATATTACTATATGTGTAGTATATTCAGTTAAATAATTATATTCGTATCAATGTTAAATTAGCAATGAATTTTCGTATGACATAAAAATAACGTATTTTTATATTGATTCTTAAATAAACAATAAAAATATCGAAAGGATTAATTTAGTTTCAAATACCCATATCTCATTTATGTACCAACGTTTCTATTACGTTTTGCAAGAGCAAACGTCATTCTTTTAATTCTAGTGTCTATTCTTTTCTTCTTTTCGAATAATTTGCTTAGGGGGGTTATTATATATTTTTAATATCCTAATAAGTTCAGTCTAATTCAAAATTTCCCTTTCTGTAATGCAAATTGTATTTCACACCAAAATAATATTTGCTTAATACCTCATAGATCGAAAGAGTTGAACATGATACAAACAATTTTTAAAGACTATCCATTTTAGAAGGCTGTTACCTTGTTCAACAAAATATTTAATTTCAGTCTTTTAAGCCATTTATTGTATTTCATCTTCCGCTACGCATTTTCGGATAAAGTTAATAAAAAATATAAAACATGTTAAATAGTGTAAAAATGTTGTAAAAAAATCTTGTTGTTTAGTAAGGGTGGCCAACAAGTAAGAGTAATAATCCATTGGCAGTTATTTGTCATCTCCGCCTCAGGATGTAAACAATCAGATTCTTTGAATATAACATAAACTCGAACTCATCGAAAAAGGAGCCGTGCGATTGTTATTTGGTTGAAAAAAATGTACTTTCCCTGTTTTATGCAACTTATAATTGCACCCTGTGTGTACAACTGTTAATTTTTCATATTTAATCTCGTCAACTTTTATTTAATAATTCTCTTGATGTTTAAAGTTAATGGTCAGTTTTAACTTTGATTAATGATTAATTCAAACGCATAATACTGTTGTTTGTTGATTAATGCTTAACACTAAATACGGAGTAAAACTAGTTCTAAATACGGAGAGATAACGGTTAGTTTAAAAAAACATTAAGGATATTAGAAGACCGTTTTATTTTTTCACTTGTAGCCTGTGCGTTACCCTTTACTTACCTTTAAACTTTTCAATTTTCCCAACTCTGCCTTATTAAACAAAACCACGAAATAAAATTGGATAAAATATTAATCAATAAATTTTGTTACTCATTTAATATGATATATAACACTCTCAGTTCAAAATATTACCGTTATGCTTGAGAAAATATAAACACGCATAAACTAATTAATTTCATTACAGTCATCAGTTTCGCATCGATATTATATATATACTTTTACTTTTCTCGAAATACAACAATTTATGCAACAATGATGAAGCACAATAATTTCATTGCGAGAAAACCTTTTGATTTTGAATTAATTTAGGCTGAAAAATATCTCAGTTTCCGTAATTGAATCTTATGCCACTAGAAACTAAAGTATAAAGTTCAATAGAGTCCTAATCTTGATATACCATCTCATTTTTAAGAAAGTTATATATGAAAGTAAGTCATAATATGCCAATCAAACTCACGTTTTTACATACTACGTAGTAACAAAATTTCCCTTAGATTTAGATGGATTGACTCAGAAGATTTTAATTACGAGTTTAGAACTTTTCTATAAAGCTGTCAAAAATATTTGTGGGTAATTATTTTAAAGTTATACTTTATATATATAGTTATACTATAGGTCAAAATACGTTCCGTTAACGATAGCCAGCGCCAAATATTCAAATGAAATATCTTATACCTATGGTCAGTTTTACATTATGTTGAAAGGTTTTCCCACATTTATTATGATATTCGTTTTGAACATAGTTTGATTAAAACAATTATTATTTACCAGAAGGGCAATGCTGAGATGCTGGAAGAATATCAAAGATCAAAGATTTTATTGATTACCTAACATACTAAAAACGAGAATTATTATCTCGGTAAATACCTGTTCTCAAATATGACTCCTAGCCTGACTTAAAAAAAATACAGTCTTGTAGATTGTTACCTACATTTGCTAAAATATATGAAACGATTTTATATTGCCTCATATGTTTATGCCTAAGTTTAGTTCTGGCTAACAGAATGCCGTCACAGTTTTTGTCTTAAGCGGTCTACCGTCACTGAAACAATGAATGTCTTTTTTGTCTTATTAATAATTTTTTATGTTATTATGTGTAATGTAAATTGTTGTTAATGTCAGTGTTTGCATACGTTTAGCTCTTTGTAATAACATATAATTAGTATCTTTTGTCTTTTTATATATATATGTATAAATAACTAAACATTGTTACTGATAATGGCGACTAATTACAACTGTAACACGGTGGATTTATTGTTTAATTTTTTTTGGAATATTTGGATTTTAAAACTACTTGTTGTAAGAACAATCGGGGGTGTATTAGTCTATTTAATTATGCCCTAAAAATCGACATAACATTTTATGAAAGACTTTCTAAGATAGAATCAATAATATCTTTACGTAATTTAGTAGTCTATTTTAAACGGCCATAATCACTACATCTTTAGGCATTCCATATTCATATTACCTCTTCCATAAATTCATTGGTAAAATAGAGTTTAGAGAAAAACATTACCGGGCGATTTCGTGTTCCCTCGGTTCTTCCCAAGATATGTAGGTGTTTTAATAAACACCATATAAGCCTATATATATCAGGCTATCTATCACAATTTTCTTATGCATCTAACACAAAGCTTTTGATCAATAATCCCAGTAAATAACTCTATATATTTAACTATGTTTATATGTATGTAGAGAATATTAATTGTGTATGTGTGTGTATGTATGTATGTATATATATATATATATATATATATATATATATATAAAGCACACACACATATACTATAATATATCAATAAATTGTAAAGTTTAAATTCTTCTATAACTTACTAACAAAGAAAAGAACGTTCAAAGTAGGAAAAAATAATTCTAATAAATTTGATCCGAATTAGAATTTATAAAGCAGTATTATTTACAAGTAATTTGTTAGAATAGAACTCTTCCAAACCATATTTTATTGGGTGAGAAATGTTTTTATCGTATTCATTCTCCGCCCTGCGGGATATTATTGCGATATGGTGATTGCTACTAAATAACACACTAATTTTCTATAAAATTATTGTTATTTCACAACATAACATTTTCGCCTAAACTTTTATAGTAAAATACTTGAAACGTTAAGTAATAAATAAGTGAAACAAGCTAAAAATATTAGAATTGACTATGTGTGATTTCGATCCCGATTGAAAGAAGGCAAACAATTAATAAAGACAGTACTTTAATTCCAAATTAATTGGTTAATATTTAGTTCCCTTAATGCTTATTTTGTAATTGATATTGTAAAATATTTGTGTTCCCAAATCAATGCATAGGCAAATCGAATTGTGCAAACTCTGTATTTAGAGCTCTATTGATTGTTCATACAACTTAAAATGTAAATAAGAAATTATAAGGAAGGATTTAAAAAAAACGTTGTTGGTATTAAAAGAATTTTTATTTATATAAAGATAAAATAGTAAAGAGTAAATGTTTTGTATAAATTACCAAGTCCTCGAAAACTTACTAATGATGAATTACTGTAACCTGATGACAACAAAACGAGGCAGGTGAAGATTTCACAAAATGTTAAAAATTATAGCTATTTTTCCAATAGGGTTTATGGAACAGCATCTACTTGTTTGATACAACTATCAAATTTGACTAATACATCAAAATTACTTTAAAACCTATAGTTTTATATCCTAATCAAGAATTATTGAAGTAACCTTTCTTTACATATTTCATATGAAATTGATACAATCTGAATAATTCCCAATATTTTACTATATTATAGTGCAATAGTAATGATTAGCATTTCAATTTATTTTTCCTTGCTTGATGATATACACTAGTTTTTAATTAACCCATGGGTATGCTTCATTGAATGACATTAAACTATGTTTCTAGAATTTTAACAAAATATTTCATTCAACATGCGTCCGAATTCTTCTTCAGAAAAATTGTTGCATGGACTTACTAAGCTTCTATTCTTTACAAAGCCTAGGTATAACTATTTTTTGAAACTAATTTTTTATTTAGTTAAATATGTATAGAAAGAATTAAAAAGGTGTACGCTTTTATTAGTTATTAGCTATTTAAATTATGCGACAAAATAGATCATATTTAAATAAGAAAAAAATGTTAATATAATCAATATATGTGAAAACGTGTATTACAATATTTTCCGTCGCAATGTTTTTACCACAATGAGAGTTCCAATAATATTCTATTGCGGGACAGTTTTATGAGCATTTTTATTATAGGGATGTCCCTTTTTAATTTAGTATATATTCGAAATAATATATATACCCCTATTCTTAAAAATCTATGATGAATAATTTTGAGAAATGCTATCAAAGTGTCAAACCTACTAATGCAAACTTTATTACTATTATGGCTCTTATGACTGTTTTGTGGAATCGAATCCTACCTTGAGTATTTCTGTGGTGGAGAATAAGCAAGTGTTTCTAATATCTTATTTAAAACATGATATTGGGATCATTGTATTTTAATAGACTTTGAAAATGTAAGGTTGGATTCTAGTAATGTCCAGAAAGCTGGATCACATGATGTGATGTTTTGCCTTATTCACTTATATTACGGAATATATAAGTACAACTAATTTATCAATATCCTCTTTCCAAGTTAAAAACTTTAGTGGAGCATTTAAAATAAAGAAGAGAATGACGCCAAATATATTCATTTCATTCTCTGCTAAATTCGAACGGATATTCTATATTATGAAAGCAAACTCTTTACGTCAATATGTTTCGAATATTACCTCCTTAAATATTCAGTTGATTAACGATGATTGATGCTATTTAATTATTCAAGTTTTTAAGTCAAATAATTTCTGTGAAATTGTATAAAGTACCATCATTAATATCCTTAAAAGTTGTTATTTAGATAACCTCCAATACAGATCATACCTGTTAATATACTATTTAGTTACGATGAATATGGAATAACTTACTTTTAAAATTATCATAAAATTATACTATGAATTATAATATTATCATGATCAAGTGTTACTAATTAAGTCTGATACATATTCATATTAGACTGCAGGGATCTCAATAATAGTAACACTTGTATGGAAATTTTAAAGGGACAAATAAAGTGTTGGGTTTTCTTCTCATAAATACATAACACATAGCAATTTTTCATTTAGTTTAAGGTTTATAAATTGCTGACAATATTATATACATAAATCAAGAACGTATGTATGTAATCATAATTCTACCACTGACTCGCTGTTGTACTATATAAATAAACTTCATTGTCGACCGCAATCTTGTAATGCGAGTTAGTTGGTCTAGTTTACTCAAGGAGCGAACTTCTCTCTATCCTTGGAAGTTTTCCTTTGAAAATATCAGACAAAAGATTTTAATGTTTAAAGTGTAAGGAACCAGCCAGTAATAATATTTCTCAAAATGCGCTTAAAATACGATTTCGTGGTTATCTTTATTTCTTGAAATTATTATCACAAATTAATTTAAATATTTTTTAGTATTCAAAAGTAATAAAATTAAATGCTACTATGTAGAACTGTTTTCATTTATTTTAATACATCCTTGAAAACTAGTAAAGGCTACGCATTGCACGTTACTTCGCAGATTATTATTTTAAACCGAGTTTAAAACTGGCTAAATGGATTATATAAGAGTGTATAATATTTCTGTTTAACCATTGGCAATTTTAATATTACTTTTTGATTGAACAAAAGTATTGTGCACTCACTTGCTATATGTCATTACCCTAATTTTTTTTCTTTTTAATGTGTGAATAAAAAATTAGGGATGTAGACACCCTACAAAATTTGGAAACTCCCTTTTTTCTTAATATTGATATTATTGGTTTTAAGCTAAAACGAATATAATATTAAGACGCCGGGATGGACTAATGGATTTTACATTTAAAACCCGCAATAAAATATCGGTGGAAAATAAAACATGGCATAATAAAAACAAAAGACAACGAATACGATAACTAGATATCCTATCATCTACCTATGGTTACACTCTTGTCATTAAAAGAAATAAACTGCTTTGAGACTGAACTTTTATAAAAGTTAAAAAATAAAAACCGTATTAAAACAAAAATTATAAACAGAGAAAATCAATTCTTGTCAAAAAAGTCAGAAGCCGGTTTCAAATTACGGTTTAATTCATTTTTTTACCCAAAGTTCCGAGATGCCATGGAATAGGCGAAAGAAAATAAAACGAAAACATTTTTAAGAATAAAGCTGATATTGAATGGAAAAGTTCTACCCAAAGCAATAAGCTTTTAAACATAATGATTATATTATGAACTTCATCCTTCAGTTTTTTACTATTGTATTCCTTTATACTATTGTATTCCTTTATACTATTGTAAATCTCTACTCGTCTAAGTAATTTAAAGGAAAAAATTATCGTTCTATGACTTCTTTATAGTTATTTTAGAACCTTGAAAGAGAAATTTCAAAAATTGTATTTATTAATTTAAATTTATGAAGTGGTTTCACTGGTGTATATAGGCATGAAAAAAATAAAAGACGTTGGCCAGTGTATGAACTTTTCAAAGGACTACGTGCAATGGACCTCCTAAAGCGAATTGTTTATTAAATATTGCTTGTATAAAAAACCTTAGACAAAAATATATTCTCAAGTGTACGTAAGAAGGCATGCACTTATGTAGAATAATTTCAAGTATACGCGTCAATTCAAAGGATTTATAAGAAGCGGCCATATGTGGCGTCAATATTTGTTTAGCCACAATGTTAAGAAAAATATTCTATTTCTTGTCAAAATATTAGCATTTTGACACAACTCACATAAGTGGGGAAAGGGGAAACGATGATAAATGTGCAGCTCTTTGCGACAATTTCGAAGACTCCGATATGGAAACCAAAGTCAATATCTGGTTTACAATATTATCATCGACAAAATGTAAGAAAATCTTGTGGCTCCTTGTATTTTTTGAACAATACTTTCTAGCAAGGTCTAAAAAGACAAAATTAATTTAAAGGTTAGAAAGAAACAAGTACCATGCAATCAAAGCGATTCATCTTTGTTGTTATTAAGCATTTGGTTGAATTTATAAGCTATTTATAAACACTTGCTTCCTATTTACAGATGAATTGCTACACAATTGGCATCGACTGAAATGAAAACATTAAAAAGGAACTAGGCTTTAAATTGAGCATTCCATTTACTATAAAATTTTATTTATAGCATTCGCCATACACAACCATGCAAAAATTGTTTTTTTTGAGTATATTAATTAAAAAGTAAAGATCCTTGCTGATTATACCATTCTATAAAACCAAAACAGCCTGAGGTTATTTTTATTGTCTAATAAATTTTAAACTTACAAAGCCTATGTTAATAAATTATGAGAATCAGAGGAGCTCATTTCAACAACCTAGCCTGTTAATATATGAAGTCATACATCAGACAAGTTATATAATTTTTAATTAACGAATTTTTTTAAAAAGAAGATTAATTTTTGCTTGCATAACCTATGAAGAAGATCGAGTAACCAAACCATGTGGATCAAGTACGAAAAAGACACTTCCTAGGAAAAGGACCATACAAGCAGAATAGATAACAAACTATGCTTGGAAATGATATATTTCTATTCTCTGTCGCAATTATTATTAAAATTAAAAGTCGTACTTTATTTTTTGTCTAAAATAACACAAAACGTTGCTTCTATTATTGATAGTAAAATTGGGTGTCCTGTAATTTGTCACTTTATAAATAAGTTTATCTTTTCCAAATTGCCAACCTGAACTAATAAGATCATTTCATTTTAATTTCATATGAATTTGAAATTGAATACAGATCGTAATGTTTTTGAAACAGCTTTTATTTTATTTATTATCCTTTAAAATAAAAGTACAAATTGTGTATTATTGTGACACATTCTCATTGTTAAACCAAAAAGTTTACTGAATATCTTAAAATTTTATAATAATTCTTATTTGCTATTCAAATCATTATATTATGTGCTGAACCACTAAATATTATGATATTATATGCCTGAAACACAACATTTCACTTCAAGAAATTAAAATTATACACACCCTCGAAACCTCTAAATTCCATTTTTTTTAAGTAATCAGATAAAAAAATAACATAAAATAATATATATATATATATATATATATATATATATATATAAATATATATATTTGAATTCATGGGTACTACAGTATATATGGTGAACCCTTATGAAATGAAAAAGTAAATTCATATTTCATAGATATAAATTATTCCTAATCTAACACTCTATTTCTTAATCCTGTATATTCATTTAATGATTTCATTAATACTTATTTTGCGTATTGATATTATTTTTGATATGTTGATTATTTCTTTTCCTCTAATGAGATCAGTTGAATTGACTTGCAATTTATACATAATCAACTCAACTTTACTTTGACCATATTATGAACAAATATTCACCGTCAAACTAATTTATTCTCATAACTCACTAGATATTATGAGAATAAATTAGTTTGAAGATATCACGAAAGCAAACATTCATTTGGCGTGTCATTGTTATTTTATGAGTAAACATATAACATAATCAACAGTGGTGAGTGGATGAATCTCATCTGCATATTATGTTGAAGGAAAATTACTTATATGAGGATTATTTTTAGAGCTGTTAAACATGAGATTGAATAGGGGCACGTGATATGACTAATCAGGCATTTTATGTGACGTCTATTATTACTATTAAATAAAGGCAATCTAATATTATATTTGCAATGGACAGCTAATTTATTAGTCAATTTTTTGTCTGCAGTTCTAATAAGAAAAATATAGAATCGAAATAAATTATGTCTTTTCAAAACAAATTTTAATAGGCATTTAAATATCTGATGCAAAATTGAAAAGTATTTTTAAATAGATTACATAAAATTTTAAATAGAATACATCTTTTGGCAAGAAAGAAAAAGTTGGAAATTTCACAAATGTCTATACTTAAAATTCAGTAGTTATGTTTAAAAACATGGTACAGATTAAATATGCACGTTAATTAATCTTGACATTAGTAATAATGATTTTTACCGCTTACCTTTATCTACATCTCTTTAAAATCTCACAATTCTAATTACAACTTTCATAGCCTTATTAACATATACACGATGCCATATATTTATGTATGCATGGGTACTATAGGTTTCTGTAAATAGTACGCATCGGGTCGCTAAGTACTTCTTTATTGTTGTTCTGCTAAGGCAGCGTAAAGTAATTTTTGAAAATATTTAATTTGTATATTTTCTGACTGCATGAAAAAATTGTGATGTCTTCAGTAGATTTCGTATCGCGTGCACAAATACATACATATAAAAACACAAATAGACCAAAATTCCACAGCAATATTTTAATACTCGATTTCTTTCATTATTTTCCCCTACCTCTTTTTTTCTTAATTACCTTTAATGCACAGACTAGCCAATTCTAAAATTTTGTTATATATGTAAAAATAAAAGAAGTAGAATAGTAAAATATATATTTATCCAATTAATACAGCATGCTACTATATAAGTGTTTAAATTATGAATATGAAAAATAGATTCATATTTTAAGCAAATGGCAGAATATACTAGGAATGGCAGAATATGTTGTGAATTGCTTACTCGAACACCTATCCTTCCCACAACCCTCCACACTTCATCTCTAGCTACATTGATTTCAGCAAAGCATGTTGAGAAGGAAGATTTTATTGCGCGATTTAAATTACAAGAAGCGCCATCTATTTACATAGATAGATACATTATACTTCTGTGTAATTACTACGGGTCGACTAGCTATTCACTACTTTAATATTGAATAAATGCAAGCTAAATTATTTTCTTTGAAAATGTTAAATTTGTACATCTTTTGATTGAGTTCACCGATTTCAAAAAAATAAAAAACTATGTGTAGCTTTAAATCAACTTCAATCCTTCTATTCTTCCAACACTAGCATCCTAATTGTGTTAGTAACTTTTACGTCGTGCGTATTTATATCAACAAACAGATTAATTCCGAAAGCCGTATTTTCATGTTGTGTTACTTTTTTATGTAACTTAAATTTTTAGTAGATATATTCAATATACGGATACGTTAATTCTGTTTATTTAATATATATTTAGATGAAACTAGACTTAACCCGGGTTTCCATGGTATAGAACTGGATTAAACATTTTGGTGCAATTAAAATACAATACTTCTGTTAATGTACCGGATCTTAATATTTTAAACGGCATATATATATATATATATATATATATATATATATATATATATATATATGTATATATATATATATATATATATTTTTAAATTTTCACACTACAAGGAGCGTCGCTAGGAATGTATTAGTGATTTTATGGCTAGTTAAAAACTTTCCGTTACCTTGCGTATTACGCAACATATTTACGTAGTAGAAAACAATATTATAATTTCTAAATAGTTTGGAAAATGGAAAACTTTCCGAAAACTATCATATAAATACTTATATCCTAGTGTCTATTGAATCCCCGTAGTGCGAGTTCTACTTGTGCCTAACGGATTTTTATTTAAAATGAAGGGATTGACTTAAACGGGTTAAAAACTTACAATGAAAATGTCAGAAGTAACCACTGCAGAAAAAGGTTAAAAATTAAAATACGAATAAGAAATACATAATTGTCAATAATCTGTATGCAATGTTTTAATTATAAAGATTAAACAATTCTGTCAGCAGAGCATAAACCTAAATTAACTAAGATTACACGCCTTTAAGCGTATTTTTAAGCTTATAACTGGATTTTGTTCATTAGTTTAATTAATGTTTTACTATACTTAAAATAAAAAGAAATAAAGAGCGAGTTATCACCTCTAATCTCAAAATCCGTTTTCAGTTTCAGGCATAGTAATGGTAGTCATTTATTCACATCAGTTTGTGACGTATTTTTATCTGTGATTTGTTTATGGAACGATCTTTATTTGTTTCTTATTACCGTAGTAAAAACTACATTAATTCATAGTTCACGGCTATTATAATACTTTTCACTTATTGCATTACAGCTAGGTGTATAGAATTGTTGTATCGTCATGTGTGCCACCTGTATACTTAACTTTCTAAATTTTAGTTAATATTCATGAATATATATAACAATATCATGAAAATATATTAATTTTATTTTATACTATTTATACTAAAAGACAGATAATTTTATAAGTGTATAAGCCCGTTATAATGTTGAGATCAAACTAATAAGCTGACGTCCATTATGTCGATGAAGTGAAGGTCGATCTCATCTGCAGGAGGTTCTTGACACTAAAATTTACGACGTCTGTCGCTTTGCAGCTCGATATAATCAAAAGAATTAATATGCTCAATACTTGTTTCATTATTTGTATTGAAAAGCATTAATATCAATTTATAAGTAAAAATTGCCATTACGATTTTTCCCAAGCAAATTTAGCAACCATTTTTACACCTCCTTGGGTATTGAATATTATAAAATGCTTAAATACTTGTTACATTATTTGTATTAAAAACCAGTAATATAAATTTTGAGACAAAATTTTAATAATTCTTTCGGAAAATGCTTAAATACTTTTTTTATTACTTTTATTGAATATTAATATTATTTTTGGAGTAAAAATTACACTAAATTTTTTTTTTATATGCAAATTTAGTGGCCCGTTGTCCACCTCTAGGGGTTGAATATAGGGAAATGCTTAAATGCTTGCTTTATTTTTTATCTTGCGAAGTACTAATACACATTTTTAAATAAAAATTACTATTGCAATTTTTATCATTACAAATTTAGCCATCCCTTTTCACCCCGTTACGGGTCAGAATATCGGAAAATGCTTATATAATTGTTTAATGATTTGTATGGAAAAACATCAGTAACAAATTTTAATTAAAACTTACCATAATAATTTCATTCCCATACAAATTTAGCTACCCCTTTTCACCCGCTTAGTGGCTGTATATCGGAAAATTCTTAAACAATTGTTTAAATATTTGTATTGAAAAGCATTACTGCAAATTTTTAATTAAAAATTACCGTAGTCATTTTTTTCCTAAACAAATTTAGCCGCATTTTTTCATCCCCCTAGGGGTTGAATTTCGAAAAATTCTAAAGCACATGTTAAATTATTTATACTGAAGAGAATTAGTACCAAATTTCAAGTTGTAAATACTTTAAACATATTTTTCCCCTGCAGATTTAATCATCCTTTTCACTCCTTTAAATTTGTATCTCATTAGAGTTTGTATCTCGAAAAATCCTGAAACAGGGGTAAAATTATTTTTATTAAAGAGAATCAACACTCGTTTTAAGTAAAAATTACCATAAAAATATTTTTTCCAATACAAATTAATCACACCTTTTCACCCCCTTAGGGTATGAATTTCAAAAAATCCCTTCTTAAACGATGCCTCCATTATAAAATCAATACCCTCTTCAAATTTAATATTTTTATCAATTGCGGTTTGGGCTGTGTGTTGATATGTTAATCGGGACATTGCTTTTTATATATATAGATAGTGTATAGTATAGTATAGTAGTATTTTTATGGTTAGTATTTGAGAATGGTAACCGTGGCTGTTCCCCTCACAGCATACTTCACACTTTGATTTAATTACATCGTAATTATCAAGGCAGTTTAAACCCTCTATAATGCCATACTTCATCCTATTCATACTATTGTTATTAATGTGTCCTAATCTTATGTGCCATATATTCCCGTTGCGCTTTTTTACTTCTAAACACTGTAGATCAAGTCTGCTTCGGCAAAAAGTTTCTTAATGTTTCGTTACGAATTCTGCAGTGATTTAGTTCAGATATGACGTTGTTATTATTTTTTATCAGTTCTCTGACCGATAACAGGTAGGTCGAGCGATTTGGAATACACAAAAATTTTTCACTGTGGCTTGAAAATTTTGATCAGTGATTACTTTTACGTGGACTGTGCATAAAACTGGCACCTTGGTTCGGTATGCAACGGTAATCTTTAAGCGACACATGGGCACTTGCACCGGAATCAACACACCAGTTGTATTTACTATATCTTTCGTTTAGAAGCACCATATTAAATGTGTTATATTTTTGTTTTTATTCTACTTTTTATCTAATAGTTTACACTGCTTACTAAAATGTCCCATTTTTTACCCTTGTAACAGATTACTACTTTCGCATTTGACGTCTTTATTTTATTATAACTTGTTGATAGAGTCAATCTGCGATATTTTATACTGCTAGCGCTACTACCAATATGATCAAAATTACACTTTTTCTGCTATTTTTTTAGGGTGAATGCATAGCCTATATCCGGTTCATTTGGAAAAGATGTCCCCGATATAACAATCGATTTTTTACCATCCACGGTTATTGGAATGCCCGGAAGTTTGATAACCACTGAAATAGGCATGAAGTGATCTGATAATCCAGCTAAACATAATGATTCAATCCATTTACCGTTAGGTATCGTGAGGTAAGGTATCAAAGCAAAGTGATCCTCTTTGAAAACCTCGAGTTATCGAGCGTATTTTTCCACTTTCAGCCATAACTTATTCGGACATGTTGTTTCTTTTATTTGCACGTACAATGACGGATCTATTGTGAGTAATAATTTAACCTTGGCCTTGGCGTCCTTTGCAATCGCGGTTGCGTATTGGCTGGCATCACGTTCTCTGTTTATGCATTTGACCGTAGCCTCCAAGATCAGCAAATTCTTCACGGCACGCCAATTCATTGTAGTTGCTCTCGTCTAACAGTTTAGGCACGTTGGTAACAAAGTTTGAGCTTGCCCTCAGTCCACATTCGTCTTTTTTAACTATACCGTCTGATAAAAAACACTGTATAATTGACTAGGAAACTGGCCTGAGACCATAACCTAAGTAAAAAAACATGTTTACAGCAATCGACTGAAACAATAACAAAAAAGAAAGTGTTACTTTTAATTTTTTCTTTTTTTAGTTTTGTAACATTGATACACACCAAAATCAAAAAGATTTTGGTGTGTATCAATGTTACAAAACTAAAAAAAGAAAAAATTCTCTTAATATTAAGAACCTACAACTTTTGAGAAAATAAACTTGTAATTTGTACTCGCCTATTGGCTTACGCTGAATTTTTTTTCCTGGCCTCGTTAATGTATTAAGTTTGGGTTTGATATATTATTGTGTTGTTTTATCTGATTTAATTTTTTACTTTCTCGGACTGGTTTTTAAAATAGTTATTTAGAAGAATTATTATCATTTCGTATCTCACAACGAATGTAAGAAATATTATATAACGTCATGGAAAACACTGTTATTTAAATAGACGCAGAAAACAGGGCATATTTCAGGCCAAAAATTACATTATATGTAGTAATAGAAGTTATAAATATAAACATTTGTTTGAAACTTACATGAATGTATCGTGAATTTAACAAAACATAATTATGTTACAACTTATGTCTCCCAATCTCCCTTAGTGCACTTGTCTCGAACTCTAAACTAAAATCAAAGGATACAATAAAGAACACTTACCTAGTGCGATTGTGATGTCAATTCTCATTATCTTCTAGTCCTAATAATTACATGTAGATATTAAAGCACTAATAAACAAAGTATTATGAATTGATCTCAATTCATGAAATTACGTCGATTTGATCAATTTACAAAATATTATACCTGAGTTAAGGTTTCATTACAAAATCTGAAATAGTTTTTTCTTTATAGTTGCGTTATTATAATTAATAAGTAATGATACAAAATATACCACGTTCGGTATTAGTTCTAGTAAAGTACAAGCAAAAGTACTTTAATAGTGTTATGTTTCCTTTATCATTTGGTTAATTTTATGGATTTTAGAAGATCCGTACTTATGCAATTAGCCTCCAAATTCTGAAAATAGGATGAAATGAAATAAGTTGGGTTTCTATATTTAATAATTTTAAAATCAATAGTTGCAGAAGGGTAAAAAACATGTTGTCACATTTTAATATCAGTCATTTCCAATTTATATACCTTCTTTAATTCCGTAAGAAATCTTGTAAATTCTGGCACATGAATATTTATTCAAACAATGTAAACCCAAAATAACCAATAGGGCGTTGATTTACTACGAAATTAACATATCCTAAAGAATATTTTCAAGACGTAAGTAAATATGAAACAAAATTCTATAAACTTCCTATTTATATGCTCGCTCTGATCGCATTGCAGTCGGAGAGCAAGAAGGTAATTTACGATCGAAACAAGAAATTGTATGCCAATATGAGGAAACTAATTTACTTGAAGACGAAGGAAACGAAGTTAATTAAAAAAAGACTGAGGTTAAGAACAATTTATAAGAAGTAAAATGCCCCTTACATAATTTTTCTCTGCGGGCTAAGTTAATTATATGTTTAAAATCGTGAAAATTCAAATTTGTTTCTCAATAACTTATTTTAAGGATGAAGAAAAATCAGAATATCATTCGTATGTTAAATCGAATACGTGTCTATATATTTTTTATAAAATGTATCTTTTAAAGGGTTATAAATTATTTAAAATGATTCCATGGAAAAAAGGAAATATTGTACATTATTCTCAAATATTACCTCGTTTGTAAAGTTTATCATAATAACGCATATTATTTGTACACAATTTTTTAAAAATATTGTTTTGAAGCTCACCTGAAGTTTTTACCGGGTCAATCACTGCCCTATAAAGAGGTACAAGTATTTTTTTTGGACAAAAGCAACATTTTTTTTGGAAATTAGAGGCATTTATAATAAAGGTAATTGTTGATCGATAGATAGCTGATCATTGAGTTTCGTTACAAAATAATTTATCATGAATTTTATAGCTTGTCCTTTATTCTATACACGAGAAGAATATTAAATGTGTACGTATTTTGTACTTATTTTATAATAAAGGCAAGTAAATGGACTAAATTGACTTCAGTGCAAATATTTTATTGAGCAAAGCAGTACTTTTTTATACAAAAAAATTAATTTGCATAAATAACGTCTTAAAGTAAATCCCCGCTGATTGAGAGGTTAAATTCAGTGAGATCTAAAGTATGAAAAGCAATTAAATATCTACGTGTTGAAAATATATTTCCTCTATGTAAATATTTTCCATTAGAAATGGTAAAATTTAAATTCGATTTATATTACAGTGTCATTGAAATTAGAATCATCAAACATTTGGCTCCATAATATAGTCCGTGGCTTAATAACATTTGCTTTAGGAAATGTGTGGAGAAATACCCATTTTTTTATTAGTTATCCTTACAATGTTGCCAATTTACAATGCAAATCAAAACAAAATAAATACGCAATTGATATTGAGCGATATATTGAAGCATGTGCAAAAGCAAAGTTATTTATTTTTAAATTAGAATATTCATACAGCTTGCGAATTAGTAAGTATATCAATTAATATATGCAAAAATTTGACTCATGGTTCAAGGGAAAAAAATAAGCCCAAGAGCACAGATGACATACTACTGCAAATATTTCTTTGCCGCGTAAAATTTTCAATTGAATACATACTATATTGAGTATGATCAAATATGAAATATGAATAAATCTTTAATCCAGAATATTTACATCTACATTTTTAGTTAGATCAGTTATTTGACTTGGAATAAAATTTCGACCGCTGTTCCACATCATGGACTGCAACGATTTTAACAAAGGAAAATGTAATCATTTCAACGTTTACATGTACACGTGTATACGGGTAAATAATAATAAGCGAAGTGTATCTGACATCGGAAGAAAATGATGTTAATTTTTTTTCATTTAGGAGTGAAAATGAAAAGAAAATACTATTGAAGCAAATTTTTGAAGCTTTTGTATAATGTATTTTATTAAAATGAAAGCCATATATTTTTCCCCTAATTTTCATGTTTATTTTTTATGAATTTCTTGTGTAATGTAGTATAAAATACTAAACAACTGGGTGCATCTGTATGTATTCTTTGCGTTATTGAGGTATGGCATACAATATCACAGCAATTATAACATTCATCGATGCTGAACTTAAAATAAATATCTTGTATATCCGTGGCTTTTTCCCAAAAAAAACACTGCTAGTAACTCATATGAAAAGATCCTTTCTTTTCAATAATAATATATAATAGTGAAATAGTAACATATCACTTAACCCTTAATGTAGGTGGCTACCTTGCATCTCACAGATCCCGTGAATTGTAAATATTTTAGCGCCCGAGTTTCGTAGCGCCCGTTGTTCATTCCTGTGCCTTTCTCCCGCACTCCACGGTACCGCGCAGCTGCTCGGCGAGATTGTACGTACCCGCGTTTGTCTCAAGTGCGTAAAAAACTACCGCCGTGAGTCTGACAGACCTCTGTTAGGTGGTTACGTGACTTTTCTTTAATTGTGTCTTTTTTATTATCTTAGTTAAAAACGACTCTTAGTAATTCCAATATCAAGCGGTGGATGGAACAAGATCTGTCAGACGACGAATACATACTGAGCGACGAGTGCAACGATGTAGAATCTGATGTTGGGATAGATCATGTATTCGAAGAAAGTTTTGCATCGGATTCCGAACATGAAGATTCAACTGCAGTGGGTAATGAACGAAATTCTCCATCCTATGATTATTTTTCTGCTATTATAAGTAGACACCAAGAGTCTTCGTCTAAAGATGATGTGCCTTCATATGAAATTAGAGCGAGACCGAGGAAACATTTTCATACGGGTATAAAAATAAGAGAAATAAGATCGATCTATCGAAATGCCACCTGTGCTGCAAGACTGAGATCTCATTGAATTGAATTTTGGCTTTTATAGGTTTTTTGTTTTATTTTGCGATCTTCAAGGAAAATCATGAAGATTATATTTCATAGTATAGTACTGAGGGCACTGGAAGTATATATAATTGTTGCTGAAAGTCAGTCGTTCTGAAAAGTCATTTCATAGTATAGTACTGATGGCACTGGAAGTATATATAATTGTTGCTGAAAGTCATTCGTTCTGATGATGCAGCGACCCAAGCAGTACGTCGAGAAATCGATGCATCTGCACTGTTTGACTCTTTTCTTGACCGCTGTTATGTTATTTATACAATAGGTATTTGAATTGGTATTGATAAGATGTTAATTGTATTTCGAGGAAGATGCCGGATGAAAATATATTCACCAAAGAACTGGCCAAATTTGGTACAAAAATCCAATATCTTACAGATAAAAGTTTGGGGTACCTACTCAATGCCTATATAAACCTAGGTAAAGATTCAGATGGACATAATTTATCAGCTGGATATCAGTGACTGAGGAAACCCACTTAAGCTGTGATGCCTCCCATTCCTTCAATCGAAGGATCTAACATAACAACGAACAACTGGTTTGCTTTTCTCTAGTTACCAAATTGATTAAGAAGAAACAGGTGATGAGTGGGGGAACATTGAGGAAAAGTCATAAAGAAATTCATCAAGTATTCATGCCAGTTCGTCATCTAAAAATTTATTCGATGGATTTTGGATTTAATGAAGGTTTCACTATACCATCACATGTTCCAAAAAACCGTCATCACAATTTCGAGTATATTCCACGAAATATGCTCAAACTACTCCATAGATCGTCGTACTCATAGATGGCCCTTGGCAGTATTTTACTGACTACTTGACATTCTTATCTCAAATTTCTATGTCGAGAGTCTATCGGTCCAGCCCCAACTACAAGAGATTGAAAGCAGGTTTGAGTTTATGAATAAGTTAGGTGAACTGCTGACGAGGCCGCACATGGAACGTTGGGAAACAAATGTGAAATTGCAACGTGATATACGAATCGGTATTCGACACATCCTCAACAGAAACAAGACTACTCCTGCGGCAGTTCCATGTAGCAGCAGTACTGAAGAAAAGTTGCTGGTTCATAAAAACTGTTCAACTTGCACACAAAGAAACGCAAAGGAATACATATGTTTCGAATGCAAAGTATCAATTTGCTTTGAATGCTCAAACAAGCTGTGTTTTCTTTATTGAAAGAAACTAAAAATTGAGAGTCTGCAATTTTCTTTAAATTGTGGTTTTAATGAGAATTTAGTTTTCTTATTCCACGTTAATAGTTTAGTGAAATTTTTTAAAAGTATGTAAAAACGTACCTATTCTGTATGAAAATTTTGTAAGCCTAATGTAAGAGATATTAAAAGTTATTAGCAATTAAATTAAAAAAATGTAGATTTTCATGTGCCTTTTTTTTCAAACAAAGAGTTTAATGTGTTCCGAAACAACTTTTAATTAATAACAAAATCTTTGTCAAGTTCACGTGGTACTTTTGCATATATTAAAGAAAAATATGACACAAAAAAGGAAACAATGTACACCAGATATTAAACTGATTCAATCCTCTCAGTCCTCGCCGGCATCGCACCGATTCTCAAGTTACATATAAATCTTTCCAAGCCCTCTGTCCGTGTGCCTCAAAATGGAAACATCTAAGCATGACGAGGGTCAAAAGCTTCTAGTAGAAAACCTCGACCTCTCCACTTAACAAAATATTACTTATTATAATCCACTCACTCGTCGTAAGTTTCCCATATAGGCTTTTTCTCGAATGACCTGAGTTTACTAATATAATTAAGAACAACTGAAACTATATTTATTCACCGATATTTGTGTTTTAATTACTTTTGTTTATAAAAAATTACAATATGGGAAAATTATAATAATTTCGTACGGTTATTTTCCTCTTTGACTGAAACTATTGCTTTCTTAGAATTTCACTTCGTGAGTTTTTTATACGTTACCTTGCATCTTATTACCAGATTAGTAATAAGTTTAAAATGTAAGAATAAACTTATTTCGTAACTAAATAAGTATCAAAATGAATTACTGAAATGATAAATAAACATTGAAAATTTATTTTTGTCCACTCTGTTATTGTACGTACTGTACAAATAAAACACGGCGGGTTTGAGTTTTGCACATAAAATGGGGAAATGTTGCTGATATTCGTTAGTGATACACATAAAAGACTGACAGCGTTAATTTGAAAAGTCTGCCTTAAATTTTATATCATTTTTAATATAAATGGCGAACATGTATTGCAGGTTCCATTTTGTGGTGTTGGGTTGTACATGCTGTGATTATCTTTTTTTTTCAAAAATGTTGGTTAATTATTTGATCAAGTCTTATATGTTTTATATAATTATTATATTAACTATATATATAATACATTGAATATAACATTTTAAAGTGTTTTCAATTGGGAGAAAATCTTAAACCAATTTCATTCTCGACGAGATGCACCGACCTTCTAGTCACAATAAAGATAAAGATAATGGTAACAATATGACAACAATAAATGATGTTAACTACATGTCTTACAAGATAGTCTTAACAGATATTATTAAAGCTTGATTAGCACAATGACAAGGCACTCCCGGTTAGACCTTTTTATTCCGCGAGCATTCAGCACATATACATGTATACTTATGGAGTTCATAATGTAAATAAATGTTATTTCTAGTAATTAATTTGATAACTACTTTATGCACATATATTTTAATTTAAGAAATGATAATTGCAATTATTGCCACCGACTCCGTGAAGTGAAATTTTTGAATATTTCAGTTAAAAAGAGAAATATGAATATTAACAAAATTGTGACCATTCGGAGAGAGACATATTATTATAAAATATATTATTTCTTTATGTCTATCATTAATATATAGCCGATATAAACATCGATAATTGAAGAGCGCGTTTTTGACTGTAATATTTTATTTGGTATATTTGGTATACAATAATATAGCCAAGTTTTAGCGAATGACGAAGATTTTAAAGGTTATTAAATTTATTAATATTTGTTGTAAATTAGGCTACGTTAACGAATTCGTTATTATAAGTATTTGGTAGATAGTGTAATAAATAACTTATTATGGAAATATAACTTATTAATTCTAATTCACTCAAGTAAATAAGTACAAGTAACAAATTTCCTATTAACTTGAACTAAACATAAAAAAGTATCAAAAAATATTGTTGTTCAAAAAACTGAACCTATATTATATTAAATCAAGAGTAAATTGTATATTTTAAACGGTTTATAGCGCCAATTGCTGAAAGAAAATTAAACTTTTGATTATTTTTAATTAATGAGACATGATTTATGTTTTATTTGCTTGAACACCAATTTTAGACATTCATTAAAGGAAAGCAAATTAAACATTTGTAAATTTTCTGAAATTTTATTAACATGGAAAACGCGCTAAGGTATTGTTTTTAAAAATGTAAAAGTGCTTAGAAAAAATATTTAATTTTATTTACGTGAAACAAGATTTGTAGCATCAGCCGCAGAGCCGCGAGCGACAGACGAGGCAGAGACCGCGAAATTACAATTGTAATGTTCGAAATAAAAGTTTTGGTGGGTAATTTAAAAATGTGTACTATAATTTTAGTTTCATTTTCTTAAAAACGTAGATTGATATTACTTCAACACACACATATGTTATATATATATATATATATATATATATATATATATATATATATATATATATTTATATATATACATATATATATATATATATATATATATGTATATATTTATATATAATTTATGTATGTTATATCCCACATCTTCCTAAACTTGACTTAAAATTACTTTTACAACCTAGGATTATATTGAAACGGACTGGAATTTTGTGACGCGGAAACCCAATCTCGTGGTTGGAATCCTCATAGCCCCCGGGATTTTCACTTTGTGAGAATTTGAAAAGTTTAACATAGTTTCAAAGGCCAGCCCGGAGCCATGGGGTAAGCCATACGTATTTCCCAATCTCTTATTCAAAGAATGCAATTTGCCTGCTCATGTTTCCGTGGATGTCCCGAAAATAATGTTCTCTAAACGGATGTTTATATTTATATAAAAAGGGAATTAATGTGTACAAAGCCATAAAAATATATTTTAATTCAAGTAACCGATTTCCTTGTCAGAACTTTCTACTAATATTTTAGTTTATAACCGAAAAATCTATAATAACTTGAAATAAAATTAATTTCTTTTTTATTCGGTTATTTTAACAAATTTTTATCAAATTTACTCCCTTGAAAACAAATTTGAATTATTGTGTAAACATGATAGTTGGTAAGTGCAGTTCTTACACAATCACAGCGCGTTCGCCGTGCACTTTTTACGTCAAATATTTTAAGTCACTTTTAAGCCTTTGTATACTTAGATAATTACAAAAAATTGAAAATAATATTTTTCTCGAATAAAAAGATAGGTAACATTATAAAAAATTTCAAATATTATGCTTTTGGCTTTACTGGATTTAAAAGTGCGTGGACTTAAAAGAGTTGTTGATTTTACCCATTGACTCACTGGCATATCTTTAAAACCTACGTATCATTTTCAATGTATCATTTTAAATACCTATGTAATTATGAATATTAATGTATTATCATACAAAGCCAAAGAAAATAGAATAGTAAAATAGAGTCGAATTAATTTTTATACCAATCTCATTTGCAAACACTTATAAATTGACATGGTATAGACACTAGACCTATCGTCATTGAAAAAATCAGTCAAGTGCATAATAAGTATCCCGTGCTATACTTGCACATTTAGTTTTCCGTGCCATCAACCCTCTACTTAAATAATATTAGTAATTCATTAAGTGTACTTTGTGCTTTAAAACTGCCCATCTGCCGCGCTACCCACCGCTGACCACTGTATCACATTGCGTATCGCATGCACGCAAAATTGTCTGGGGAGCGTTTCGACTAAGGCAAACTAAAAAATTTTGAAAAACGTGTAAAGAAAAAGTTGTTACTTGCATCGTGAGAAATATTTTCTGTAGTATAATTTTTCTTCTAAAATCAATGATTTAAGAAAACAAACAATTAAATTGTTTATAAAAGTCAATCAAACTGAAATTTTTCTATACTGATAATTATTGTTCACTCTATCCCCTATTCTCATATTTTTTTAAACTTTCTTCGCCGTTTCTTCTGGTAAAAAGAGCATAGCAATTTTTCCTAATGTTTAAAAAAGTTCATAAAAATCATACGGCAGACGCACTAGCGGATGAACAGGTAGACGGAGCGTCCAATAAAAAAAATAATTAAATTTGAAGCAGTAACTAAATCTTTAACTTAAATAAAATTTTTATGAACAAAATAGTTGCAGAAGAACCCAAGTATTCATAAAATATTACAATTTTAATATGAACATAATTAAATAAATTTTTTTTTATTGCCGCAATTTACTACATGACGTTATTTATATTGACATTTCATTTAATTATTTATCAGATTCAGTATTTTATCAGATTCTTTTAGAAATATAAAATAATAATAATTATATTAAAATAATAATATTATACTATAAAAAATTATCACGTGAAATTAAGAGAGTCATATTCACGTGAAATAAAAGTCATGGGAGTATATTTCTCATTATCATTACTTTCATCTTAAAATAGTGAAAAGTATATTTAATCTCTAAAAGTTTACTAGTTTTTGCGGTCCTAGGAGTTAAATTAGAATAATCTTATTTCCCATCTGTTTACACAGTTCTGAGCACAATCAATCTTTTAACTAGCACAGGTTCATAGCTAATGAGCCTATTTGTTTTCTATGATAAAGTAAATTAAATTTTTGAATTGTGTCATGAATTTTTAAATTTATATTTAATACTTTATTTTAAAATTACATAGCTCCTATATTCTTGTTAAGCGATTTACAGCACATTCTTGGATATTAAGTTCGTAGAAAAATTAAAAAATGGGATAAGGCCAATGTTAAATATAGCTTAATGGTTTTTCCTGGCTATTCAGTCAACCTTTTTGTCAAATATTGATTTCTTTTAAATAGGAATAGACTTGATTATGGCAATAGATAGAGTTAGTGATAATAATTACATAGAGAAGTAATAATATGGCAGAACTAGTAGGAGTAATAATATGGCAGAACTAGCAGGAGTTAAAATATGGCAGAATTTGACATAAATATTGAAAAAAAATTGTAATCAGTTTTTAGGTTATTATATGTTTTGTAATAAATATTTAGATTATTATATTAGGTTATTATAAATCATTATTTTAGGTTATTATATGTTTTTCCGAGACACGAGTTTTGAATTTATGTTTGCTAATTAAACTTGGATAATTACTAAATAGAAAATCAAAGTTTAAAGCAAGCAAAACAACAAATTATCTATCCTAACATATATATTTTAAAATTTAATATTCTCTCTGACCCCTTTTGGGTTAAATTATTTATTCAAGGCATTTACAATTTTCAGAGCAAGTACTATGAACATTGATATATTCACTAAAACTAGCTTAAATGAACATTGATTTAATTTTGATATAAGTTTTAACTTTTATCATATTACAATCTTTGTTGATTTGACTTTGCATTCGAATTTTAATTAATTGATATCATTTCGCATTTAAGTATGAAAAATGATTTCGTTACATAAAAAACAAAGTTAATCTCAGGAAAAGTGACAATCTAAAAGAACAAATAAATAAAGTCATAACCAATCATTCACAAATATTGTTGTTTGCTAAGTGCAGATAAATTAATTCAGTTTAATGGGATTCATGTAAAAAAAGGTAATCTAATAATTTTCTTTTTCTTAAGTTACTTATTTTCGTGATGTTTAATAGATTCACCTAGAACAGAATGAATAGACTTAATTAATTTGAAATATTACCTTGTAACATGCATTTTTAGAAGAGTAAGTGCAAATCCTTATGATGAATCAGGGATGAAATTTAATATGGTTTATTTCATTCCTTAGGTTGTTATATATACATATATTTGCTTTTACGTATACAAATGTTATGTATATATATATATATATATATATATGTATGTATATATATATATATATATATTTGCTTTTACGTATACAAATGTTATCTATTTCATATGCTGTATAGCGTAAATCATTAAAGCATATTACGTTACGAAAAAAGAAACAGGAAACATTATCGGAAAATAAGCAATAAGTATTTTTACGGGATTGATATCGTGATTTTTTCCTGAATCTAAAAAAGGGCCGAATAAACCTATGTATAAAAGAAAACATAGGAATATGCTCAAAGAATTTATTAAAAAAAAATTGCGAACGATTTACTTTTTTGGCCCCAAAGAACTGTCTTTTACTATACAGATATTTTTACGGATAAATAACAATCGAATATTAATGTTAACATATGGACACAATAAGTAAAAGGGAAATTAATTTTCGATCACGCAAAATTTATACACTGACATAGTTTACCTAAAGTTTTTCCATTTAATATGACAAATAAGGCAGCCATTAAAATAATTTAGTAACGAGGAAATAGACGTGAAACATCTTTCAAATATGCGCAACTTTATGAAATTACAAAACAAAATAAACGTAAGTTTTGTAATTTAAAAATTCAAAAAATCAACACATTTTACGGTGATTGGACTACTTTAAGGTAAATCGTCATGTCGAATTGCAAATTTAATTTTAAATGAAGTAACAAATATATTACTTTTATTCATTTCTGCCACATACCGCATATTATAATGTCACTTGCTTCCTTTTTAACTAAAGTTTACGATGAATTATATTTTAAAACCACTAATCCACTTTAGGTTTTCTCAACTCGTATGGAAAATAAACGTGTGACGAAAGTTTTGTCTCGCTCATCGAAATATAAATATATATTTGTGCCGTTACTATAAAACAAATTAAAGAAACACCGATAAGGTTAGTTAAAATATATTTCCGGAAGATTTTCTCCAGAACACTATGCAGCGTCACACTCTACAGTAAAAATGTATAAAAAGTCCCATTATTTCTTGTTTAATAAATTTTCTGTAATATAAACATCAAAGTTGCTGTGAAATATAATCAATAATGAGAAATATGGCTTATATTTCATAAGACATTATTACAAAAGAAAACTGAAAGGCGTATAAACAACAAAGCTATGACGAAAATATATATGTTGGTAAATTGACTTTCATAGCTTTGAACATATTCAACTCACGAGAATGGTTTCGCTTTAAACCTGACTATTCAATAATATTTTTATTATTTTACAGCTTTTTTGGCAAAGAAAATAACTTGTAACCCTTGTTACATTTTTTTTAATAACGTACATTTATGAAAATTTTGCTATTTTTTAATGAGAACCAAGATATTTTTACAAGTAATAAAATGGATGCGGCAATATGTGATGAATAGCTTTTTTAATTTTTAATTTTATCAACCCCTATTTATGTACCGAATTTGACTCTTCAATTCGGAGTTTATGACAAAATATTTATAAATGTACTTGACATATTTTTGTACTTGACAAGTATTTGACATATTTATATATGTTAAATGTGTCAAGTTAGAAGTCATAAATAATGATATGCGTTTTAAAAATTTACGTTAACTTACAATGAGACAGAAAAGCCAAAAGGAAAACATGATGGAGCGCAATTATATACACATTTATATCCTTGAATTACTTCCTCGTAATATTTGTTTGTTAAAATTTAGGGATATTAGTAATATCCTAGGATTGTAAGCGATATGATTTGAATTATGGAACAAATTAATTTTTTTTCTGTTTATTTTTTAACAATAAAGCAATGAAAGTCTTATTGACTCTGTTTGTTTTTTATTTAACTAGTTATAAAAAAAACATAATTTCCAGTTTTCGTCCTAAAGATATTTTATAATTTTTAGGTGATAATATCAATATTAAAATAAAGTAATATTCTTTAATTTTAATTCATTTATCTTCATATTTCTCATATTTTGACTTTTTGTTAACTTTGCATTCCTTAATTGATTCGCAAACTATTTTCACTGAAAGGAGTTTACCTTATTTAAATATAAATTTCCTAAGTACAACGTATGAATACTAATAGCTTTATAGTAATAAAAATTTATTTATTTAGATAAAACCTATGTACTCGACAGTGACAAGACTAGATTATTTAAAATCTTTCGACTATTTCTTATTTAATTTAAACAATTCTAAACTTTTTTCTATTTTATTATTTTTTTCTATTTTATTGTCTTTTTCATATAATATTTTTTATAGATGTGTTAGTAATAGATATTTAAAATTCATATTGCGAAAATATTTTTCATAAAATTTATCATGCTCTAACGCTTTGATCGTTTGAACATGAATTTTTTATAACTTTATATGAATTTGCTAATTTGACACTTGTGACTGATTTGATTTGACACTATTTAAATTTCCTCTGATTTTTCAGAAATTAGGGATATTGACTTTTATCTTAAATCTATATGATATTTTTATATATTAATATAATTAAATATAATTATAATAATAAAATGTAATTAAAATATAATTAAATATCAATAATATAATTAAATGTAATATAATTATAATTAGTATTTAATTTAGTAGTTTTCTCCTCGTATCATAAATTGAATCTCTCATTTTTTATTTGGATTTACATTCTTATATTTTTACTTTTGAACTCCCGTGAATACCGCATGATGAATGTATTGATTATAATTGGCAACAACTGTATAGAAATAATGACTTTATTGCATAAAAGAGGTCTATATTTTAATCATTAGGTGGAATACATATTTTCACCAAATTCTTAACAATTTTTTAACTTTTTACCTTTTGAAAATATGAAATAAAAACATGAAGAGTTGTAATATGATTATATTAAAAATATATTATTTTAAATAATTTAAAAATAACCCAAACATTTAAAGGGAAGAGTAAAAATATTATATACTTTTTAAAAATATTATATTTTTTACTTTAGTTTTTATTTATGCGATGGAAACTAATTAATTTCAATCATTTGAAGCACGATCAAAATTAATAAAGAGACAATTTAATAAATTGGAAGTCTTCAACAGACATGATTAAGTGAGCATCTTATGTTCACGATATTAGAAGCTTAAACTTATCTGTTACATTGCGTTATGCTAAGCGGACAAGTCTTATCATTATTAACTAGAGCCACTGTCACTTAGATTGGTAAATCATTTTGGCTGGGAAGTATAATCCACATAATCTTTAAATATTTCCACTTTGAGGTCTACAGGAAGGAGGCTTTAAGGGATTTACGTGTGACTTGAGGATTTGAGAAATGATGTCAACGACGATTTTGGATAAAGACATTCTCATATTTGAGAATATTCGTTGTTATATTTTGTATCATAGTTAGATGAATGTGTATATTGTAGGTATTAAAGTACAGATTGTTTTATGTTGTAGAGAAACTTAAAACAACTTTTGTAATCAGTTCATATCTACTTTGATTTGTTCCAAATCCACGACTAGTGGACCGCATATTACAATTTATAGGTGACTAATACATTTTCTTTTATAAACAATAATCCAGTATAAATTTATGTCTAATTTTTACTCCTTTCATTTAAATCAATGCTTGTAAAGACTTTTATAAATTTTTGTATAAATTAAAAATTTATAAATCCCAATAATGTGGAAAGTAAATCAGAAGAAATTTAATCCCTTCTCTGTTCTCTTAAGTCTGACTGTTGGGGCTCGTTTAACTTGGTAGGCTTCGTTTTTATTCCACGTACTTGGAATTGTCGTTAATCAGAGCTAAGAAAAAGATATAGTCAAATATAAAGGTGACTTGTATATTATTCGCAATCATAATTTTATGGTATTGAAAATAATTACAGCGAGATGGTAAGATAAAAGAAGAACTGATTGGATTATTGATTAGGGTGGACTTCAGATAAACTTGGCATGGCCTTATAGTATTAATAATAGATTAATTTTTTTTCATAATAACTTTCGATCGTGCGACTTTTAAAATAAAATTTTATTAGCTTGTTCCTGACACGATGAAACTACTAAAATATCTCTCAAGCAAGCACATTGTACCGATTTAATAAAAAAATTGTGCTTTCTATAGACATGTATTACTAATTAATTAATACTTAATTTTAGCAAAGAGGAATTATATTGTTTTGGAATTAAAAGTAGCCTGAATGCCAGTATGGTTAAAAAATTTGCATTTAAATGCATAAATGGTTTTTGGATAGAAATTTTATAATATTAGTAGTAAATTAAATAAAAATAAACTTTGAAACACGCATACGTCTATATTAATTTCCAACATTTATATTAAGTAAAATTCAAATTCAAATTAATAGATTTATTAGGTTAAATTTACAAAAAACCGACATAAATCTAATATTTACTATTGATGTTAAGAGCAAAAAAATTCAACGGCTTCACGCTATTATAACTTTTCTGACTTTTTTATTTCTTCAATTTTGATGTTTAAAAATATTTTCACCATATTCCCAACGGCCTTTTAGCTCGTATTTATATACGGCGACAGCTACAAAATAAGGCTATAAATTCCATAAAATTATTTGGTATTCCAAGTACAAAGTGTTTGAATATATTTGGCGTTAATTCTGTAGAAATTAATTATTCACAATTAAATGAAACTACGTGATGTAGTATTATTTCTACTTTCTTTAAGTTCTTTATCACGACCTAGGTTTCGTTGTATTACACCATCTTCAGGTGGGTTGATAGCAATTGAGTAATTTTCTTATTTTTGGTTAGGTTTTATAGTTTTAATAAATATCCAATATAAGGTCTATATTTTTTAATTATTTTAATTTTGTTAATAACCAAATCATTAATAATATTTCAAAAATAAAACAATTATTTTGTAGCAACCGAGAAAATTAATGAATTTCTTTTATAATAGTATACTATTTTTTGAGTATAAAATTAAGTTTTATACAAGAGATTTATTTATCTTAAATGTATATTTAGTAATATTAGTATACCTAGTTAGTGGTCGCCGCGGTGTATTGTATTGATTACAAGGCATACGGCTTTTGACGGCGCCCCACAAAGATCGTTTCCCGGTCGAACTCGGATCCCAGCTATGTGTCTGCAAGAAGTCCGCCATATGTATCGCTTGTGTACATTATAGTCCATAGATAAAATAAAAAATGAATAAAATAAATATTATGAATCTATATTTAAGTTCGTAATGCTTTTCTATGTATCCCTACAATTCTTTATAAATTGATACTAGTCAAAAAACTATTTAAACGCAAATAAGAGTAGTTTATAAAAGTTCCAAAAATAGAAAAAGAAAAGTTCACAATTTAAAAAAAATGTGGAAACTTTCTTTTCCATCGTAAAATGAGATCAATCTTAGTAATGGTTAGTGTCACTTTTTATTTGACAATAAAATGATCATTATCTCATTCATATTATCAATACCGAGGTATACCGATAATATATATTGAATATGAATACATAAATATATCAATGAATATATAAATCAGCGTGGGTCTAATCCTTTTTTATAAGCTTGATTACTAATTTACCCAAAATTTATAATTTATGTTATTTGAGACACAATAAATAGATCGCATTGGTGAATACGTGTAAATTAAACTTATGAATATTATGTTTCTACGAACCTCTTCATAAGATAAAAATGGTCGGTCATTTTAGTCCTTTAGTGCCTTAAATTTTAATTATCGTATATTATTTTAAGTAATATTTCTAGAAATAAAACATCTTCCCTCCATAAATACACAATAGCGTTAAGGAGACAGTTTCAATTAATGCTACTTGAAAGTCATTTACTTTCGTTACTTTTTAAATGAGAAATGGTAAAAATATATCACAATCAAAATATATTCAGTATTTCTGAAACTGTTGCTCAAAAAATGGTCTAAAAATATTTAAAATTTTTATTTAAATTTTTCAAAAACACATCGGCTATTTTGAACACAAATTCAATTACAAAAATTACAATTTATTTCTGTACTTAGATCATATAAAAGGTCTCATGTAGAAAAATACCCAAATATTAGATAGTAATAAGAGCTGTTTTTGCATCTGGTGATAATATTTTTGGTATTTATAATTTAAAAGAATTTATATTCAATGTGTAGTTTAACTAGTAAATAGTGTTCAAAAGTAATTACATTGCATAAGTAATTTTAAATAAAATTCCAATAGTTTTAATCTATGGAGAACGGACTTATGGAGTTATTCGCATACTCAGAGTCACCTACAACTTTTCTTACCAGATCTATCAGATTAGTACCACCAACAGTAGGGGATGACTAAATAACATGGTTAACTCATTCCTGTTCACCTGCTTTAAACAATAAATAAGAATTTAAAATGTTTGTGAGTGCTTAGTGATTACAAATTAAAGTAATGCTTATGACATGGGCTGGTTTAACCGTATCTGATATTGGTACAGAGAAAAATTGCTGTAATGAAAAGAACGATTTCAAACCGCGCCATGGAGTCATATGTAAATAAGCAAGCGGATAGACGAAGTCGTTTAACTAATATAACTATATTTTTAAACGAAAACAAAAACGCAGTTCATTTAAAAGCTTTACATATTACTTAGGATAACATTCGTAAAAAAATTATGTCAATTCGCAAAATTAATGAATATGTTGATCGAAGCTAAAAAGCTTAATTTCATAAATTCTTATAAGACCTTAAAGACGGTTTTATTTTAATCCGACGGTTTTATTTTTATATTATATTTTTAGTTTCTTTAAATAATGTTAAAAAGTTCGAATTTCAACATTTTCTATACATATTTAATATAATCTGTATGTACTTTATTTTCACGATATTTTAACAACCTAGAAGAAACTAAATTTATCATGTAGATGCGGACACTGAGGTTTTTGTAAAAGTCATTACATGTCATTAAAACTATTATAATTGGTATTCGGTCGTGGTTACGAATCCAACACGTATCAAGCGTTTCACTTGAATATTTTCAGGTGCTAACAACCCCAGATTGGGCTTATTTAAAAAAATGTTTAGCAAAACCTACAAAATTTATGATTACGAAAAAAATATATGTTATTCTTGACAATATTTCTAAAGTCTTAGTTGTTTCCACAACACGACTGAAATATCTCTTATATCTAAAAAAGAAATCGTAAACATATAGTAATATAAAGTTTAAACCAAATTAAGTCCATTATTTATAACACTTTATGAATAGAATTAAAAAGACAAACTAAAATCTTGGTCGATTTTTATTTTCAATGAAGTAAATAGAATTTCCATAAAAAAACACGTCATTTCTTTAAAATACAAAGACGCGTTTTGCGATGTCTGTTGCTTCGCTTTTACTCGCATGCAAACCGACAGTTTGCAAAAAGCAATAAAAATAAAAAGCGATATAATTAAATTAAGTTTAATCTTACTTTTGGATCTGTGCTTTAACATCGTAGGAATAAGTTTAGTTTAGATTCAACGATATTTTGGCATTTTTTTGTTGATGCAATGAAGCAACAGATCGACGTTACTTTCTGCACTTACTTTGTTACTTATATAAAATACATAAAAAGAAAGGAAAGAATTATATATATATATATATATATATATATATATATATATATATATATATATATATATATATATATATATATATATATATATATATATATATATATATATATATATATATATATATAATTTTTCAAAATCTTACTTAAACTGTTAAATACAAAACTGAAAATAATAAACATCACGAAATTAAATCTTTCAGTTATATTAAAAATATAAAAACAACAAAAAGTAATCTAATTGAAATATACATGTAACACAATTAAATGAAACTATGTGATATAGTATTATTTCTACTTTCTTTAAGTTCTGTACCACGACCTAGGTTTCGTTGTATTACAACATCTTCAGATGGGCTATTAGCAAAGATGATCTTAAAGAGTTAATCTTTGCTAATAGCCCACCTGAAGATGTTGTAATACAACGAAACCTAGGTCATGGTAAAGAACTTAAAGAAAGTAGAAATAATACATCACGTAGTTTTATTTAATTGTGAATAATGAAATTCTACAAAATTAGCGCCAAAGATATTCAATATACATCTAAGTTTGATCGATTTCTTCATGTAAAAACAATAGTCTTTAGAACAAAAAAAACATTAATTTTATACTAAAATTAACTTGAGGGTGCTGTATTTGTAATCTGTAATAATATGGAGTTTATATAAAATGCTAAAATTGTTATATAATATTAAATTGTTAGGGAAATAAAAATAAATAATTGTAATTATGAGCAATAAAACAATGTAATAAGGTTCATATTTTTTTTTTAAATTTGTTATTTTTCTAATATAACATTTCTGAATATACCTGACGATGGAAAGTTTAGACGTTTATAATAACGTTATTACGTTATTATAAACGTTTATGTTTATGTTATTATAATTTACAGTTTTTTATAATTTTCTCCGAAGTTAAACATGAACAGGAAATTTGTAAATTTTTCGATGTTAATTTAAAATTTTACTTCAATATGAAATGTGATTGGAATTTCAGATATATTTTATATAGCAAAGGTATATCTCTAGGATTAAAAAAAACAGGTTTCATTTTATTTAAAAAATTATTTAAAAAATTTAATATGTTTATATTAATTTTTGGTATGAACATATTAAATTTTCGTAAATATTACCCTAAAATATTTTTTACGATGAAAATATTATTCTCCGTAATAATTGAAAATATGATTTTGAAAATATCGAAAAAATATAGCTATTCTGAATATTCTTTTCCTCTAAACGAAATAACACAATATTTTTTTTATTTATTTCTGTAAATTATCTTACTCTTTTATTTTGTAATCAGACTTGTAAATTTTTGTATTATAGGGTTTGTGAAACACATAAAACATTTTTTTAAGAAAACGTTATGACACATTTTTTGTTTCATAAATTACCGACAATTTGAAAAGTTTGAATGAAATATTGAGAAAAAATTGATTCAATTTTGTTCTGAATTTCGAGGTTAACCAAAGGTATAATAAGTTAAATATATTCATTATAATTGTTAAAAATCAAAATTTCATCCAGTTAATTCCACTGGTTTTTATACTATTCTATTGAATACATTATATTATACAATCATACCCTCACGCACGCACCAACACATAATATACATAATCGTGTTTCTTTGAAATAGTTTAATGCACTTTAATTAATTCTATCTGAAACCCCGCTTATTAATTAATTTATCACCTACGGGTAAAATAGATACAAATCATAATGAGATACAATGAGTGAGTCTTTCCAGAATTAGGTTAATTTCCTAATATTCTTACATCACAGCAATATTTTACGTACGATATACGTTTCAATCGATAGGTATTGGAATAACGAGCTATCGAAAATGTCTAGAGAATGGAATATTCTGTCGCGAACATCCCAAAGTCTCGGCAGTAGTGCGCTGACACCAGCAATCGTGCAAGCGGTAAGTAGGGAAAAAGCGCAGAGCGTCGGTTCACTCTCCCTGGCACACGAAACTGTAACTGACTCACTAGATCGAGGCTGTTGTAACAACTACGAAAAATATTATAAAGCACAATTTTGCCGAGTTCAATAAGCTTTTTATGGAGAGAACGGTGTTTAAACGCGTACAACGCATGGCGTGTTGAAGCGACATTGCAATGTACATATAAATCGTTTTGCACTCGTTCGATCTTATCAGAGTACGTGACATAGTATGGATTCCAGACTGCAACAGCATACTTAAGTTGACTGGACATGAGATGGATAGAGGATTTGATACGTTCTCATTTGCTTAAAGGGATCTTCTCATAATTCTCAAAAGAAGGCCCAACAAAGCGTAAGTTTGCGAGGTAATTTGCTCAACGTGAGTATCAAAATGTAAGTTGAGATCGAACATCATGCCAAGATCACATGTGTGATTAACAACAGACTTTATTTTTAATGTGTGATATTTTAGTACATAGTGAATGTCTTGAACTTCAGTGTACCAAAAGAAATTAAGAATTTATCTAACTTACGGACACCTGTCACCTTGTTAATGAAATAAATTTTATATGGGGATGGTGCTTCGGCAGAAATAATATAGACAGCTTGCTTAAACCTGGTTGGATAATTACCTAAAAACATTCCTTAGTATTCTCATAAATTAAACGTACCAATAAATAAAAATTAAAAGATAGTAACTAAGAAAAGTTAATTGCAATAGAGATTTAAGTATAGTAGTAGCGAAAGTACAATTTTACTTTATATAGGAATGGTTGGTGTCATATGGATTTTTTTCTATATTATTACATTATCTCTTCTCTAAATAAGATAAATAACTATATCAAGGAGCTTTATTTGACTATAGACTACAGTTTGTCTTCTTGTAAGAATGGAAATTTCGTAGGATCCATGTTTCTCTCTTGCCTTATATTTCATTCTTTTTTGTAGGAATATTGACTAAACTAAGAAAAGTTCATTGTAATAGGAAGAATAATCTGGAAAATTAAGATCTACACCCGTTATCAGAATTTGCGAAATATCAGTGGTAACATCCAGGTACGTTTGCGTAATCATTTGATATGTCATTGGTGTACATCACCGAATTCCTAATGTAATATATAGAGGGAGAAATAATAAAATCGATAATTTATTAAAATATATATGGCATAGTTAAAATTTATTGGTCTAGATTTTTTTAAATTATACAGCTTCAAGGGGCATATTTACGTATCTTGTCTGAATAAGATACTGATCGAAAAATTCGACATTTTTTTTAAATTCGGAGTTGTTTATTATATTAGTTGGCCATTAGATTAATTCAATTCATTTAAGTTTTTCTTGCGGACAAGGTTGGTTTTTTCAATGAAATTAAAATAAGAGGAATATTAAAAACAAAAACTTTTAAGAGTAGAACTTTCGATTCACACTTAGGCACCTATAAACACATTTTGGGTGATTAAGTGTCAATAGGAATTTTGTAGTGCAAGAAATTTATATTTTATCGTAATTTTAACATATGCAGTCTCATAGGTAGAAATGAGGTTGTATCTTTTTGCATATTTTTAGTGAAATCTTTAGAATTACATCACACGTTAAGTTGTAAAAAAATAGTTTTGGAACCCTCATAATTCACCTAAAATTAAACTTTATAAGACCTTTTGCAATTGACATTCAGTATAACATAGGTAATTTAAAAAAAACGTATGCATTCTTTGTTTTTGCACTAAAATTTCGATTTAACTACTCTTGTGTGTTAACTATTCAGATATTTGCGGGATAAAATATTTTATTGCAGTGCCTAACTTCAAGATTGTACATGAAAAATTTTCTGATAAGTCTGACGTGGATCTAAAGAACTATTTTATTTATTATTCTAACTAAAATTTACATATCACTTTTAGATGTTAATTATTAAAATATATGTGGGATAAAATACTTTATTGCAGTGCTTAATTTTGAGTTGGTATATGAAATTTTTTCTTATAAAATTGTCGTTGATCGTTTCGGCAATATCTAAAGAACTATTTTACCTATTCTTCTAAAATTTAGTTTCGATGTTCTTATAAATTGTTAATTAAATGTATTAATTAATGATATCGTATTTTTATATATCTAAAATATGTTTTACGAAGATGAGACGAGTTTCATTTTTAAACACCTAATTATTATCTGATTGAAATTTTCTAATTATAATAAAAATTGCCAAAAAATTAAAATTTATGTTCCAAATTAGTTCAACATGGAAAATTCTTAATAATTTAATATAATTGTCATTATCATGCATCAGTAAATTTCTTATTGTCTAATTTCAACCTAACATTTTCAATTTAAATAAATATCTCATAACAGTATTCTTCCCCAAGGTTTCGCAATGTTCGTGGATGAGCCAACATTTATTGTAGATATATTTACTGGATTATATATAACGTTCGGAATGACGCAAGAATGCCTAATGGTAAATAGAAGGATTTACTATTTAGTATTTCTTCCTATATGTAAGAATTTTTTATTTATCTCTCTGGAATACCATCTGGATTGTATATCATCATACTTAAGGTCTCATTTTGGAAAAAAATAGATACAAACAAAATAGAAGAGGATTGTATCATCCCTTTGTAAACAATCTACATTATTTCTTGATCATGCCTAATAAATAACTTTTGTTCGGTATTGTTATGCAATGTGAACTTTAAATTCGGACCAAACAATATTTTTCGTTACAATATAAAATTATTGGTCGCAAAAATTATCATAATCAGAAATAACTCATTTATTTCTTGTAAATGAGTTATTCCCGATTATGGTAATTTATGATTGTTTTCTCATCCTCTTTTTAATCAAAATAAAAACTTAACTGAGCCGTTGTGACCCAATACTTATAAATGATCTAAATATTCCTGCATTTGTATTTTGTTATTAATTTATTTGGCTTGAGCATTCGAACGAACATTATATAAGAATTATTTAATAAATCAAATAGCTTTCACAAAATATCTGGTATTAAACTGTCCATCACCGTTTAACTGAAATATGATCTTGTAATTTCTGTGATGTTCTTGTAATGGCAGCCACTCAGATATTATTGGGACATAAACGTAATATTATTTAGATTTCCGTGAACGTAATATTATTTAGATTTCCGTGAACGTAATATTATTTTTCTTATTTAGACTAACCTTGAAATTTGGGTAGATAATTTTTGTTGTTATTTTCTGCTATTTTTAGTGACGTAGAATTTGTTTGGCATATATACCAAAATTTACTCGATCAATATTATAATCAATGTGCAAATTGAGCAAATGATTTAATAATTTATAACTTAAATATATTTGGCTATATGAAGACATTAGTTGAACAAAATGATTTCTTAAAAATACTACGATGCTCAGGAAAGAAATGACTTTGTATTATTCCTAATACTACTACATGTTCACTTAAGCACTAAAGATTTTCTGTCTCTGTTAAAAAGCTCCCGAGGATAATTCTATCAAAATACAAGTGTATGTAGTCATGTAATAATATATTGGTCGATAAGTTTATTTATCCAGTACACCAGTTTTTGACCATTGAGTTATTGCTTTTCATTTAATAAATTTGTAATTTGTCGATTAATCCAAAAGAGCACCTATAGATATTTTATGCCAGGTTTTTTAAAACAAATATATTGACATTTTCATATGTAAACTTTTTCTAACAATTTCCTTCATACTAAATTTAAAAAAATGCAGAACTACGATATGACAAAATCTACGGCAATGGCGTGAAGAGATATAAAGTGAACCACGTATTTACCCTGCATGAGTGGCTTGCATGAAAATTATTGTCTTTGACTATATCTCCAATAAAATAGACATTTTAGCTCCATAATGGGAGAATTTTTTTGCATCACCATTTCTTTTAATTTACTTTTACGAAATCTTCTTTGTTCTCTTCGAGAGTCTTATCTGTAACTCTTTTGTTAATATTCCAAAAGCTGTACATTAGGTTTAAACATTTCTGTCATACCAAAGCAATATATTCATATCAAACTAAAGCAATATATCTGAACCGTAATTTTTATCTGTTTAAAGTATTCGATACAAAAGTATACTGATGAAATTACAGTTAAGATGGAAATTCCCTATAATCAAGCTAAGTACCGTATAAATTTCATACATTGAATTAGATTTTAATTGTAATATCAAATTAAGAAATAATGACAAAAGACTAACATTAAACTTGAGTACGAAAATTAACCAAAAAAATAAGAATTCCTAAGATTAAACAAAAATTTAATTTTGGAAAACTAAATGAAACTTCGTGATGTAGTATTATTCCTACTTTATTTAAATTGTTTACCATGACCTATTTTTCGTTGTGTTATAACATCTTCAAGTGGGCAATTAATAAAGAACGAATCATTACTAATTGCCCACCTGAAGATGTTGTCATACAACGAAACCCAGGTCGTGGTTAAGAATTTAAATACAGTAGAAATAATACTACCAACATCATATAGTTTAATTTAGTTTTGAAAAATTAAAATCCTGAAGGGATGAAATTGAAGTTTGATAATTTATTTTTAATTATTGCTGAAATTTTTTGCAAGTGTATTTATGGAGTACCTTCGTCAAGTCGGTTAGTAAATTTTAACATGACGATTACGATGGTTAGTTAATTTTAAGACAACAATATTAAGGTTTTTTTTAAATATTAATAAGTTAAATTTACATTATGCTTCTCAATATTTTAATTACATACTAATTCAATTTTCTTTGAGTATATCTTTTATTACATAATGCAAAATTGCAAATAATATTTTTAAAAAAATTACTGTTTTACATACTATACCACGATAAGTTGAAACGAGACTTTCCATGAAGTTTAATCGATGAAAAGAACATTGCTGCATGTTCTTTTACAAGTTACCACAATATCACTGAAAATATGGGCTATTAAATTCCTTTGAAATATACACGTCCAAAGGTCAATTGTGTCACACTTTCACAAATAAAGTCAAAGAGTTTCCTTAACTTTTCTCTCACACTACAGTTTAAAATACCACCTTTGTCTGAATGTTTTTTTAGTAAAAATTTGTATAAATTTAAATTGAATTCAAAGCTTCCAAAATATAACAATAAATTATATTATTAATTTAACGGCTTAATATTTGTTAATAAATTAATTCTATATCACGTTACTAAAGAAGGTTTACTTTAAAGTAAATATAAAGGAAGACTTCATTATTGCCAATAGAAATTCAGTTATATAAGTGGTTCAGCATCGTCTTCTAAAATTCAGAGTATTTTCAGAGATTTTCTTACGAAGACTACAAGGAAAACAATTTGAAAGTTTAACATGCAAAGTTGGAAGACTTTTTAAATCTGAATGTAAAATATATTCAGATTTCTTTGCATTGTGTTACCAGATTCATATGTAAAAAATATTATCTTAAAGCTATTAGCTACATACGTTAGGAGAGATATAACATGTTACATTTTTTATAGAAAGGTAAGTGAAATATAATAGAAATATGGCTTACCTAAATAATTTGTACAGTATCACCTATATAATTTGTAAAAAAAAGACTAGTCAGTATATATTATATCTAGTAGGATATTGACTAAAATATAATATAATTTTCTTTATATTTCCAGATAACTTTTCTGGAAACAATTGTCAGCAAATGGTAAACTTATAAAATATTTAAATTTATAAACGTGTCTGCTACAATTAGAAGTTATTCAATATTCAAACTTCAAGTCACTTTCGGAGAAGGTAGTAAAAAAAATTAAGTTTCCCCATGCTATTCGTTTATATTTTGTACTTCTTGTTTTAAAATCCCTTACGTATATCTCGAAAACAGTTACGATTCTAACATCTTTGCACTTTAACTTTGTTATTCAACATCGCGTTTGTGGTCAAATTTTAAAGTTAATATGACTGAAACTGAAATGATTGTGTAAACTAACGAAATCAAAATGTTTTCAATTTTTAAATAATTTCGCTTCTTAAAATAAATTATAAACTTAAAAATCTGCGCCAAAGTGTATTGCCCATCCCAAAGCCTGCAATGTCAGAAAATAAACAAACAAATGAATGAATCTTAAGAAAGAATAATTTTGAATATAATAGCTATATTAAAATGAAAAGTTGTATCGAAAGCAATTAGTTTCAAAGACTAATTTCGTTTATTAATATATGAGTACCGTCCTTTTCTTATTGCTTTAACTTTTCTTCTTGTTAATTATCCCATTTTTCAAAAAACATATATATAAATGGAATATTCTCATAATGCAAATAGAAATTTGTCTCCAGGTTCTAAACACAACCCGAGAATTTGCGCGTTCTTAGCATGTAACATATCACAATCTCTCCCGTTTCCGTCACAGATCCGACAATAATATCTTGTCTAACCCCTTTTTAAAAACATATCTTGTAAATCTCTGTATAAACCATTACGCTTTTAAAATTATAACGTGGAATTGATCTGAAAAATGGTTTCCTTTCATATTTAATCATGTATAAATTAATTCGAAATATTACATTTCAAAATAGTATCGGGAGTTTTTTAACTCTCCTATTTTTGAGATGTAAGTCCTCAATGGTTTATGTAATAAATGATTAGTCGTCTAGAATCACTTAAATTATTAAAATTATTTTATTTATGTACATATATCTACCAATTGTATAATTACCAAAATGTGTCCATTACTGGTCAACTATCGGAAAGTAACAGGGCTCCTTACTTTCAAAACTCAACGAGACGACTTATAAAGAATTTCAAAGGACGAAAAACGAAGACTTCTTCAATTGTTAATTGGTGAAAGTCTTGTCGTATTATGAGTGTATTTTAGATAATATTTTTCTCTTTTTCGAAGAGCAACAATAAACTTGCGAAGTTGGTTGAGGTACGCATCAGAGGTAAGAATTTCTCATTCAAATGAAGATTCTAATATTTTACGCCGCATGTAACCTACTAGTAGCATAGAATTATCTACTTTGCATAGATTTTTATATCCAGCAAAGTGGGCAGCTATTGTTTTCCGATATCTAGTAGTCACAGCACATGAATAGCTTCGTTTTTAAATAAAAGCTAACGTATGTCTTTAATTAAAGAGAGTTTAAATTTTTTTTGAACCTTCTCTATTGGATACGTGAGCAACCCGCAAACCTCAGTTGACCCAGAATCCATTTTACCAATACTTGTCGACAAACGAATACGTAAAGCCGGTTCTTAAAGTTTTAATTAGCGTTATGTTTAGAAACTATAAGTAAAATACCCTTTTAATTAAGAGTGCATTCGCTCTCAAAGCTAAAATTGCGATGGCTGCCACTCATTCAGTTATTTTCGAACTATTTAAATATTCACTTTATTCATTAGATCATGTTTCTAACATTTTATATCTCCATTTTTTCCTCGGGAGATCGAGAAAACAAAATAAAAAAGGAAATGTCTGACTTTCATTCTAGCAACACATCGAAGATATAGCGACGTGACGTCTATCTTTGAATCTTTTTTCAAATGTGCAAGAAAATAATATTTTAAAGGAGTTTTAGAAAGAAGATAGACTAAACAAAAGTTTTATTTAGAAACTAAATATAATTTTTAATAATATTACTTATAACTACACACTTTATTTGATTTAGGTATTATAATCACAAATTTTACTACAAACGAAAATTTATTGGGGATATTTTACTGTATATAATTTACCGGTATCGGTCATCAAAATCGTTTATGAAATTAGATATAATAAACTACCAAATAAACATTACAAAGATATTTTGTAATGTAAAATTAGAAAATTTTGTAATAAATATTTACTTTATTTTAAAATAGAGACTGCTGATACGATTTAAAATATATTCATTTAAGTAAAAGTACCGTAGGAATAAACTAACAAATGTTAAAATTTATTTAATCATTTTGCAAATTTGGGTTCTGATTTTTAATTGCTAACTCATATGTCACTGGTTAAATAACTCAAGCAGCGGGAGAAGTGATAAAGTGAAATAGTTTTTTATCCAGATTTTGAGAAAAAGCAAAAGTATTTATTTCAATCCAATAAATACTTATTTGGGTATTTCAGTCACGATATATATACAAGTAAACTATGTATATGTGAGCACAAATGTCAGTTTCTCTTTTTTTCGATTCAAATTAAATTTATTGAAGTTCCAAAGAAGAGGTAACGTGTTAAATTTAATTTGTCGCTTCATGACTTATATACGTGTGTTTCATTTATTTTGAGGCTTGTTATATTTTCATCAGGTTTATCATAATTTTATTTTTTTTCTTTGATTTCACTACTATTATGTTGGGAAAATATGTTTCAAAACAAATTAAGTAATATAAGTGTGGAAGTATATATTATCGCGCAAAATACTATGATCTTTTAGTCACTCTATCTTTTAGTCAGTAAAGTATATTTTATAATACAAATAAATAAAAGTTAATTATAAAAATCCATCTCTTTCCAAGATGCTATTTTACAGATATCCAAAATTAACAGCCGTTGCTACTTAATAAATACGACGATGAACTATGTGGGAAGAAATTTTATGTTCTGGATATTACTAACGTTTTTTATGTGTGATTTTAATATTAGATAGAAAATAAACCGTAGTTTATTTTAAATAATATTTTTAAATTAACTATTCCTTTAAAGTCTTTGTTTTGTGTCACTACGATATTTAAAATTCAAAATTATAATATTAATTTGACTTAAGTTATTAAAAATTTATTTTTTATTAAGAGAAACGTTATGTTTACTTAAAATAAAAAAAATATACTTGAATGAAAATCTTATCGTCTGACATCCTTTCTCGCATAGGCTTGTAGCCGGGGGGGGGGGGAGGGTAAAATAATTTTGTATGAATATGAAATATATTCAAACATGTTTTATGAAAGAAGTTTCCCATTACACATAATAGAGTATGTTTAATGGGTGTAAAGAAACATATTTTGCTATATAACTATAAAATTATGTGAAAAAATAAAATGAATAATTCTACAAAATTAATTAAACATTCTGAACTGTATTTTCAAAGCACGATTAATACGAACTGTCAAGGTATAAAATGTGATAAAGAGAAAGAAATATACAAGTCAAATGAAAGTTTTATGCGTTAAGTGCGGTAGAGTAACAAATTATTTATGGGTCTAGTATCACTTTTGGTATAATCCTTCTTGCGTGAATATAATGATCATTTGTATTTACACAAAAAGGCTTATATTGTATAGCTGCACTTTTGTTATAACATTTATCGAATAAAGAACATTATATAATTAATACAACGATTACACATAAATCTCTTCGTCTGTCATCCTTTTTGGATGGTATCTTTTATTCTATAGTCATGAACACTAATTAAACTGCACATCATGACCAGGATAGCTAAGATTAAAATTTAGATGGTAAATTTAAAGTCATACCTTAAACTAGAATCTGTTTTAAATTTCTATTTATTTTGGTAGAATATTTTGAAACAATAAAAATAATTAGACTGCACATCAAGACTTGGCCAGGATAGCTAAGATTAAACTTTAGATGGCAAATTTAAAGTAATATCTTAAACTAGAATCTGCCTTAAATTTCTATTTATTTTGGTAGAATATTTTTAATGACTCATTATTAGAACTTAGACTTTAAAGCTTGTTAATTTTTCTTAATGTTAAATAAACAGCTGAGACATTATAAGAAATCTTAAAATTTTAAATGCATTGTTCAGAATTACAATTCTATTTTTTTATACAAAATTCTTGTTTTACTGAACGGTATACGTTAAAATACATTTCTACGAATGCGAGTTATTTCAATAAAGCAGAATTAATCGTAACAATGTTACCATGTAGGTGTTTTTGAAATAAAGTTCCATAAGTTTACCATACATTTTACACTAGCACTTTTCAAACATAACTTTTCATGTTTGGTAATTGAAAAAGTGCACATGTTTCAGGGTTTCATTTTTATATTGCCAATAATAACGAATGAATAAGATTTTAATTAGGAAGATGAATGTTCTTTTAAATATTTTGGACAATAAAAAAGTGGAAATAATAATGAAACCAAACAAAAAAATTGGTTCATGCACAGTAACAAAAATAAAAAAAAATTGATAAATAATTTCTCTTATAATAATATCTCTATAACTGTTAGGCCTGAAATAATCGAATTTATTGTTTGGTGTGTGTAATCACCTCCTGCATCTCCGACAATTCGTTGTCCACTCCTAACAGGACAACCTTTGTATATATATATATATATATATATATATATATATATATATATATATATGTATATATATATATATATTAATATAAATATATATATATATATATATATATATATATATATATATATATATATATATATATACATATTTATATATATATATTTAGTTTAAGTAAAATAGATAAGTTTTTTAACAGGTCTTTCATAAAAAAAATTAAGAAATATTTAAGATATGTATAAATGTACGACCAAGAAAAAACCCAGCGACGCGGATATGCGAAGCGGGTTTTAAAATTGTTTAAGAGAATTTTTCTTATTATATTCATAATGCAAGAAGGCTGCTTATTTCAGTGTCTCAAAATGCATCATATTTACAATTTGCTATAGTGGAACTTTAAAGACAAATTTACGTCTAAAAAAACGATGTTTACCTAAGCCAAGCATTTTCTTATTTTAATATCGAGTAGGTTCCATGGTATATATTCAGACAATTATACATATTATATTTTATTCAGAATCTAAATAAGATAAACAAATTTCCAAGATTCCAAAAAAGTATTTTATAGAATATAAATAAATGGTCTTCATTAATAAAATGTAATCTTTAATTTGAGCACTTTGAATAGAGATCAATGAAATATTTATGATTCTCAACTTTATTCGTGTGAAATAAATTGACATAGCTTACGTGTTAATTAAATTTTTAATTTATTTATGTTCCAATTATTAAAATACCTGTTCGCGTTCAGTAGTAACAGTATTTAATAAAAACCTAATTAATATTTTAAATTGCTTTAAATTTCAGGATAAAAGACGTATATAATATTACAGACTATAATATATTTATATTATAAATTTCGTGTAGATCCGTTAAGAAATTACGTTAAAAAACCTGCATCTATCCGTATCAGATAGTAAAAAGTAATTGGGTAAAAAATCATTGAAATTACTCAAAACAAATACAAAAATAAACTGACAGTGCTCCTTTTGACTCTTAAATATGGATGCAATCGAATTTATGAACAAATACGATGAAAATATGTTCATATACACATCGGAATACACATCCGATGCACATACAGCAGCGAGATTCCGAGCAGTTAATTGACACACGGTAAGTGGGGTTTACCGCAATTGAGCTGCGTTCGTTTTCGATTTCTTGTTTGTAAATTTCATGATATTTAAATATTTATACGAATTTCACTCTCTTGTAGTTTTGATTGTCAATGGAAATATGATATACATCCGTAACTATTGTTCTATTAGACAAGTTAATATAATCTAAAATTAGCCATTTATCTAAATCAAATATTGTTATTTTATTCCAGTAATATTGCGTAAATTTGTTAAGTAATAGAGTTAGAATCGATGCAGCAACAGGAAGCAAATTTATTTTTGCATATAAAAAACTGTAAAATTTGCGTGTTTATACATTGAAAATTTTTACGAAAATTACTAAGCTTTAAAAATAAAATAATAGAACACAAGAACATGGTTTATGGAATTTTTGTGTGTTCATCTAGGTGGACACCCTTCTTCCATCTCTTTGTGTACTCGTTATAATTAAATACATTTGTACACGCATCACCTAAAAATATTGAACCAATTATGGATGTTGTAGATATGTAAATAAAATACATTCGAAAATTAAAAAAAAGTGCTAAGCTACCAGACGCCAAGTAATTACAGAAATATATAATGTACACGTATACATCAATTAATCGCTCTAAGTATATTTAAGCAGTACTTACATTGGTGAGAGTATGGCCAGAGGTATAGTAGGGGGTAATGTGGGAGAAGTAGGCACTTGAGTAAGTAACCTGAATACCCTCAGATGCATGAGGGCAGGCATCATCATTAGTAGTTTTCTTCACATACATTTTTTGATGTTTTATATGTTCGTTATGAGCTTATTCAATTTGTTCAATGTTTTAATCTATTGTTAAAATTTATAATTTAATTACTTGGTAAGTTTAGTATTCTCTCCTATAATTTTGATTGTCACATATTTACCTTATTATGTATACATATGATGAAACTGTGCAATGAGTATATATTCTAAGTATTTACAAGAAAATCAATTAGAAGAACATAAGAAAAGTAATAGAATACAAAGGTCTTCTTTTTAAATGTTTGTCCATTGCGAGCATCACAAAGAAAAACTAAAAACATTTGTGTGAATTTTTACTAATTAATTGTTGCGTCTATGTAGCATATACGAATAGGCTATATTTTATCACACTTGATGAATGAAAAGTACATATGACAATTTGACATTTGAATACAAAGTGTACTTACTTTAGAAAGTTTATTAATATTATTATCAAAATAAGTAATGGTATGTCCATATACGAACGAAATAGTGAGTGTGGTTGTGGGTGTGGTATATATTTATATATATATATATATATATATATATATATATATATATATATATATATATGTATATATATATATATATATATATATATATTAAATTCAACGCGCACTATTGGTAAACTTAAAATGTTCGATGGTTTATTTAATGGTTTTTGTTGGTCACTTTAATGAATTTTGTTAAATAATTAGAAACATTGAGAAATTATTATATTAAAAAAACGTGTTCTGATACATACATATTTCATTGCCACGTACATCTCAAAGATAATTTGTTTTACGTATAAATGTTTCGGGAAATGTAGTCTTGTACTATATTTCTTGAAAAATTCATAAGTACATGTATACATATAAATATAAAAAAAATTATAAACGTGTGCAAACAAACATTATTATCCAAACAAATATGTTTTCAGAAAACTCATAGGTATGAATTATTTGCATATTTACATTCAATTTAAATTTTATTGCGGAATAACAAAGCCTTTAGATTATTACAAGAACCGATTAAAAATATCCCAGTGAGAAATAATATTTAGGATTTACCATTAACATATAGATATAATACATTATTTTCTTATATTTGTAAAATTTTCTCATCTTTGGACATAAACACTTAAATTACTGAGGTAGAAATGGCCAAAACCTACACATGAAATATGTGAACCTACTTATATGAATATATTTTATCCAGCATAAAAGTTTTTATTCCTCAAGTCATTAATTTCAACAGAATTGAGTTTATTCACGTAAGTAATGAAAAAGTATTACACGAAAGTCACGTATGACTATTTATATTTCGCTAATTTAAATGTATGACGATGCAGGTATTTCTATAAATTTTGATCTACTTTTTAACTCTCTTTTATGGTATTTAATACGACGAGAAAAAGCAAATAATTTTTTAAAAATATTCCGTTTTGTATTTAAGTTCTTTCTTCAAGGAATATAAACTTCCAAATTATTTATACCTTCTGACTGAGAAGATTAGAGTTACATTTTGGATTTTTAATGTAGTAAATATGCAATGAAGCTTTTATGCATGTTTTTAAATAAATCATCATTTTGTGAGTGAGTTCGTTACCATTTTTAGTATTATTCTCAGTTATATTAATAAAAGTTTGAGCATCCAAATGAGCAAAAGGAAGTAAAACAATAATTTCTTTCAGAATTTTTTTTAATATGTTCCTTCAGATACAGCAACATTAATGCTTATACCCAAATACATTATAAAATTAGTAATATTAAACATACGATTTTGGAAAATTACGCTTAAAGTCTTTATTCTTTTATATTGGGTTTTTGGCATAAACTTTAACATTAAAAATATGTATTATCAAAATTTTTCAATATGGCATACTTTTATAAGAATTTTCTACATACATACAGGGGCCCCAGAAATCAACGTTAAGTCGGAAACGGAGGATATTCTCTCGCAGTAGACGAAATGACATGTCAAAGCCTCCCACTCATCTTGGTAAAAATGGCGGCATTCGCTATCTCGCTTCCAATTGGCAAAATATCAAATCTATGGAAGCATTTTGATTAGATAAAATAAAATGAGCCGGAATAAAATATAGTTTCATTAGGATTTTTGACCTTATCTAACAAATAATATAGCAAGATAGAAGCCACAACATTTTGTAATCCTTATAAAGTAACTTGCCAAAATAGGGTAGTAATTTTTTTTCAATACAAGCATGCGATGGAATATTTTGAACGCATGGTTGGATAAAGAAAGATATTTTTTAAGTAAGGCAGTTTTTGTTTTTATTTTAGACTATGAATAATGTAATGGTTATTCAGGATTAAGTAACAAAAATTTTAATCAAGAAAAATTACTTGAAATAAGATCGCAGAATGCTAATTTTCCGATTTTTTTAAAAATAATTTTAATTTTAGAAGTACATGCATGACCTACCTTCTTTTCTGATTTTTCTGAGAATTGCCACCAGCTGGCTCATCACCTGTTTCTGGCATTACGTTGACTTCTTGGAAAACATGTATATATATACACATGCATATATGTATGTGTGTGATTTTTTTTTCTTAATATAAAATACGTTTAATAAAATTGAAAGTTTATATCAGAAACAACCGATAACAAAATTCATTTTGAAATATAATGTTTCTAATTTTGCGATGTCTTTAGCCCAACGCTTTTCCTTTAAATTTGCGCTTTCCGACAAAATACTAACCTTCAGATATACAAATGGCAAAGAGAAACTGGAAAAAGTTAAATTATTTTGGAACTTCCAAGAAAGTTTCAAAATAATTAAGAAGAAAACTTAAAATGGCAATTCCATCTTCCAAATTACAATCGCTCACCGCTTCGCAATAGAATTAACGAATACGGGCAAATTACAAGAGATTAAACTTTGTAAAATAAATATTATTGCTAAAAGTTTATCGTTCTGATAAGAAATAATTTCATGTCGGCTTATTTCTGAAAAATTATTTCATTTTATTCCTTCATCGATTCATCGGCTTCCAAAGTGTTTCAACATTTGGAGAAAAATATAATATTAAAGATACCTTCTTTTCAAATGTTGTCTTTTAGAAAAGTTTTTTGTGCAGTTTAGCTAAATTTCAAAAAGAAATGATAATTAAAGAGTGATTAAAAAAATTTAACCATAAATAATTTATCCATTGTGACTTCATCAGTTATATGTATAAATTACTACCAAGGTAGATGGATTAAATGTACTATTAGTCTATATGGTTAAATGTAATACTCGTCTATATATTTATAGCAGTACATATAAATAAATCGATTTAATTTTTAATTTTTACATCTTCCTGGGGGATGCGCGCGATCTAGGTAATTTACCAGAGTTTTAGGCTGCTGTTTTATATAAAGTGGGTATATAGAGACATATTTCCTTATATTTTTTTCAGGTAAAATAAATTTTTTTGAATAAATCCTCAAGAATTTCTACACCGTGCTAGACTACGTAATAATTTAATCTGTTGCAATTTCTGTAAGAATGTTTTGTACCTTAAAAGGACTAATAAACAATTGATATGTGTTTGTTATACTCGTGCACTAAAATGAATATGAGAATATTTTATGTAGAAATAAAAATGATAAGGGTACACTTTATAAGATAATATTGATTGTAATTTATACGAAAGCATTGATTGAACAAATTTTTTAAATTTATATAAGTTACAAAAATATTTTGATACTCTTTGTAAAAGCATTGCAGAAACAATCAGGCAAATTCAAATTTTGATACATAAACTCAACATCAATACTTAATACATACTATCATTATGCGACATAATATTTATTTTTCTTTCCCTCTTACTCAATGGTAAACTTGTTCTCGAACAACATCCCGTTGTTAAATCACTTTTTTCATCTAAGGAGAACCACAGATAATGTATTATTAGTGAAATGAAGAAAGCTGAATGACAAACCCCACGATATTGCATGCTCTCTAGGATATATCTTTTTCATAATCCATATAACTTTCCTAGACCTTACAAAGTTGTTAGTCGAGATAACTTTGAACTAGTTAGGGAATAATTACGAGTAATGGCAGAATGGGCACGAAAATATATAAATTATCTTTGCTCATTTACATGGAATTAATATAGCAATCGCATAATAAAAATTTGCATAATCGAATAAATAGAATTCGAATTGAATCGGGTTAACAGTTAATGTAATATTGCTAAATTTTACCTTTCTTTTTATTTGTCATTAGATTTTCATTTATTATAGATATTTTAGCTGTATTCTTATTGAAAATTACATAATTTTGTAATTAATTATTTCATAAATTAACTCCCATTGACATTGTTCAGCAACTTGATCGCTTACAAAGAAACATGACTGTAAATACCCAAAAGTTACCTTTTACTGCAGAACAAAACATCACAGAAATTTAGCCCATAGAAGCAGGTCTCTTTGGAAATGATTATCGTTTTTCCGTTTCTATTTTGGAATTTCACTTATATAATTGACGTAAATGCGTAAGAGTAAATTAGTCCGCCGAATCTTACGGTCATGGTAAACCAGGAGTCCAATTTTTGATAATTCCCATTAAGTTTTTTGATAATTGAGACAACCCATGCGCAGAATATTTAAATTTATTTTCATTAATGATCTCAAGCTTTATGTCAAAAGTTCGAGGTCGCGGATGATCAGAACATACGGTCTAGCATGGATAATAGAGTTAAGTAAAGACTACTGTTTATAATTTTATGCAGATAAATGCTCACTGGTGGTTACAATTTGCTCGCTGTCCAATCTGCTGCAAGTGTTGTAAGTGCATTCATTTGTTTTATTAGCATATGGTAATTATAGGTTTATGTATGCATTTTAATAAAAATAGATTAAAATTTGAAATAACAGATTATTCACCACGATATCTCTATGACATACTGGTTATAATATGTCGCAGTTTTTTATTTACGCCTGTCACGCGAACTTAAAATTCAATATTTAAAGATTTGTCGATCTTGACATCCAAAAAGTCTGTTCGTTTACTATATACTAGCGTGACCCGTGCGAAGTTTTCGCATTATTTATTCCATTATGAAGCTCAGATGACAGATCAAACCAATATTTTACTAAAATTGACATATAGAGGCGCAAGTATCAAAAGCATTGAGCTAAAGCGCCACTTTATTTATACGTGAGTGGATTTGAAATTAAACAAAAATTTTACCGACCGTCAATCATATTGACGTTGAGCCGTTAGATGGCAGCATTGCTGTTTTGTGTATATAATTTTAATAATTAATTAATTTGCAAAAACAATAGCAATAATAATTTTTTTAGTTGTGGTGTTGTTGTGTTTTTTAGTGTTTAGTTGTGTTGTGTTTTAGTTGTTGTTGCTCTACCGGCAGAGCAAGCAATTATCTATAAAATGATATATAATTTACGTGGATTAGTTGTGAGGTTTTTTCTAAAAAGGGAGTGTAACATCTTAACCTTAGCGTATTAATATATATGATGATGATGATGTTATTAGTTTGTTTAATTTGTTTTTATGTCATATCATATTTTTTGAAATAATATTTTTACACATCTTACGCATTTATACCAACTTACGTTTATTTACGATCCATTCTCATTTTTATAGGTCTTGTTGCTGTATGATAAAACATTTTATTATTATTTTGGTTGTTTTTTGTCTCAGTTATTAGTTACTGAAGACCCCTTGTCGGACTTATTTTCAAAAATATCTGCCCTATTCCGTTTTAAATTTCAAATTGTTTATAAAAAAATGAAGAATTTTATTTTTTTTCTATGAATGTCTAGCTTATTTTTTTCTTCATTTATTTTTTCTTTTATTATTATGCGGCCTAAATTGCAGCGTCAAACAGAAAATTTACCTTCAGTAACATTGACAATAGAAATAGAATCTAGAAACCTGGAAAATCGAAATATGATAAGATAATAAAACTATGTATATTTAAATGTATGTAAGTGCATAAAAGTGTATGAAATCATAGCATTGCGAGTTCCTTATTAGCTCATATTTGACAGGTCTTTTAATGAGAGTAAAACTACAAATAGATGGTATGATACCTAATTAATGTCACAAATACCTATATACAGATTTGGTAAATACAAAAATACTGAAAGGGCTAATACATTCTAAAACATGAACGCAAATTAAAAGACAATTCTGACGTAGTGTTTAATTTTTTCATTTAATAATGAGAATAATAAAATTCCACTTTTTAAGGATTACCAGATTTTTGGTGATAAAGCCTCGACCTATAACATTAAAAAGTTATGTTATAATTTTTTCAGGCCCATTTATTTTTTTTTAAAGTATTTCTAAATGTTTTTTTGTGATGATCAAATTTTCCTAACAACAAGTTATTAGCATAGTTTAAACGATTTCTGGAAAATCTGCAACAAATAAACAATTTTCATTTTTGTGTTTCGCTAGCCGAGTGGTAATTAAATATATTCATAATCTGTCCATTCCTACATCAAAACACGATTCTTCATTGAGTCTAATGCCGAAAATATATATATTTTTTAAAGATGTGGTTAATTCGCATAGTTTTATAAACATAGAAAAAACAATTTATTTCTTTTAAGTACTTACATATACATGGCCTTAACTATTTCCTAGACCTCACCGAGTGGGATCTTATTTATTGATACATCTTTTAAAATGCAGTCAAAATTATTATGTGTCACTATAGACTTCATTGTTTGTGAGATACGAGCCTATGCATTGTGCACTTTAATTTTTTATTGACTTTTTTTTAAAACGAAAAAAATAATAAATACGTTAAAGCAATATTATTTCGTAAATTATATTTTTTACGTCTGAAAATATATGCATGGTATTATATTTGAATATTATACATTAATATTAGTAATATAACTTCTATTTTATTTTAATTAGTTTTGAATATAAGTGTTGAATATAACACCTATCTTATTTTAATTAGTTTTAAATTCTACTTGAAAAATATTAAATTTCGAAGTGATGTACGTTGTTTTCTCATCCATTAACTTTTCAAGAATATGTTTCAAAACGAGAAAATGTTTTCAAAAATAGAATTAATTAGAACTCTCAACCCAAATCCTTTAAGTTTCCTTGCAATCGTCATTTCAAGAGCTAAAGGTAATCCGAAACTCTCTTTTAATTGTAATCCGATAAATAATTGATAGGTTCATTGCGTTTTAATTATTTAAAGTCCTCTTGTCGACGATCTTCACACAGAAATTTCTTATGGTAGTAAAAACGGCTGTTTCTTAGATAAACAACGTCAGATCCCTCATACCATTAAATTTAGATCGACAGGTGCATAGGTTTAAATCTTAGTGGTTCTTTAGATTAACATCAACATATATGACATATATTCTTCCTATGTAAATTAAGTATTACACAGTGTATATGCAATAACGTAACTTTTTAACTTTTAAAATTATCAAAAACACGAAATTAAATCGAATTATGGACATCATGACCAATAGCTAGTAATTTATTCTGAAATATTCACATTAGCCCACATGTACCGCAATAACTCTGGCATCAACAAACATATTCATACGAAATTGCAGGGAGGCGAATAAAGTATGCTTTTTTTAAATTTTGTTTGTCACGTAGAATATCATGTGAGGATTCAAAAACAATTTTTTTTCCAAATTTATCCAAAATACTTTTTAACAAATTTCTGTAATTGTTCACAAAACAAATCACCTCCATCTCCGAAACTGCTAGAATGGCTGCCTAGTGCATGAAATAATTAATAATAGCTATTATAATTAAGTAGGGGGAATATTCATATTATTGTAAATATCTCGAATATTATGACACAATACATCCATAATCTTTTTGTGTCAGCTATTGAGATGAATTAAATAATAATATTAAATAATAATAATAAAAAATAAAAGAATTAAAATTTCTCTATTTAGTTCAAACGAGAGTCGCCTATTCAGTTACGGCTACACGCATTCTTATTTATATGTATAATATTTTTATGTAATTTATGTACGTCAAGTTATGATTGAAATAAAAAATGTAGAATGGAAAAATGTAAATAACTCATATTTATATATTCATTATAGATATGCATGTAAATGAGGAAGAAATTTTAAGTTTTTTCTCTCAAAATTACCCATTAATGTCATATTTTGTTGCTACCTTCATTTGAAAAGAAATGGTACGAATTAATAAATTTAAGTTATAAAACTTTAGCAAGTTTTGACAATAATAACTACTCAAATTAATTAAAATGTACCTTTAAATGCACTACTTTTTACGAAAGTTTACACATACATATAACACATAAGTTATACATATATACAACATATCGTCCTTGTTATCCTCGTATATGTTCGTGGTTCATGTTAACAAGATTTGAATAATTACACACAATCTAAGTATATGTTAAGGGACAAAACTGAACTGCTTTTTTCGATACTACCTAAAGAATATAGTCACTTTGCACAATAGTGAAAAGGTCATTGATAATACTAAAACTGCTCATTAAATAAATCTACAAATAAATCGTTTTCAGAAAAAGTCTGAAAACAAAAAGAAAGATTAAAAAAAGTTGAACACAGCCGAGAGCGGGCAGAAGGAGCTAGAATATGAACATAAAACCGAAAGCACAGTTGCCGAGTACGGAAAAAGGAGTTTTTCTACTATTTGACAAATCACAAAAATTGATCAAGAGTTGGGACCTCATGCGTGTCCTCATGCATTCACATTCAGGACTACGGACGGAGACACACGTAATTTGTAAAAGCCAGGTTAAATGAACAAAACTATTTCAATTAAGTAGAAAAAAGTATAATTTTTAGGAAAATGTAAGGGACATTTTCCTAAAAATTATACTTTTAAAAAAAATATAATATAATTTGATTGCTTCTTATATTATCCGAGTTATATTTAAATAATTCCATCGTTAAAATTTGAGATTTTTGCACTTGCCAATAACACACACATATATGCACGCACACACACATACATCCGTGAGTGCATAGAATAAATTAGTAATAATTGATATCTTGTAATAGATCACGTGTCAGTGATTCACATTTAATGTCTGAATTGATCATGTCATAAAATTTCAAACGCATTTCATCATCAGTCACTATAAAACGAAATAAGGAGACATTTCAACATTGTAGGTAAGTCCAACATAGAGCGCAGCGAGTATTGAAGCGTGGTGAGTAGTCTCACAGCATGGAAGTTTGATTTAAGGCTTTTCCAGCTCTATTTTTCTTATTGCCGCAAAAGATACTGAAAAGGTACAAACTACAGTCACAATAAATATTTCAACGTCATACAGTTGAAGATTCGACAATTTATTTATTTACGTACATTTTTTAATATTAACTTAATTACTAAACACATTTTTTCGAGTACATTAAGAATTTGCAGGATTGAAAAGAGTAAATTATGTTTAAAAAATAATAGTGAGTTATGCTATTTTTTTAACCGTTACAAAGTTACAAAGTCAACCTTTTCATCGGCAGGTGATCAAATCGCAATATTTCGTATGAGTTACCATAATTGCCTTCGAGTTATTTATAGTAAAAACCTATTAAGTCATAGTAGAATTCTCATTATGAGTATTTCATATGCATATTTAAATGTTTTAGGTATCAACAGTAGTGCTTCTATTAAAATATTCACAAATATTACTAACATTTTCCACCATGTAAAATACTGCTTAGTACAGTGTTAACAGTTATAAAAATACAGTAAAAATTTCAAGAACTATGAAATACGGCTATTGTTTTTCTTTAAAGTTTAAGCAAACTTCTAATAATGATATTTCTTCAGTAATTTAAAAAGAAAAAGGAACACTTCAAGGTCAATCACATGACCCTCGGTCCATCAGCCACTGTCGTTTTTTCTTATATAAAACATATTGACCCGTAGTAACCTCAATAGCTTACACAAAAATTTTACCTCAATAGCTGACACAAAAAGTTTATGAATGTATTGTGGGAAAACTACAAAGACGATTCTCGATGTCATAATATTCAAGATATTTAAATAATATTAATATTTCCCCTACTTAAACACAATAGCTATTATTAAATATTTCATGCGCTAGGCACTCGTTCTAGCAGTTTCGGAGATGGAGGTGATTTGTTTTGTGAACAATTATTAAAATTGGTTTAGAATTGTTTTGGATAAATTTGGAAAAATTTTTTTTGGACTCACATAATATTCTACACGACAAACAAAATTAATAAAAATAGCATACTTTATTTGCCCCCCTGCAATTTCATATGAATATGTTTGTTAATGTCAATGTTATTGAGATACATGTGGGCTAATTTGAATATATTTCAGAATAAACTACTAACTTTTGATCATGATGTCAATAATTTTTTAATTTCGTGTTTTGATAATTTTAAAAGCATGTTATTGCATATTTACCGTAATTAAGTAATACATAGGGAAGTATTACATATATTGATGGTTATTTAAAGAACCACCAAGATTTAAAACTGTTCATGTTAGTATTCTTCAGAAACTGCTTGAATTAGAAACTTAAAATTGAGCAGCATGTTGACTCGTAAATATAAATATTTTTAAGCTGGTAAATCAAGTATCCGATTGTTTTTCATTTAGTTCTACTTATGGATAATAATTAAAGAGCGACTTATCAGAATTCCAACGCTAGGTTTTTTTTTACAATATGTAAAATAAACTTAGTCGTCGAGGTAAAAAGTACCCACAGAATGATGTTCTAATTTATTTAGTCATTTTTAAGCATTTTTTGTTAAACTTGGGATTAAAAATGCATAAATATGTGTATTTTATAAATTAAATAATATAAAATTTAGATATGAAATGTCTTTATTACGCAGTCAATGTAATTTATGTATTTTTAATAATATAAAAGAGTAAAGGTCATATCAAACTAATTTTTTTATCGAGTGTATTATATTTTTATAAATTATGTTTAAAAATTACAAATAAAATGAATCTGTATTTCATCATCTCACTTCAGATCTAATTAAACTCCTTGTTTTATGTAATTATTACTTTATAACTTTTAACAAGTTTATGTAAACAATTACTGCGAAAATTAATAGTTTTCGGATCAAATAAATGTATTCTACTTCAAAGCAATCATTTATGTGTTACCTTTATCGAAAGTTTCTTCTATTGAAGTAACTGGGAAGGCTATTAAAAACTGATGGAAATTTGGCGTAATGTTGTTCAGCGGATTAAGAGAGGCCGGAAAATTGAGTAGGATTTTTCATGATCCTTAAAACAGGAATATATTAAGGTTAGGCACCCCAATATATTATCCAGGCTTATAAACCGAATGTAAAGCAAAATAGGTAATCTTGATGCAACATACTATTTGTAGCTTATAATTACAATCGGATTTAATATCCAATAATACGAACATGGGACGAAGTGTATCGCTATTTACTCTGTTATCTTGACCCAACTGGTCAACAATCGGTTTTAATAACAACTGGTCTACAATCGGTTTTAATAACAACAATCTCTGTTATCTTGACCCAACTGGTCAACAATCGGTTTTAATAACAACTGGTCAACAATCGGTTTTAATAACAACAATCGGTTTTAATAACAACAACGGTTTTAATAACAACAATCGGTTTTAATAACAACAATCGGTTTTAATAACAACAACTGGTCAACAATCGGTTTTAATAACAACAATAACAACAATCTCTGTTATCTTGACCCAACTGGTCAACAATCGGTTTTAATAACAACTGGTCAACAATCGGTTTTAATAACAACAATCGGTTTTAATATCCAATAATACGAACATGGGACGAAGTGTATCGCTATTTACTCTGTTGTCTTGACCCAACTGAAATAGAAATGAACTTTTACGTACTATATATACCATATATTCTAAATAGACAATGAATATAAATATTAATTTACAACTTTTGATTTTCAGCCATTATTACGAGAAACAAGTTGCAAAAAACGAGTACCTAGGAGTAATCGTATAGATATAAAGGATCTGATTAAAAAAGCAAATTTTGTTTTATCTGCTTCTCTGCATTACTTGGATTAATGAGTTAATAGAAAAATAGTTCTTAACTTTAATTTTTTCAATTTATTAAATGTTTCAACAATTGATAATGTTTTAATTTTGCATTAACTTGAATAAACGAAGCATGTTTTGTTTAAAACTTGACCTCTGTCCCCAATAATAAGTGAAATAAATTTAAAAAATAAGCAAATATTCATATATTTTATAATTATATACGTTGAGAGAAAATATATAAAGTAAGCCTTTCATACGTTTCGAAAAGTTAATTTGTCGGTTAAAAAAATTTCTTCATTTGTGTGTTCAGATAACTCCTATCAAAAACAAGCCTTAAAATATTATCTACCGATAATTTTAAGCATCTTATCGTAACGTTTTTACTAATCATAGCTTATGCTTGTGATTTTTAATTGCTTTTCTTAAAGTGGATTAAAAACTATATATAATGTAATTCCTTTTGTTTTAGTTTTGAGTAATTACGTGGCAGCAGCATTAATTATTTTCCCCATCGGTATTAAGTACCTGCTATAATTGGAATGAGCTTATCATTTAAGGAACTAATGTTTTATAGATGATTAACCAATCAAAACATTGATTGAGTTCTATAAAATTTCGTGCATGCGTAATACAAAATTTAAAAATGAGTTTTTATTCATATTTAACTGAACACGAAATAAATATTTGCAATATCATTCTCTTTAGGATATTGCTTCAAATATCATTAAATAAAAAAATTGATATAATAATCTTTCTAAATTGGGTTTCCAATATTTCACAAAAGTTCTAAATTTAGGAGAATAATATTGATAAGTAATTAAGTTGTGTGGTATTGTAGTAAATATAAAAAAAAAATAAGGTCTTATTGAAAAACCAACTTTTCATTCTCATGCTTACTTGGGAACATTGCTTTATATCTGCTTTTAAAAAACATCCGAAAAAATACAATATACACCCATACTCGTGGTGTTTGTTTATACATAAAAACTATAGACTACATTTGAGTGTTTTATTTTCTGAGGGCAAATGAATGCTTCATATAGCTGTGAAATAAATTCACTGATTCCAACTGATGCAAAATTGCATCACTTGTAGTGAATAATAGTTCTCAAAATTTTAAATGTCACCCTCGCAGTGTTGACTATGGTACACTCATATATGTAGGTCGACTTCGTACGCAATAACATCGCCGCTTTTATAATCCTCCGCAGTTTTGGTTATTTATTACTTATGATAAGAATATAATGTTATAGATGTATATCATAACAAAATAATCTGGTATCATTATTTAATTCCGGAATTTATTACCGTAACAACTCTTCTATGGGTTGCGCTTGGTAAATAGATAATATCCATGTTTATATAATATAAATGCCAAAGCAATATTTTTTGTGTAAAGTTAATAAGCAGAGATTTTCACAGAATATTTAAAATTGCACTTTGTTACAGTTAAAATTTATATTTCTCTATATTAACAACATCTAACTTGAAAACGAATCCATGAGCATTAATAAAGGTTTTTATTCTTATTTTAAAATCATCTATCCGTTACCTTTAACAGTTATGGTTAATTTGAACTTCAGAATTATCTAAGAACATAATATTTAATATTATTTTTTTCGCATTTATCACGTACAATGCATAGTGGTTTGTTTAAAATTTAAAAAAAAATTGTTTAATGAAACTTTACATAATAAGTCAACAGTTTTATTGACTTATTAAAAACTCATGTCATGTTTATTATCAAGATATGATAAACTTGTAGAAATTCGTAATCGTCGATATCCAAAATGAGGAAATCCAAATTATGTAATTTTTTTATTATTTAATTTTTTCTCAAAATAAAATTTGCGTTGTCAAATATATGTAAAGAAGAATATTTCAATAATTCTTTATTAAGCAATTATTTCATGAGCTGCAAAGTAATTTCAAAGTGTGTCCAATTATGGAAATTTTAGGAAAAGTAATGACGAAACTCTTAGGGTTAAAGTATCTATGGCTTTAAAAATGTTGTTAAATCATTTGCCTCTGTGTATGCAGTAAGTTTTATTGAACACCTTTTAAATACAGCTTTGTAATTTATGACAGAAAAATATAATGCAAAATTGTATTATGTCCGTTTAAAAAAATACTATTAATACAAACAACAGCTTAGGTCTAAAAAGAAACAAAAAATATATACTCAATAAATCCTTTATTTAAATTATAAATATGTGGAAATACATCAGTTAATATGACGTAAGATAAAATACTAAATACTCTTTCCGTACTCTTTTTAGGAACTTATCCATATTGTATGATTTTTAATTTATTGAGTCGTTCTTGCGTCATTATTTATTAATATAAACTAAGAAATAAATAAAAAACTCAGGAATCAGTTAATACTAGCCTTGTCAAATTTAATTCAACAAAATGTTAATAGGAAAGATTTCGATACGGGACGTTAATGTTTTGAACATTAATAGTTAGTTTTGAGTTGAAAAAATAAAAGAAACAAATCATTAATTGCTTATCATTTCTTACTATCGAAGTACTGCATTGGAAGAACTAAAATAATTTTTTATTGTTTAAAAAAAATAATACTGGGGCGATTAATTTCTGAATAACTGCTATGTTTGCAAACTTATAATTAATCGTGCTTGATTTGTTTACACACTTATTATTTAACATGCCATTGGCTACAAAATAATTAACGAGGAAAATATAAGAAGATAGACACTTTATGACAGGAGCACTAGAACTTTTTGTCATCTTTTATGTTATGGAAAATTAATAACTCAAAAATGATTTGGAGAAAAGTACTCAATAATGATTGAGTGACTGTTGCCGTACGGCAACGTTACTCCGCGAGCGGGAGTAAGAACGAATTGGTAAAAACATTTTTCACCCATTAAAACAGCGAGTGACAATCCTATTCGAAAATCGAAATTTAATATTTCCAAATTCCCATTTTATAAATCCAGTACATTAATTGTTACTTTTATTTTCAATTTAAATTTTCTCTGCTAGTAAGACGAGTCATTTTATTTTAATTTTATAAGGTAATTACCATCACCGTATTCAAATGATCAATTTTAGAAGTAAACTATTTTCGAATATACCGTAGTGTACTCAAACTCATTCCACTCTATTATAAGCCGTCTTACTTTTCATAGTACTATAATACAATTTAAATTTCCTTAATGTTCAATGTTAAAATTAAAAAAAAAATAATAGCCCATAATAAAATCTCCAAAAACTTTCAAAAGTACCTCCATTCGAGAATATTATTACAAAAATAATTTTAACAAAATTACCTTTACCATCATTTTTAAATTTTTAATTAATTTGAAATTCTGATACCTACAGGCCTTAGGTAACGGAATTCAAGGAAAAGGTATAATGCTTTTCATATACTTTATAAATGTTTCAGATGTTATAATATATATATATATATGTATATATATATATATATATATATATATATATATATATACACATATATATATATATACATATATATATATATATATATATATATATATATATATATATATATATATATATATATACATACATTTTATTTTTATTTGGTACTCATAAAATGAGAAAGTGTTGTAAATCGTAGAAAATAAAAAAAAATGGAGCCGGGAAAATACATGAAAAAGCTGTAGTGTAGATTTTAATATAACTTTATGTATCATAAAAAAATCAATATTAAATAAAGGGACATCAAGTCAACTTAAGACCCAGAAATTACCGTCTAACTAGAAGTATTAAATGTAACAAAATACGTATCCAAAATTGTATACCTTTCTTATCTGCAAACCCTACCAAAATTTAATTATCTCGTTATTATAAGGTTTAATCTGTTTAATTTAATATAATATAAGTGTAAAATATGTTTAATTTAATGTAAGTATAATAATAAATATGGCAAATCAACTTCTCTATTTCTTTTCGTGTCACACTTTTTGGCTTCATTTTAATAACTTTGGTATGAGCTATAGCGACAACTTTAATAAATAGAATAATATCTTTTATAATTGCAGATAATCTGAACTGTTTAATTGCGTTGTAATAAACATTTTATTGACTAATGCTAACTTTACTACATAAAGCTTTGTTGCAATAGATTTTTCGATGCAATATAAAATTTTTAAAACTGTACAAGAAAATTTGTCCTGTGGTGAACCAAAACTTATTTTCAGCACATAATAATTTGCAATAATGATGGTATATATTAAATTGTGTTTGACTTACGGTTTAATGACATTTTAATTTATGCCCTTATATACTTATAAACGTTTGGTGTACGGATATAACAGGAATTGAGAAAAATTTGGTTTTTCTCATATGTTTTTGAACTTTAACTAATATTAAAAGTAATTGAATCTAACTTAGAAACCAAAAAAAATAAAGAATTACTTAGGTAAAGTAATATTATGAATTACCTAAACATCTTAAAATCGCCTTCGTGAAATAATCACTCGAAGAGACAAACTTAATAGGGACTTTGGACAAAAATAATAATTTGTTGGCTCTCACAAGAAGTAAAATAGAAAATTATTCTGCAACAAATACAAAATCCGGGTATTAAAAGAAAAAAATTCTGACACCAGTTATTCATACACTATTTATTTAACAGACATTAATAAAATATTTTTTTCTATTTATTTGATACATAAATTCATTGTTGCTCTGATTTTGGTTGAAATAAAATAGTTTAACTAAATGAGACCTAAGTATAGTATATTATTATAGGAATAAAATCAAAACCCGCACTCTTCATAAATATATAAAGAAAGATATCATAGGTATCACAAAAATGTGACATTAAAAAAATGCAAAATAAATTTCGTAATTATATTTTGTTTATTTTACAGAGTAACGCTGTCAATATTAAGTTTTCGCTTTAAAAAATACTTTAGACTGATATTATTTCACAAAAAATTTTAGGGTTTTTATTTTTTATTAATTTGAAATAATTTAAAAACAAAAAGATTTTTAAATAATTCCCATAATGTGAAAATACGAATTAATAAGAAACGCCATCAATTTACGATAGATAATACAAATTTATCGGGCCAAAACAAAGTACTCACTTGAAAGCTCATCGCTCTACGGAAAACGATCCGTCTTAACAACACTTGGATACACGGAGACCCTCTTTATTGAGTTTGTCCGTCCTTTTGATTGCTCTCGAGTTATCTCAAATATCTTTCACTGAGATTGAAATATGATCAACATCTCTGTCTAACATTTATTGTTCCCGTAGCCGAAAATATTTACTTTTACATGTATTCTGTATCAACAAATGTCAAGTTAGAGATTATTTTAAACAAGAATTATTAAGAGGATTTATAATAATATCAAGTGTTTAGACTTAACAATTTTCTCAAATTAACTCGAACTAAATTGTGCATTGTACAAAGTTTGTAAAACCAATTGAAAATTTAGTAATCTTAACAGACGAAGTCAGTATCAAATTTTAAATAATATGTGCATTCGGTTCCATACAAATTCTATTATACTTAACCTTAACGTTGTACAGAATTTTAAACAGTAATAATAAATAATTGCATTATTTTACAACGCAAACTAAGATAAGCGCCTAAGATATAAAAACCGCTAACTACGTATCGAAACATGCACGAAGCAGATTTGCTGACTAATCTAAATCTCTCAAAATGTTTGATGTGCATTTATCGATGTAATTACTTCGAAAACTATATTAAAATATATCCAGAATTTTTTCATATTTTCAAACCCGTTGAAAAATTATAAGGAATAATATATTATTCATACTACATATTGGTTTGAACACAATATCAGAGAAATAATTTAAAAAGTGGTAAAATTTGTTTCAGTTTAATTTTAAAATTTGTTTCAGTTTTTTTTTAATTAGATATACCAAGATCGGTAGAATCTAAGACTATGAAATTCAGAAAGTCGAATGGAGGTAAAGAAAGAGTGTCTTGTTTAATTTCGGAATTCTAAAGAAGTAATTGATTTAGTGAATGAGTAATAATTGATTTAAAATACATATCGATTTCCCTCTATTAATGTAATTTTATAATATTAACTAGAAGACTTTGTTATGTTATTTTTAAGAGGTTTCTTTTTAAGTACAAGACAATCTCCATTCAGTTCAAGAAATAGCGTATAATTTAATTAATTTATAATAAAATATGACATTCAGTAATAATTTTTGAATTGCACCTTCCAAAAATATAAAGCGATTTTTAATGTATAGTATTTTCTCGAGGGTTATTTCAATTTAAAATTAGTCAGTTCATTTTTTTATTATTTGTATTATTCGTAATTATTCATATCTTTTTTAACAGTATACAAATGCGCATCGTATTTGAAATTTGTAGATGGTTTTACATTTACTATATTTTTGACATAATTTTAGTTCAGTTGCTTTCTGTGAGTATTGGAGATAATTTTTTGGGAGTTCTCTTAACCTTGAACATCAATTAACATATTCATATGTAGTCTTTGTGAGTTCTCGAGATAGTTTTCTACGATTAACCTTTACTGGAAAGTATAACAAATGCTGTGAATGTGTTATTCGATAAATATTACTAAGGCGAGATAATAATTATTACGAATTTCGCTAAAAGGCCTATATTCTTTTATGCGTTTTTAAACCATTAAATATCCATTGTAAATCATGGTTTGCAGAAAAAATTAATAACTAATAGATTATCTGAATTAATTTCATTTCGATACAATGACGATGCCAAATCTGAATTGGGTAATTGGATTGAAACAAAGAGGAATCTAATCGAATTGACTGATAAACATCATTCATAGAGCTCCCGCTCTGCACATTCGTTTCAAGATACTTAATCTATGAAGACCAAGACTAACCAGGTATCGGAGGTTCCAGTTCGTTGCTTTAAGAAATCTTCAGAATTCAGGAGACCAGTCAGTGTCGAAAGATCCTAGGTTAGTAGATGTAAATTGATAAATATTCAAACAAATTCTGTATAACTAAGAATCTCATCATTGGTTTTGTTATTCAAACCGGTTGTCGATTTGGTCCATTACTTTAGACCAAAACATTATTTTTTGGTCTTGCAAACCAGATAATAGTCATTTGGTTAAAGTAAGGCAGACATTATTTCACTAAATTGAAATCTTTTTTTTGGGTTGGATAAGGTTTTCCAAGTGGCATTTGTGCTATTTTTCACGCTTTGCCAGAGCAATGAGAACATTGAAAAACACGTACAATAATTATTTGTTATGATTTAAATTCGAAGGATTATGTCAATATTCAAAAAACCTTTGTGTCCATCCATCATAAGTTACGATGGATGGAAACAAAAGTATTAACTGATGGAAACAAACTATTCAACTTAAATATCATAGGAAATTTTGTTGCAGAAAAGTGTCTCCAAATGGTTACATAAAAATATGCGATGAGTAACTCACGTAGCATAAAACATTATAGCAATGAAAAAGTGCTATAAATTTTCATTGCAATGAGCATATTAAATTTCTAGATTTCACGTTGTGAAAATTGCTTTGTGCTTCAGAATTGCATTTAAATTTGGTTAAATATATTATTTTATTATTATTGTTAATAAGTGTAAGCGTTATAGTACGAATTCGATATTAAATACGTTTACTATAATCTGAAAATATATGTACGTAAATGTCATCACAAACAATCCCCCATAAAAATAACAGCCCTGACTTAGTATGTCTTACATATTGTTTTATTAAATAGTTAAATGAAATGTGGTATAAATTTGATTTATTTATTTATATTGGTATTCTAGTATCAGTCATATAATAATATTTTGACAACGGTTTACCCAAAATTGAGTAAATGAACAGAAATCATATTAGGTTTACCATAATTTACTAACCTCGTAGTTATTAGCCAAAGAAGTTGGGGCGCTTCATAATGCTGTTACAGATTTTAGGGAAACATGAAATATCAAACGGTAGTAAAAAAATTGTGATTGGGGGGGGGTCAATGAAGTTGTTTGATTTCAATCGTCAATTATAGTGGTTTCGAACATTTGCAGTGAGGTTTTTTTATTTCAACGTAATGGCTCAATAAAATAAAGTTTCATTATACTATGTTTGATATGATTGCCATAATGGCGTAGTTATACTCCTCTTATTCGTGTATTGAATTATGAATATTGTACTTACCTAGATAATATTTTACATACGTAGATAAAATTCAAAATGACAAATTGTAAACTATTAAGAAACGGTTCCCTTGATCACGTTAATTATTGTAATCTCGGGAGATCATTTAATTGGAAACTTTCTCTCATGATGCATTTTAAATTATTATTATTCTCGCCTGTCGTACTAAACGGTGCATTACTAGTGCGCATGTCATAGGCTAAAATTAGGTTCCTAAAATAGCATCAACTTAATATATGTTTTCCATTCCTGAAGAGAAAACATTATGGAACGAGAATGAGCTGACATTCTCTGACAGATAAGTAATTCATGGCATCGTTTCACTGAACAAACGTTTTCGATCAAAAATTTCAATAAACATTACAATTTTGTGAACTTTATGTATACATAGGTATGTATCAATGTTTCAATTGATAAAACTTATTAGTAAGCACCGCCAAAAATGATAGCCAGACATTGCATATTAGGGAAGCTCAAGAATGGATAAATTGTAGTTCTCATGGAGAAATTCGTGGTTTATATATATATATATATATATATATATATATATACATATATATATATATATATATATATATATATATTATATATATAATATTAAGTAGGTATTCAATAAACACAATTAATCAGAAACTAGGCAGTTTATTATAAAGCTTGTGAAAATAATTTTGGATAAAGTATCCTATACGATACGCCCATATTTCTTTATATGTTATTTTTTAAAGCTATTTTTATCGGTATGCCATATCTCCCTTAATACTTTATCAACGTCAATGTTTGAACTATCATTTTGAAGATAATTTTCACCGTTAAAGGCGAAAAAGTAAAAATTTTAAATTAGTTTTTTAATAAATTTTGTTTCTTTTTAATTTCTATAACATTTATTTCTCAAAAGTGTTTCTGTTTTAATCAGCGCCATATATTACGATTCTCTGTAACTAATCGTCTTTTATACAGTATTTGTTTAAAAGAATGTCACTTATTCACAATTCATTGAACAAACATGCAATTCATTTTGACTTAAAACACCTACTGAATTTGGCTGGCGTGAAGATTATGGCTGGCGAAAAGAGGATTATCTAGAGTCTATACAAAAATGAAGCTCATTAAAAATTTACGAAATTTGTGCCGCTGTTGGATTTCCTGAAAATTAATAATACACGCATGGTGAAAAAAATGTAATAAATAAAAAAAATAAATTATCAGTTTTCAATACTACAGTTTTTGATGCAAGTAAAAGAAGTTGTAATTAATATGGGACTGTACAAGAGCCAAAAATGCAGTCTGTAAAATTGTTTTTATTTTATAAACGAGATCGTTAAACTTAGTAGGCAAGAATTTTCAATTATGTTCGGTCGATATTGTCGTTTATTTTCATATATATGTTGCCAGGAATATATGTTTATCGTCATTCAAACTGATTAGCTGGGAAAAATTTTAAAGTATATTATTTTAGATCAAGGAATTTTATATTAACAGTTTTAGTATCCATCTAATCGATATAATGGATATACATGTTTTTAATAATATTTGATAAAAATATTATATGAAATAGTAATAGTCATATATTTATTTTTTTGGGACAGTAAATATTTCTTTAATTTTTATTTCAAATTGGATAGTTTTACCAAATCATTAATGATTAAAAAGTAATATGGATTATTAAGTTAATAATTAAAGTACATTGAAAATTTTATCATAATAATTATTAGTACTGTACGGGATGAAAAAGAGTCTAATTAAAAAAAATTTGGTCATATATCTGGGCATCGGCTATTTCTTGTACCGGAAAAAGCATTGGAAACTAAATCTGAGAAAGGAAGTAGTCACGGAATTATTTGGAATATTGTATAAAAACATAAAAAATAGCTTCGGCTACAAAAAGTTCAATATTTAAGTTTTACCGATAAATTTTTAAGACTAAAATGCATTACTCGTTATAAATGTGGTATTTCATTGTCTTTATTAAAATTTTTGTGTTTGCGACCAATATTCTAGACACTCCGTTTAAATGTGCATTGTCCATTTAGCCTTAAAAATTTAAGTTAAGTTAAAGGTTTAAGTTTTCAAATATTTTTACTGAAATTCTGTAAAAAAACCTGCTTTATTACTTTGGTCAATTTCTGTGAAAGTCAGAAGTAATAAAAACAATTTCCATAAGAATTTTCAATTTAAAATTTCAAACTTCAACGAAGTTAAACTTAATGGTTTTTGGATTAATAATTTTTTGATAAAAAAAATATGAAATATAAAGTAGAATCTTGCGATATTTTAACAAGTTCCATAAGCAAGTGATAAACATGGGAAGTTTATAATTTCAATATTGCCATTTGCACCCTAAAGTGAGAAAAATATAATACTTTCGTGATAATGGTATTTCCGTCTTTGAAATAGGATAATAAATTAAATGCTTCTAGTAAGCTTCGTAGAAACTTTAAAAATGTGATTAGGGTGATGACTTAGTAAATTTTGGTGGTCTATGCCTTGCATTACCATGAAGTTAAAACTCTCTAATTGCCTATTAAAAAAATTAACGAAAGGAACAACTACGGAACCTTAAGTTAATAAATATCCAACATGAATTGAGAGCGGCTTACTTGTAAACTCATAAAACTTCAATTTAAAAAACACCGTAGTATGACATTCCTACTTTGAAAATAAACAAGGTCACAGAAAGTTAAAACTCTCTTATTGCCTATTAAAAAAAATTAACGAAAGGAACAACTACCGAACCTTAAGTTAATAAATATCCAACATGAATTGAGAGCGGCTTACTTGTAAACTCATAAAACTTCAATTTAAAAAACTCCGTAGTATGACATTCCTACTTTGAATATAAACATAGTCACAAAAAGTTAAAACTCTCTTATTGCCTATTAAAAAAAATAACGAAAGGAACAACTACGGAACCTTAAGTTCATAAATATCCAACATGAATTGAGAGCGGCTTACTTGTAAACTCATAAAACTTCAATTTAAAAAACTCCGTAGTATGACATTCCTACTTTGAATATAACCAAGGTCACAGAAAGTTTAGACTCGGATTAAAATTTTGTAATTTTTTTAATGGTATTATTTTTTATAACAGTGCATTCCAAACAATTATTTGATACGCAACCTTCGTAGCAAAATTTTTTCTTCCGTCTACTTATTACACCACAATTATAAAGCAGCCTAAAATATTGCTTATAATCGATACGGAAACCTATACGTTCCTCAATTAAAGCAAATGAGGTAAGTTGCGATGGGGTAAAGTTACAAGCACAAAGTTAAAATTTAAAGGCTCAGCAGTTCTGCGAAATTTTCCTCCCTAATAGCTTTTGAAGCGTGAAAATAACTTTTATCGGCCCACTCGCCCCTCGTTTGTTCACAGAATATCTTTATAATATTGCGGCAGCTCCATAAGTATCAAGTTTCAATAAAATATTTACTGTCCCTTCTATAGACATTTTTTCTAAATTTTTTTACTTTATTTTTACGACTAATAGTTAATTTTTATGTATTTCAATTTATTTTCAATTATGTACTGTAGGTTATCGTTTGGTCAGTCTATCTGGATTATGCAATAACTTAATTTGTATTATATGACAAAAGATATAAAGTTATCAATTCTGAATGTCAAAAAAAACTACTAGAAACTTGATTTCCATGAAAATAAAGTTGGAAAGCCCTGATAACGAAAGGATACGTCGCAAGTTTCTTGAATGAACGATTTAGTTTTAATACATTTTTTATTATTAAAGTTCCATGGTATCGGCGCTGTTAGCAATGTTTTCTACCGGAGTATGATAATTATATTTAAATTCAATTATTAAATTATTTTTTAAACGAATACTATTTACGTCAAACTCGTTAAAATTGTGTTTTTGTTTATATTACTTATTTTTAAAAAATTAAAATTTACATTGGTTTTAAAACTTCTTTCTTTTGTTAGTTTATTTTCTATGAGAATTTCATATTTATTTAAGCTCATTTTAAATTTATTCGGGGTTTAAATTTATTGTATTAAGCTATTACTTTTCAATTGTACATAATTTTTTGACCTGAATTCTACCACGCTCCTAGAATAGTGCAAATGTTCTTAAATTTTGAAACCAATGATTAAGTATTATTATCCTGGGTGTGTTAACTTTGAATTTCGGTCCAAAAATGAATTAACCTGTTATTCATGAACATTTAGTAGTAACAATATCAAACATAATATTTAGTGTCGTAACACAGTTTACGTTTGGATATATTAATGAATGCGTTTGAATGATCTACAAAATATTGTGTAGTTTCGTTGAATATATAATTTCTCTTCTTCTGATTTGGTATAAATATAATTCGGCGTGATACTGTTGCTAGTTATTTCAAAATTTACAACGACGAAATTTTCCAGACGACGAATATTTTGAAATTTCAAGTTTTTAGAAATTGTGTTTGAAATAAGAAGCTCTTCCCGTGCTGCATAGTCACCATTTCTTAGCAAACTCAGGGTATAGAATTTAAATATATAAACAGTTTTAGTTTTCACTTTGGTACATGTGATATACCGATATACCATAAATAACCAAAAACATATTGAATTATATAATTATTATAGTATTTATTATATTATTATAATTAAAATTTGTAAGTTTTCGAATGCCGGAGATATTTTATTGGGTTAGCTAAAAACTAATGAGCGTTTTTTTCCAAAACTATCTGGAAAATATGGGCATATTCTAGAAGCTTCTATAATCAAAGATGTATAAAGGACGAGGCACGCTCTCACTGATTTAGTAGTAATTAAAATCTGCACCTCCCCAGGTGCAGATTTAATTTATTTTACTATCTACGACAACCAATCTGGTCACTCTGTTGTTGAAGCAACGCGTAACATATGCCAACGCGTTCTCCTGAAGCAATATCTGAAGCTATTTCAAAACGATAGTTCCAGTGTTTTTGCAGCGGCGATTATTTGCTGAGTGATGAACCACGCTCTGATCGATCAAGGGAATTAGATAGCGACAAGTTAAAATTGTTAATTGAAGACGTACATACGTACGTATTAAGTACTAGCTAGTACTCACAGCTTCGTGCAAGTTACGTTGATATTTATTTGCTGATTTTAAATATAAATATTTCAAGACCTTCTTGTATACAATATCCGTTTGACTGAAGGATGACCAAACTAATAGCCATAATATTAATAATCACAGAGACATAGTAGAATCCAACAGAGAAGATTTTATCAAAATCCCAGTAGCTTTTCTTGTGCGAGGCATTAATAAATGAACAGATCCATCCCATCAGCTTATATCCTTATACCTTATATATAGTCATAACGAAACAAACATTTAGTGGAAATTACAGAGGCTTAAACATTTTTTAAAGTGGTTTTCTGAAGAGTTTTCCTTGATTTACAAGCATACCAACCTTGGCTTTGATTATGTATTTATACAGAGCTCTCCACTGAAGCTTGGTACCAATCCACAGTTTTGGTGGATTAGTATGACTGAGGCGCCTTAAATTGATGTAGAAAACATGAGATGAAATTTCTGGTATGATAAATGTATGCAAAAATTGTACAAAATTATGTACAGCATTTTTGAACTTCAGTACTGAGCAGTTAGTTTCCACAGCGTTAAGGTGTTAACGATATTAGAAAAGTCATTTGTAAGAGTGAGAATAGATCTTTTCTTTAGCCATGAAGAATAATTAAATCTAACCTGATGGAATGTTTTGTCAGTCAAGCTGATAAGGTTTTCCAGAACATCGCATCGCAGGTTATACGTAGTATTTATTTTCCCATCGCCTTTCAAAAAAAATATCGCCAATGTTGAGTAATGAGTAAGAAAATTGCTCTACTCCCAAGCCAGGTTGAAGGTTTACATACATGTTAAATTTCACGAAAACAATTTTTATACTAGATCATAAAATGTATGACTCCATATAGGTTTGTGTTAACTCATTAGTACGTGTTCCATGCTGCACAATAAAATAAATTTTAGAAACCGACAGAAAAAAAACTTTGGTATTGTACTTGGTAAGGTTAAAACAATTTGGATCGTTCCTTTTTGGAAGACTTTCAAGTATGAATTTGAAAAACAAATAAAATGGGCTGAGGTACTACACATACGTTGCTATTTACGGCACATGTGTCAAAAGAAGACTATCAACATTTTGTCGATTTACTACGAAAATAAAAACTTAATAGGTATACTATATACCTATTATTTTTGTATTTATTTTATTTATAAATCTGCAATGAACCCGCACATATAGTCATAAATATAATTTACAACGCGAGTGGCATTTAAAAGTGTTCTGGTACTTACATTGCAGCTATTTTATTTAATTGACAATATGCTGTGTAAATTTATACAAAGATTAGTTGTTTACACCAATTTGTAATGACATTTTATAAATTTTTCTAAATGTATATTATTAAAATCTTCTAATGCGAATTTAGTTCAATCTATGGATTTTCACTTTTTATGTTCTTTCTCACTATCAGTGCCGTTTTAATATTTTATACTTGCTTTTATCAAGGTTTAGATCGCTAATGATATTTCACTTCTGTCACAACTAAAAAAAATAAAAGTACATGATTTTTTACACAGACGGACGTACTTGAAAAAATCTAAGGGTCTTTTTTGCTATTTGGGTACGGCACCTTAATAAAAATTACGTTATTTTCTGGTATTTCTCGATTAATAATTGCATATAATTATGCTGAATTTACGATAGTTTTTTATGTTTATACAATATAATTTTATCGGCAGAAATATGCAGATATACAAGCAGAAATACAATTTTATCAGCTAGAAGTCATTTCATTTCATATCCATCAATGAATAGACTAGTAACTGACTTACATTCAGAAAACAGTTACGTAAATTACACTTGATTCATTTCTGAGTAAAATAAAACTAATTTAAAAAAGTTAGCTTTGGGCGTTAAAATTAAAAAAATAATTCACTGCTTGTTGATATATTAATCATAAATTGTTAATGAGGTTCTATGATGAAAAGTCTTAAAAACGTTCTTATTTTTTGGAAAACTTGCCATTACCTCATGATGAGTGAGATAAATATATTTTAAACCGATATTCAACAAACAATTTTACCCATATTTTGAAACTTAACATTTAAAAATTTCCACTCAATAGTTAGAAATTTTCCTATTAAACCCATTTTGCTAATGCATATACAACATGAAGAATTAAGGAAACAAATATAATGGGGTCAGGGCTATAATTAATATTGAAACATTTGTATAAATTATTCTAATATGTACTCCTTTTGTGTGTCAACCATATTACCTATATCAAGCTGCATGCTCAGATATCCTTTATGAAGCTTAAGGTTATTAGCTCAAACAAATCTCTAAAATAACATGGTCTAATTGATGTAGAAGAAAAGATAATAAAAGTGACCTACATTCCGAACTTTGCCTGTAATCGGTCAGATTAGTTTCACGTTATTAAAAAGAACTGAAAATGTCTTTATGTAATGTTGTCCTAAATAATGCATTTTTAAATAATGCTTGAAATTGTTTCAAAATAGGGTATCGGTTTTGCCAGAAAATAATAGTTACGACAGTGAGAAAATCTAAAACATCAATAACCGCTATCATCGAAAAAGGCCAAAATTAAAGTAAAGAATATAAGTTACGTAAAATTTCGTCCTTTGCTGATCAATTTTCCATTTTTGCAAAACTCGTACAATTGAAAATTATTTTTCTCACATTCATTCGCTACTTTTTTCTCTCCTGCCGTAACGCCTCATTACTATTGTTTATATTCCTCAAATACAGTTCACGTTTGTTTATTTACGACCTTCGAAACAAAAGCAGTTTAAAATAGGAATCATGACTTAATGTTAAATCAAACTGAGTTTGTTTTGTATATATGTGTAATAATGGAGTGACATATGACAATAGATCACAGTAAAAAAATCAGTGTGCATATATTTCTTTTTCGATTAAAATTTGCGGCATTACAAAATTTATTCAATACAAGCCTCAGGCAACATTTATCTCAACGATTTACACATTTATTTACAGCGCTATTATGTACATATCAGTTTCTAGATATACACTTTACTTTCCAAAGGTATTTACCTAATCTTTTCCAATTCTTCCTAAAACATGGTTAATAGACTTAATTAAAATATAAAACATATAAGTTAAATTTTCGTTTTTAAGACCTATACGAATATTATTTAAAAAAACAAAAACAAATATTTTTCCATTGTTTGTTGACACAACCGTAAAGTAAGATTTAATAGTAGTTAATGTTTCTTGAAATGATTGATACAGGCAAATATACTAGATTAACACAAAATAATCTTAATTGAAATTTCTTATTAAATAGTAGTTTTTTATATTTTTCATATCCATGGATGAGAAAATGAAAATATTGGGAACTATATGCTGCTTAGTAATTTATTAGTGGTTCCTAAAAATTAAAAATAATAAATGAAACCTCATTTTTTTTTCAAACTATAAAAATATACTTTATCTTATATGTTTCATTTAGTCGGGCATGGGAAAATTAATTTTTCTTTCATCCCACTCTCCATTTAAATTTTTTTTTTATTAAATACTAACACCATCTGAAACATTTACTTATAAAATTCCAAGCATATTGGCTTACAACTGTAGAGATTGTAAAGTTGTCACAGAAGGACGGACGAAGTACGAAGGAGACGAAGTTATGCAGAATCCTTTTTTCAGTGTGGAATCTTACAAATCCACATGAAAATTTAAGGATATCTTTTAAGGTTTGCTTTTATACTATTTATAATTGAAATTATCCAAATACAGAGAACATAAAATACATGCATACTATATATTGACAAAAACTAAAATTATGCATTGTGTCCATAGTATTAAATAGGTTTTATTTATCCTAGCTAAAATATGTTTTTATTTAAAAGACATTTCTTAGCATAATAATAATAATTGTCTAAGAATTTTAAGTATTTCAGATCACAACGTCAAATAAGAATAAAGGTACAATTCGAGAACGGTAACTATGCATACGTTCATATTTTTCGACAAGCGGACAAATGTCAAAAGTTAAAACCTGCATACGTAAAATGTGGGATTACATTCGTTAGCCTCATTAATTTTAGGGTTTTTACTTTGTGACCAAGGAATAAAGGGAATTCAAGGGGTTAAAAGATAAGATAAGATAGTGATTACTAATTTTTGTGAACCGACTTTTACAAATTATTTTTATACGTTTCACAACATGGTTTATAACATTATCTATTTCAAATCGGGATTTTACATTTATAAACTCGACAGCAATAATAGCAATGCTGGTCTACAATTCCCCTAATTATCTATTATATAGATTTCTATATTATATAGATTTCGATAGATTTATATATAGATTTCGATAGATTTATATAGATGCGCTAGGAGTATTGTTTTTCTTTAGTAATAAAATTCAAAACACATATTGTCTGTTAAATAGAGTTTATATTACCACTAACAATTTTTTTTGTAATAATATTTAGATAATTTTATCTCTTTCGATACATTGTCATACACCCATTGATGTTTTCTTATCTATATTTAGGACTATAACGTCAATGAGCTAGTATATTTAGAGACGTGAAGTCACAAGAATTAAGATATCAAGTTGACTTTTGTTTACTACTTTAAGATTATAAAGCATCTAATTTTATGCTTCTAAATTTATATTCCAGAAGGAAAAAAAAATTTATTATTCCTTAGGCTAAAATATCTTTACTGATTAATATGAAAACTTTCCACAATTTTGTATATTTATAACACCAGTTATTTATTATCATATACTTTAATCGAACCGTCCAAGAAAAAAATTATTCATACTATAATAAAATTAAATGAATTTTCAAATTGAAAACGTGGTCAGTGAGCCAGATTGGAATACTAGTCAGTGAGTCAGATTGGAATACTAGTCAGTGAGTCAGATTGGAATAGTAGTCAGTGAGTCAGATTGGAATACTAATATTGTAAAATTATTTTTAAGTTCGTAAAATCGAAAGATAAATTAAAAATTTCTTTTAATTTTTGCTAATAATAATAATATAAAAGAACTTACCTAATATTGATTATAACATACTTTTACGGAGTTTTTTGTGCAATATTTTATTTCTAATGTGCTTTTTGTATATTCTTTTTTAATTTTTTAAATATATGAGCAACATATTTAATATCTTCAATGTAACAAATTTATACAAAATAATTTTTATTCTTAGTTGATTTATTTTTAAATTTTTTTATAAAAGTTATGTACCGTATTTAATGAGATAATAAGCACTATATAAAAATTAAACGTTCACCAGGATCAAACAACACTTTTCTCAACATTTGCACATTGAAAAATAAGCATATCAGCGATGTTTATATGCGACAATATAATTTTGCATGATTTTTTTCATATGCTATTTTATTTTTGGAAAAACACTATACAATTATATTTACGAAATCATTTATTTAGTCCCTATTTTAACATTATATAATTATAAAGTGTATTACATTCAACGAAAGTTGAAATATTGAGGGAAAAATAGTGTTTTCATAATTTTTTCATGGATATCAAAATCAAGGTAAGTAGAATCGCTAAACTGTTAGTAATCTTCTTTACGCGAAAACACCTTTCGTGTACCAACAGAGGTAGGTAATTCATGAGGCGAGAAATGAAACTCATCTTTCCATAAATGTATTTTTTTTTGACGAATTTTAAAATTACATTAAACATAAAAGTGAAATGATATGATAATTATGGTAGTGAAATGAGAAGTATGAAACGTACGTAGTGCAATTAAATTTCAAGCGCCTTAACCTCTGCAACTGTGGACGTGATTGGTGACCTTATAACAGCGCCCGCCACTTCAGTTCTACGGAGCTCCCGAAGGCATCTCACGCATCCTATTGACAGGATCTTTGCTTGGTTTGATTTGGTATAAACAGGTCTAAGCCATTGAAATTGCTCGTGAATAAATGAGTCAGCGAATTACGCAAAAAAAACCGTTATCAATTTTGTAATTCAATTGTTTTAAATGTAATTAACCGTTTGTAATTGTAACAATTTTATAACATATTTCATTTCATGCCTCAAAATTATTTAATCCGAAATTATAATTAGCAGCCAAATTTTTCCAATTAACTGCGACATACACGGTATATGTGATTCTTATCATATCTCGTAGATTTGTTTTAAATTATTTTTTTTAATACAGGGGGTAACTTACACTACAGTGGATATAAAAATTTACGTTTTCACTTAACTGTCTTTTCAGTATAATTCGTACGATTGTACTTACAGTAAAAACACTTTCCATATAAATCTATTCATGGAAATTTCTAAACAATAAGAAAAAATGCGAATGAAAACTTGTATATTTCAAGGCTTAGGTATAAGATGATATGATTACACATATTTCTCTTGACGGGGCTATGTAATGATAAACTTTTATAATATTGTTTTTTTTAAGTATAATTATTAAATATATATGTGTGTGTGTATATATATGCGGGTATACATATGTATATACAGATGTCCCATAAAACAGCGGCAACCTTGCGAAGGCTGACGCCTATTTATTAATGTCATTCATAAAAATCTTCTGGAAATATTTTCCCATGGACTGTCAAAGAGATATTAAATTAAATTGACTTATTACATTAAATAAACCGTTCTAAAATTGTGAAATTTAAGTTTATATCTTTTAAAAATACTAAGACTATATAAATAACCATATAATAGTAATATTTACCATATAATTATTCATACTTTTCATCTCTTACAATAATAGTTTCGAAGTCAACTAATACACAATATTACATCTCAGAATATAAATGATAAGAATATTTTAAAAAACGTTCTAACCGTTTTTGAAATCGCATAGTGGAATAATTCTCAATAAAACTACAGAATAAATGCAGTTAACTATGCGATTCAGAATGTTGAAATTTGGTGTAGTTATACGCCTTATTAACCCATATATTTTCCACTAGCACTAGCTCACTTTTTTAAAATGCTTATATAGAAATTAAAGAGAAGCTAAACAAAGAACTCAATATCTTCTTTTCATTACAGATATAAAGTGGGGTGTTATTAAAAAAGGCTTATTATGGGAAACTTTCCTACCGAAAAATTAAACGGTTATATTAGATCTCATAATTTTTGAAATATGTACCATGTTTTTACGCCTGTGAAAGATATAGTAAAAATAAGTTGCAGTACGTTCACTTACATTGTAAACAAATAATATTTTATTAGAAATACTACTTAAGTTCAAGTGTTTATAAGTACCAAACAATTGTTGCTCGTGTTTATAAATGCCGAAAATACATGGTTTAATAAAGAAATGACGACACGCTTCATTTTAATTTACGACTTAAGGAACTAAGCTTTTATGGTCTATGCTCGAACGTCAAGATGAAAGACTAAACAATTTAGTAAGTGTATGTTTATGTAAGTGTATGTACAATTATTGAAGGTTCGTTGAAAATCTATTATGTTAATGAAATCCTATAATTATATTAAACCTGTATATAACGTTTACTACAAAAACATACGTCTGACTATGGCATCGCGATTGATAGACTTCGTAAAAGACGATTTTTTTATAAACACATTATACGTCTAAAGTAATACATTTATTAATATCTTTATTATATAAGAACTAATTCTGTGTCTTCAATAGTCTCTCACTTAAAACTGAATATGATGTGGTACCTGAAAAATTTGTTGAACTTTTCGAAGTGTACACATTTACAAAGGTTTCCGAAATATTTCTATAATTTTTTCATAGAAATAAATTCATGCAAAAGCAGGAACAGCAATATTTTTGGAAATTTTCTGCTTTTATCTTAATTAGAGAATCTGATATTTTTTAATCAATGAGCCCTTAAATCAATGCGCTATTCCTCTATTCCACCCCGGTGATCTCACAATCCCTTCAGGGACCCGTAACAACATCCCCCACAAAAAACAAACTTGAAAGGTCCTCTAGTAGTACCCCGTATCTACCATCAAACGCTTCCACCTAACACAGTTAGAAGTTAGTTAGCACACTGTAAAATTCCCACAACTCTAATATAAAAAATAAGAATAAATATTCTTTATAATAAAAAAACATTTAACGCCAATCGTCGATACGAATTTTATTACATACTTATTATATGAATTGTTTTAGCCCTATAATAATTGTGGAAGGGAGGTGGATCACATGAATTTTTTTGTTTATAAAGGCCTATAAACTATATTGAAAATTCATGCGTTTTGCCCTGTCTCAAATAAATAGGAATTGAAATATAATAACAGTGTGTTTTGCCACACCGCGTTGCTTTTTTGTAACGAAATATACAAGTTTTGATATTATAAAAATTATCAATTTTTATTTTATGCGGTTTGTGGACAACATTGATTTCCATAAGAGTGAAAATGTGCATTTGGCACCGATATCCTGTTCAGCTCATTATGCCATTCCTAGTTTTGCTTCAAGGAATGAGGAATTAGGACACATAATAACGAGTTCTATTATCTTGAGTACGCTTATCCTTCCATATGTCAGTTTCAAATATAAGAACAGTATTTGATCCACTGGGCATTCTGTAATCGGTAATTGGTTTTCTGCAACACATTATGTTAAAGTAATAAGCTTGTATGTGTTTCACACAAAGTCAAATTGTATGACACGATTCATGCAAATCAACTATGTTGGTTTGGGTTATATGTTTATAACTACTTCAGGCTAACAGTTCCTTTTTAGTTCATTCTATATATTTCTTCTTATTGTTGCAGACGAAAGAACAGCTCAGTTTGAATGTGAATAGGCGTAGGTGGAAGTATGATGAAAATAATTTACTGTTTTTTTTGGTTAAGTATGCAAACATCTATTTACCATGAATAGTGCACCTCTCATACGAAGCACTTTATAAGGGTTTCGATTGGAAATAAATAATGACAAGTATATGGTGGTGCCTTAATATGATGCTCACTTCAAGAGCATCATTTGTATTGAAAACTTAAGCAAAGTCTCCTAATATGCCGATATGAAATATTTAATTCTTTTCATTTAGCGATTTAATCTCCTTACGTTTGCTTTAAATATGTATATATTCAAATTAAGGTGGAACTAACTGAATTTGAAAAAAAATTAATATAATTTCATTGCGCTTATCTAAAACGCACATATATTAAATTTTAGTACATATTGTGAATTAGAAAATGATTTAACTAAATCTAGATGCGATTGTTTAAAAATAGATATAAAATACTACCGAGAATTTTCCAGCGAACAGTTTTGCGTTACTAATTGAGTCATTGAGTCAATCAACGGAAACGGATATTTACAAGGTTTAAAGAGCACAGTCTCAGTAAGCAACTTTGTTTTTGTTTCATTTCTGAAATTTTAATAGAAAATACCGAGTTCAGCGCTATAATTATGTCTATTGAGTACACGCAGGTGCAGAACGCTGAACATCGATGCCATGCCGCGAGTGGCCGTGAAGGGAGAAAGAGGTATAAAAGACTCAATCTATGCACCTGAACCTGCGGCAGCGAAGCGAAGGACCACTTTGGCAATGAATCTTCTAGCTAGTATCACTCGGCCCGTCTCAATAAGCCGTTCATTGCCTTGAATATTGACTACTAGCTTTGTTATACTTGTCAAAAGTTTGTAATTATGAAGTTAAACTAAAGCTATCAGGGTTCTCTGATCAGCTGATTATTACCTAGTTTTTTTCAATAATAATCCAGTAATAGTTGCGGCTTATGCATCATTTTTCTTGCAATCTGTGTTCGCAGCTTAGCCAGACACTATCATAATTAGAAGTACGATTAGTTGACATTATTAAGAAGTAAGGCAGAAAAGATACGGAATTGCGTAATAAACAACCACCATACTCGTCAATTCTACCTTATGTTGTTAAGATAAGCAGATAGAAGTGTCAATACATTTTACTTTTTCATGGCATTGAAAAAGAAAGTTTCAGAATATTTGTATTAACTTTCAGTATTATTACCACAAACTTTTAAGTAACTAATATGCATAAAGACGTCCTAAAATATTTTTCTTTATTCTTCATATTAAATAATGGAATTAAATTATATTGTTAATGTTTTTACATATCACTGTTCAGAATAGCATTTTAATGAATCGTTGTAACAATTGAAGTGATTGACTAAGTACGAATGAATATATCAAACTTAAATTATTGATATACATGAATTGTATTTTTGAATTCCGTTACTATGTCTGTTGTATTTACAATACTGGCTTAGAAGATTTATTGATAAAAAACAGTACGTACTAGATTAATCATATATGCTAATTTGGCGGTGAGAATATATTTTAACTAAGTAAAAATTATTTCAATTTAATTTTACAGCGCATACAAACTGTGACCGAAAAAAATGTGAATTTATTTTCATCATTTGCTATCAATATAATGCACAATTTTGAAGTAATAGTGATAAGGAAAAAGGCTAGATAAAATCTCATGACGTATAAATTCAAGCTACTTAATTACAAAAAAACTGTAAAATATAAACTATGAAATATGCAGTACACGGAAGAAAATCATATTTAAATGTTTACGATGACCACTCGTATATATTAGAATCAATATATTATTACATATATTTATATATTCATCAATAAATATTTAATATATTAGAAACTAAGGGGTAGTTTGTTTTATTGTTTCCAATATCCATGCTAGTAAAATTGACATAATGGCACAATTACCACCCGTCAGATAATTAATTTTGTCGTATCTCCAAGAAAATTATTAATTTACACCCGTTGGCTATTAAATGATATATTTAGAACAAAGCCAAATTATAATTAATAATAGTACTGGAAACGACTCATATTTTAAACTCACTATCGTGTATGTTATGTTATTTTTTATCAGGCTATCATTGAAAAGGTAGGTTGACTTACTCCGGAAATGTCGTTATTTTCAGATTCCTTGAGAATTCAACTCATTTATGATATATCGTGATTGGGCGTTTACTTTATACTGACTTATCGATACGTAACTAGAATATTTGGGACTTGACTGTATATACGCTCTGAATAATTTTCTAATTCCACAAGAATACGTGCAAGTGAAAAATTAATAAAAATTTAAAGATAAGGAAAAATTGCTTTCCGCAGGATTTTGTAACTTAGCTTTATAGCTGTAATAATCTTCTAATCTCAATTGTCAAGTGTCAATATTATAATGATTTCAATCCTTCAATACGTTCATATAAAACGAATATAAACTAATTTAATAGAGTAAATCCTTTTTTATTAGACGCCTTATTTTTATACCAATTATTTGGAAATACCTATCAGGATATTTATAACTGATCGTGAAATAAAAACTATACTATATATATGTACTATGAGTTAAACTATATTTATATATGTACTATGACAAATATATTGAAATAGAAAGACATGTGTAGAAAAAAATTTATACAAATGAAATTTTGATGAAGATAGACTATTAGAATTTGGTAATTAAAGAATAGTATAAAATAAAAGTCAAACAATTTTACAATCAGTTTTTAAACAAACGCTCAAAATTTAAGGCGTGGTATTAAATAATTTCGTAAGAATTTAATAAATAACTATGTAAGTTACCTCGGCCTAGTTGCTGTAATTACGGTGCTGCGAGCGAAAGCATTAAAAGCTTTTTTCACCGTTCGAAATTATATGATACGAAGTTGAGAAGGAAGGTTTCATGTTTAAATTTTATTTCCATCGTTACTCGAATGTTTTCTTCTCATTTACTTCTCAGAATATTCTTTTTTATCTATGAGAACTGGTATTTAAAATTTTTTTTCACTTTATGATAATTATGGTGGTTAATTCGGAATTAGTTTATCCTAATTAACCACTATCAGCCAAATTAGATTTCACGTGATCGTATTATATTTGAAACACATTATCTTAGAGTTTTAACCTAATTTTTAAATTTTGATTTCTTTGAAGGAAGTTAGAAAACTCTTGCAATTTTGTTATGATGTTTTAATAAGTGTAAACAAAAATATCATTGATAGTTTTAAATATTTCATGAGTTGTCATAGTAGTAGATTCTATATAAATATCTTGTATTGCGAGACTGCTACGTACACGTTTACAAATATAAAGGTTTAATGATATCCATATAGTATTAGCAAAGCATTTACAAAATATTAGTGTCCTTTTTCATCATGAACATTATAAAGTGGCTTACTAGGTCTTTAAGACATGGGAAACATGGTGAGTATATAAAAAAATCGTGAATATGTAAATATCTTGTAGCTTTAACTTTATGTAAACCGCTTGGAAAAAATTGTGATGATTCAAAATGATAATAATTATTTTTATTTTTATTGCATGAGAATAGTTATTTACTTTAGATATTAATAAAATTCGTTAAATATAATTTCATCGCCATCTGTGTGAAAAATGACATTTGAGACTTGATGTTTGTCAAAGGATTAATAGTTTTAATGTTTCTTTTTCTGTATGGCTTTGTAATGTTTCAGTGAAAACAACATCGAATTGAATTTAATTAAAATATAAAATAATTTTTATGAGTACACACGCTAATCGCCACAACACTGCCGGTAAGCTGTCGTTTTTATTATTTTGATTTCAGTTTCAATTTTGTAAATAGAAGGGGAGGTGTAGGGGACATTTTTTATGGATAACTTCAAGAAGGTTTCTGAAAGTGTTGGAGATAATTGTGTAAAAATAGTTTTGGTTTAATCGTTCGTGTTCTTTCAAATGGCATCTAAAAATAAAAAGAAATGTCATGTGTACTTCTATGCGCGCGTAAGGAGTTATACTTCTTTGGCATAATAGAGTACCAATGGAAATTCAGCAGAAAAATTAAATAATTTTGAAATTTTATAATTACTTTAATAATTACTTTAATAAAAAAGAGAATAATAAAGTTGATAACGTGATAACTTAGAAACAGAGAGGCGTGATAACTTAGAAACAGACCGGCAGATGATTGACTTATAACGGAAAGCCCGCAAAAAACGCGAGGGTTGAACTGCTGTAAAGTTTGATTAATAATAAATTTATTTTAATTAATAAATTCTAAATGTTTAGTCATTTATAATTTATAATGGAAATAAATACATATCGAATTCCAAATGGTCTGGCAAGTGATTGGTTTGCAATAGAAAATCGACAGAAAAATAAACTATAACGTACCTACATTCACCTTATGAAAGAAATACAATTTTTTTCTCTTACCAAGTTATGATCGTCTGGAAGCTCCCACGATCAGTCTAGTATTCAACATCGATGGCGAATGAATAGCGTTTTATTTGCGCACTGCTCGCAGTATATGCAACAAAATAATTTATGTGTTATTATTGTTCATTTATATTCGAGTATTGAATATATTTGGCGTTAATTTTGTAGAAATTCATTATTCACAATTAAATGAAGATATAGTATTATTTCTTTGCTAATAGCCCACCTGAAGATGTTGTAATACATTCAAACCTAGGTCGTGGTAAAGAACTTAAAGAAAGTAGAAGTAATACTACATCACGTAGTTTCATTTAATTGTTATATTCGAGTGTTTAGACAGTCAATAAATTTATGTTAGCATCAAAAATATAGTTGCGCGATAAAATAATTTATGTTTTATTATTGTTGATTTACATTCGAGTATTTAGACAGGCAATAAATTTATCTTTATATCAAAAATATAGTTCGGTTTTAAGAATGAACCCATAGACTACTACATTTCTGGCGATCAACAAAGGATGCCCAGGTCAGCTGGTCGAAAACCAGTTAGTTCTCCCAATGCTGGACGTCCGCGCTGCATGGCTCCCCACGATAGTCACACTTGATTCCCAAGGTCTACAATCAAAATCGACGTCGAATTCAATCTTTCCTTGGCACGTCGCGCGTAGTATAGAGGACTTCTAGTCGCCATGTTTTGGCAGTTCATTGATGACTAAGACCGGATTTCCATTTGGATTAACTATTTGGATGAACTATTACTTGCAATTAGAAAGCAACGTTATAACTACATTAAGTCATTCGTAAGTTATTTGCCTATTTCTAAAATTGGTTAAATGGGATAATGGGGTAATATAATCATTTTTCAGAAGGAATACCTAAAAGCAATTGATATCCAAATTATACATTGACATTGATATTAGAAATATATTATGACTCATTGGCGTCATAAATTTAATATATCGTAGTTAATTTTGTTGAGCTACTTCCATCTTTTCATAAACAAGCTATTGATTTTACACATTTTTTATATAATTTAAAAAAAATTTCAAAATGTGTATAAAGATACTTGTATAATCATTTGCTAAAAATGCTCAATAATTCTCAAAATGAACAAGACAACACTTTACATAATATTCAGGGGCCTACTTATATATATTTTAAAGCAAATAACATACAAATTATAACATGAAAGCCCCTCAGATAAGAGAACTTATTCAATCCAATTTGTTTTCACCAACTTCACACCAAATCTTTCATCAGATATAAATCCTTCCAAGTCCTCCGACCAGGTGCCTTAAAGTAGAAATATTTTAACATCACGATCAATATTTTGCGACCAATATCACGGTAATAATAAAAAGTAAGTAAAAGGCGAGAGACGGGATTGTGTTTTCTCACTAACACGTAGAAGAGTCAAAGTATAAAATATCAAAAATACACTAGTCTTTGTAACAAATTTATATTTTAGTTTTCTCTTTGTTATAAAGTATACAAATTATTAACTCATCATAACTATAAGTTATTTAATATTTTGTAAAACACAAATTCACTGTTTGATACAGAATTGCCGTATAATGATAAAAAATATAAAGACTAAAGAAATAAGTATCGACAATAAATAAATAATCCATTCTCATAAATACCAAGTTAAACAAAATATCTAATTAATAAAAAAATTGTCCTTTTTTATATGAAAACAATTTAAAAGCTCAAAATGGAATTGGCAATTCGAAGAAACATTCTGTTTTCAGGGATTCTCAGCTGGGACAAAGGAAAACGTCGGATGTAATCATAAAAAAATATTGTAATGTATTATGGAGCAACAACACATCTAAAATTGTAGGAATAAGTGTTCACTATATCGAGGACAAAATAACCAAGAAAAACAATGAAGTAATCGTAACTTCTATGTAAGGCGTTAAACTTTATTGTAAAAAATATAATCCAACGTAAACCCATCTTGAACAAATTTATAATTATATATATATATATATATATATACTTTTATATATAGGTATATATATATATATATATATATATATATACATATACATATATACATACATATATATTTATATATATCAACGACTATGTCCATATTTAAATTTTTAAACTTTAAGTCGAAAATTATATACAAATCTATATTATGGTACAACTTATTATCGCTACAGTAATCGTAGCAAATATCGATCAAAATTATAACTGATTAGTGAGCAGTCTTTACTCAATCATAATGAATATATCAGGCTGTATGTACTGACAGTCAATGACTTCAACACTTCGATATAAAGGTTAAGGTCTTTTGTGAAAGTAAGCTTTTTGCTTTGTCACGCGGCCTGACCCATTTATCAAGACAGTTAATAGAAGTGATTCGACTGTTGGTTTACCTGATGGTGGAAATAAATGATAAGGTTGACTGGCTGCTTCTTCCTCATTTACGACAATTCTCTACGTTTGCGTGTCAAACACAAAAAGAGAAAAAGGTAGTAGTTTCAATATTGATAAGCTTCTCTAATTCAAATTTCTGTGGTGGTCTGTTTTGTTTTGGAAAAAAGTAACCTCGAATATTGAGTCTTCTTCCTTTGTATTGCGATTAAATTGTTTGTAAGAGAAAAATTCCGACAGACAAATAATCATGAAAATATGATTTCTAAATGTTTAATAAAGATACACATAAAGCTCAAATTAAAAAACTATAACAAAATGGCCCTTATTCTTACATTGATTTAAACGGAAATAAAATTATTCGATAATATAAATACGTTATGATCTTTTTTAAAGTCTAATGCAATGATACTAATATATTCCCATACATATTCTTATATTACTCAAAATTATTTATTAACAATGTCATCTCGAGGAATTTCTCTGTAAAGTCTCTTCAAGTTACATTTAAAATGTTAACGGGTCTGTAAGATTCTGGAATTTTTCATTCTTATTTATCGATTTACCAAAATATACAAGCGTTAAACTTTGTCTAAGGTTCGAATTAGATATAGAAATTGATTGGATTATAGGGATTTGCTTGAGAATATATATACACCCTTACATTATAGAAAAGAAAATAAAGTGTCGCTTAATATGTGTTGAATGGGAATTAGATTTATAAAGTAACTTACATTTTTTTACAATACTTCCATTTATTATTTAATAATTATATGTATATTTTTGAAACTGCTGTTAATTCTGTTAATATTATGCCTAATAACTTGTTTTGAGATCAAATTACAAATGCTTGAAATTTAAAAATGAATAAATAATAATTAGTTATTAATAAATATTTAAATACTGTATGATATAAAAGTGGTATTCACTCAAGTTTCTATTTCACTCCATTAATAAAAAAAGTTATATTTCGTGGAAATATCAAATTTATTAGCGTTATTAATTTACAGGCGAAATTTATGTAGGCAAACAGTGGTCAGTAGGAAAGTCCGATGTAATATAAATATAGAATTTTATCATGTTATGGCCCATATATCAAATCAAACCCCCCAGAACTAATAAGATTAAACTACTATGCTCATGCAAAAGCATCTTAGTAAACAATAATAATATCTTTTTACTGAGCTTTTAATGATTAAGTACAATATTTTGTAACTCTTTTCAATAGATGAAAAAAAATTTTCTTCTCAAATTAGTCTCAAGATCCTAAACGCGACACTCTCAATTTTTTTTCAAGTGCGAAAGAAGTATATTGATTCAACAATTACATTAGTAATCGGCGTAGAATTATTTAAGCACAGATTTAAATTTGTTAAACTCTGGAGAACTCAGCGTTGAGCATACATAAATGTCGGCGTTGGTATAGTAAACCAGCGATGGTTGACAGCTATGAGTGGTGATTGCAAATGAAATTATAATACTTTTATAGTCATGCAAAAAATGCTTCAGTTCTTGTTGGATTATTCAGTCAATAAATAAATAATTTGAAATTTAACATTTTGTCAAGATCGTGTATATATCAAGCTCCAAGGGAAAACTGCATATTCAAAAAATGAAAAAAGTTTTCTGTTCAAAGCCTGATATTTGAACCTGGCAAGTTTTTACATTTTCAAAATTTTCGATTTATTAAAATAAGTTTCGCCCCAATTAAATAACTACTAGTTATACAAAAGTTGCCAAGTTCGGACTTCAGTATGAATTTGAAAACTAGTTTAATTTTGTCTTCCTAACGTTTTTAATCACAACCTTTATACCGAAAATGAACTTTGCAAATTTTAATTGCAAATCGTTTTTTTTTTTGACTGAACAGTGAACTCACGTAAACAGTTTTGAAGGCATTTCAACTGTTTTTTTTAAAACTGAATCAAAGTTTAATTTTTTTAGAATATTTATTATACGCATTAAATGTTCTCTTTTTGGAGCAATAATTATAAATATTGTTTCAATGACGATTGTTAGAAGTCTCTACTATGAAAATGTTTGAAAGTAGACATAATTCTCTACAATTTTTTTGACTCTTCGAATGGAATGTTTTGTAAATATAATTGGTATTTCAATCTGATCCTACTATCATACTTTCTTTGGTTTTGACTAAGGATTAAATATTGCATGTTCATAACTCTACAACAATTTTAGAACAAATTAGAATAAAATTATCAATACTGTGAAACTCCATGAAAACTCTTACAAAATAAATTCAAATGTCACTACGTTCCCGATTTTCAAATCTTCCAACAAGTTATGAATGATTGCACATATTAGAAGTAATCGATAAGTTTCGATAATTTGTCGGTGAGTGGATGCTAAATGTCAACAATATTTCGGGTCTAAATCTTGCAACCCAATAAAGTCAAGTATAAACATTTGTCATTCATATCAAAGTTACATATCTTGTTATCCTGACAAAGATTAGCTTTGAATTTAAATTATTACTTAGATATAAACAGAGTCTAAAGTGAGTTGGCCTTTTAACCACTTTGCATTTAAATTATAATAGTTGCAAATGGCTTCTTCCAATTATCCAACGGTGAACATATGCAACTTAAATAATTTTGAAATTAATTTTAAGACAACATTTTTAACTTATTTTCGTTAAATATAAATGTTGGCAGACAAAAATCCGCTCACAACCATTTAAAGATCTTGCTTCGTTACAAAGTTGATAAGTTTATTTTTTAACATATATTAATTTCTTTTATGAATTTAAACCCAGTCGAAATTTATTGCCAGTGATAAATTATTATTTACTAATCCATTTGTTATCATATAAATAAATGATAACCAAATGTATATATTCCTTCGTCACCATATTGTCATAATATTACAGTTGACAATCTTAAAACTTTGGGACAATCTAATAACCACCATTAACTCTTAATTTAACTACTTATTTCTTGCGTAACAGTCGCCTATTAGGCGTGTTCAAGATATCACTCATATTCATTCTTACTCTAGTTTCTGAAACTGCCACTAATTAAACTGGCAGCCCAGGTGGTAGATAAGAAAATATAGAGAAATAGGCCTCTAATATCCACTTTACATATAACAGTCTCAAACTATGATTTATTGTCTCGGAACTGCATATCTATTAATATAATAATAATGTGCTCAAAAAAATTGTGCTTCTATAAAAACAATTTAAAAATTTTGTCAATGTATTTATTTATATATGCTGTCACAAATACATAAACTAGTATTGCATTTAACTGACCTAGAATTAGACGTTGAGAGTAATTTATTTATGAAATAACTGTATGAGTTTAGATGAGTAAACTATGTATCGTTTTTTTTTATTTCTTGATACTTTTATTTTTTTTCTTATTTACCCGATTAATTTTTTACATTTAAAAAATTTGTTCGTAAATGTATTGTAAACTATATTCTGGAAACAAACCTAGAATCGAGACACCACTGTGCGGAACGAACAAATTTTATGAAACTATTTTTACGTATTCGGGACAACTTCGTGATTCAGAAATAAAAAAATATAATTTTTGGACTGACGCGTGAAAATGAAAGAAATTATGATATATGCATCAATAGTATATATGTGTTATGGTTTGTCATTTAAAAATTTATACGTATGTATTTATTTATCGGGATACTATGACTACGTGGGGACTCTATGTGACTATATAGAGAAATTATACAATATTAAAACAAATAATTCAACAACAACACAAGTAATATGCACAGCAACCATAAGCAAAACAGTATATTTTGCCTATTACTACATCAATGAAAGTTGGAATATGAACGTCTGATACATTGGACCTATATTTTTGAAAGCAATTTTAAATAAAGTATTTATGAATTTAAAAGCAAGATTTGGGACTGCCCCTAAGCCATGGACTATGGATAATAGGCTGCCTATTTCCTGAGCCGAACGGCGAATAAAGATAAAACTAGTCAAAAATATACATTCACTTTCATTTTTAACGTATATTAGTGGATCCGATTGCAAAGTAAATTTCCAGATTTTGAACATTGTTACTGAGGTTTATATATAAGTATTTGACTATTATTTATTGATTATAAACTTGGTAAAATTCAAAGAAAAAATTGAAGTTATTAGACTTTAGGAAATCTGTTAACATTGAAAATCAGTTTTAATTGATAAATTAAAAACTTATAAAAGAAAGGAACTTCAACATTACATCTATATCTATAAATCAGAAGCGATTAAATGGAACTAAGTATACTGCAGATATTTTAAAGATACAAGTCAACATGAAAGTTGTCTATCCAAAACGACGACATTTTAACTGTAACGTTCATTTTATGAAATTTGCGTTGTTCCTGCGCTCGTTTATTCTAATGTAAAATGGTGTACGTTGGCAATTTAAAGCATGAAAATGCCATTTTAGGTTCTCTTCAAAATTATTTTTGAACTGTCCTGAATGTTCCGATATAATTAGGCCTTTTCCAGTTACAATTTGACATTAGTGAAGAAAGCATTATCTAGGGAAGTGCAGATTCAGAGGACATGTTTTTAATTAAATAGCCTGGAAATTATCAAGGACTCAGAACTTTCTTGTTTCAAGAGGGACTCGGTTATGGTAATGATCCACAACATTACTTACCGCGTTTTGTAATTAAAATTTAAATAAATCCCCTTAATCCTCGATATATGTCTAAGTTTTTATATATATATATATATATATATATATATATATATATATATATATATATATATATATATATATATATATATATATATATATATATATATATATATATATATATATATATATATATATATATATACAAATATTCTAAATTTTATATTTAAAATATTGTCTGTTCTATACTGCAGCCATACATTCTCATAAGCATTGGTATATCTTAAACTACATATTAAAGGAGATAATTTTGAAAAGAAAAGTTGCTTCAAACTCCTTTGCTTTTCTGAATATTAAATCTTCTTTTCGAATATAACTGAGGGGAATTTAAAAATGGTTTACGGTAAAAGACTCACCCGCTAAATGACGATTCAATAATAGTGATGAAAAATTTGTATTAAAATTTACATAAATTAATTTTAATTAAAAATGAATATTTTGTGGCTGTAATTTTATATGAATGAGCAAATAAATACTGTGCGTAGTTTACACATTATTCAGCATAGGAAACCTCAATTTTTACAGTGAGGTTCGCTCAATATTTTCGTGAAAAATGTTAGATAAAACCAAATAATTGAGCAAATATTTGCAACACTTTTTTTATTTATTGGTAAATATTAGCAATCAAAATGGGTTTCTACATACCATCTATTTGGTCTAATAAATGTTCTGCATAGACTGACTTGGTGACTAGTGAAATACTAGTTATACGAGGTTGAGTTTTTTCTCCTGTTTTCTTTTTAGTATTAATAAATATCATTGTAAAAAATCAATGCTCTTATAATCATCATGCATATGTGAGTGATTGAAAAATTAACATTCACTCAAGTCACGATACTATTTTAACCGCCAATCGCAAAATTAATACGAATTTTGGCTGCTTGGCTAGTAGGTTTAAAAAGTGGGTGATAAGTAAAGGGTGAATGGAAGTGCATAATTAAGAGTCAGGCTTGTTTTCAAAATATGACAACTTATCAGATTTATTACAATTCATAATTCTAGCGTGGTGATTACCTTTATCCAACTGTAAAAGACCCAGGTATATTAATCGATCGAAACCTTACTGGTAGCCTCAAATATATAAAGTTACTCTTCAAAATTTCTTTAAGATTTACTTTTGTCAAAAGCTTTTACCGACGTTTTCTCATTACATAAGTGTATGCATTCTTGTTTCTAATGAAAATAAAGGTGAAAATACTAGAGTGCAATAAACATGCAGGTATTATCTATATATTTAGCTCCAGTAACAATGACCGTATTTCTATATTTACATCTTAACTGGACGGAAATTTATGGCTGGTGCAATCTACATTTTTATTGCCTTATTTTCAATATTCCTCAGAATCCTTGAGGTCCCTTTTATCTTAGTTTAAAATTAAAAATATAAGGTGCTCATTATTTTGGATTAAACCTTAAACTCCATATTTTATTTATTTCGAACGTAGTAATACTGATGACAATTCTTCTGTAACAGTAGATGCTGCTAATCTCTGGAAAAAAAACATTATGCTGAACTTTGAAACATATTACCAATATATGTATTCAAGAATGTCAAAACTTTATTTCTAACTAAATTTCCTATAACAAAGCTATCCCTTCCTCTACTATCCTATCATATATCTCTTTCATTTCAGATTTACACCCAAATTATTGGATTAAATAAATTTCTTGCAAAAATTGCCTTTTTATAAATTTTCACCAAGAGTAAGTTTTTGGTGAGTATTTTTTGCAAGGCGAGGGAATTTTTGCAAATGTGTTTTGAAAAGCTCAAAAGTCTTTTAAAGCGCTAAATTGTCAACATGCATTGTTTTGTTGTACCGGAAGAGATTTCTTATATTGCATTAAATTTGCTTAGAATGTATTGTAAGTTTGAAAATAAATAAATAAAAAAGTACACTAGTAAATATACTAGTAATATTAAGAAAAACCGTTATTGAATGCATACAGGAATTAAAATAAATATAATTTTTATATTCGGTAGAAATAAGTTATGTTCTTACCGATTTTGATAATTATTTTCAATTTGCTATCGACATGTCCGTAGACCTCCTTAAACAAATTAATCATCTTTTTGAAACAACTTCAAGTAAATTAATATTAATAGCTTTAGCAAACTTTAAAAAGCGTAACATTAATTTCGCGCTAAATAAAAATATTATTCTCTAATCTTCGTCTATTATATTGTTCATTTGTTACAATAAATAATAATAATATCAATATCATGAATAAGACTTTAATATAAATATTGACATAATATTATTTTAATGACGTTTGTTAGAATTAAGTATTTAATCGGCTAAATGTAAAGTATAACATAGTTTTAGCGTGAACAATATAATAAACCACCTTATCGTTCCGTAAAAATAAGATGAAAAAATCTGTGTATTAAACTAGCGAATTCCCCGATTCCTTACTTTTTAGGCCGGACAAAGATAGTGTCTACAATATTTCGTAATACTCCACGTTAGTTGTCTTTTTTCCATGTTTTAAAATGACTGGATGTTTAAAGATTTCCTACGCGTACAATTAAATCATTTTATTAGCATTTCATAATTATGTATTTTTCTTCTATGAACGTTGTCTACTTTTCACCACTTCCTATAATGAAAGGCTTTTGTTTATTCAAACGATTACCAATGTATAGAGTGGAAGGAATGAAGTTTTATCAATGAAAAACACTGGTAATAATTATTATACACATAGTGCATGTTTTTTTAACTCAAACATCTGTTACCGCAGTTTACCTATAAAAGATGAATAATTGGTGAATGGATATTTATTTAGACTTTTAAAAAATCAACCATTCTCCCAAATGTATATTTAGTAAATCTGTAATAGTTTTGCCGATGTTTTTCACGAAAACGCTAAGGCCAGCGAATTTTTCTCAGATTCCTTTGAAATGATTAACTGTCTCTTAACAGTTATACTGTTATGTATATAACATACTAAATAGCCTATATTGATCTGAAAAATATGAGCCATCATAATTTAATGTTCTATGGTAAAAGGTTTAGTAATGTTTGTTGGAAACCCTAAAAACAAACAAAACAAAAGTTATTTTTGTTATATTGCTACAGTTAATATGTAATTCTACGAAAATCATTTCATAAAATATTATACAAATCTGTAATAATTATGCACGTTAGTATAAATGGAATTCAAATATGGCATTCATAGATTTATTTAATACCGTTAACAAAACGGAATATCCTAAATGTTGTTTGTTTTTGCTGAATAATTTGAAAGAAAAACAGTTAGGTTTTTGAGCATATTTTATTAATATAGTATGATGATATTTCCGTTAATATTCAAAATTCATTATATAATTTTATATGGTAACAAGTAATGTGTATGCAAAATCTGGTAAGCTCATTTGCTAGTGATTTAGAATCAAAACTTAATAATTTATTTTTTTTACGAGTACATAATATCCCAGGATTTACAAAGGGATATTTTGATATAAGATAGAGATAGAGCACACTTAAGGTTGATATAATCACATAGATTATTCATAGGGATTTTATACCTCCTGTGTGTGATAGTCATCGAACATCAAGTTATATTTTGTGTTGTTTCGATTAATGTAATTAAATTATATTTTCATGTCAAGAAGTATTATATATTTTTTTACCGAAAACGAGCTTAGTTTCCATGAGAGATAATTTTACATAGCATTTCTTTATAATTCAGTAATCGGAAATAGTGAATATATTTATATCTTTTGTAAACCTATTCAAAATGATTATCACAAACAATACTATTAGTCATATGCCATCACAAAAATAGTCTATCATGATATTAGATTTTCATACATATTTATAAGTGCTTCTGTGTCCGATGCGATGTACTGCGTGTACATGATATCCGGGCCAAACGACACTAACAATAAAATTAATATACTTATGCATATTCCAAAAAACAATTAACTTTAATTATCCAAAATCATAGTTTTAAAAGTAAGAGGTGTTACTTTTAATCGTAATATAAAAATTAATTAAATGACAGTTATTAGGCATAATATATTGAAATCTGCAAATAGGTTTGAAATTCTGATTTATGGATATATATATATATATATATATATATATATATATATATATGTATACACACACACACACACACACATATATATATATATATATATATATATATATATATATATATATTTATATATACCTTCAAAAAAATTTTCAAACACCTTTTTTATTTATTATATGTTTAGAATATACATTAATCAGCATTATATTTACACAACGATAAGGTGCCGGGCATTTCCTCTTTCATAATACGCTTATGGAATAAATCACTCGCATTTCCTATGTAACGATTTTTAAGCAAAATAATAATACGGTAAATAGATACGTTGCATTCTTATAAAATAAATAAAAAATAGCTTCAAATAGCGCTCATATGTGGGCTATTCAGAAAGTGGTAAAGAATCAGAGAATGCATGTATATTAGATAATTTTACGAAAAGGCAATTACTTTTTTTTAATACCGGTATTAACGCGTTAATAATCTGCCTATTTGATAAAACGTCATCAGTTAAATCTTACTTAGGCGTTACTTTTTCTATAAGTGAATAATTTATTCATTAGAATTTAAAAAATTATTTAAATATTTTAAAACTTTTACCATAAATTAACTAAGAATATTTAATTTTTAATACAGCAAAATTCAATATAATTTTTCAATATGTTTTATCAAAATATTCTGAAATATCTTCATTCCATTAATTTCAATACTCCGAGGTGGAACATAATTTATATTATTCGGTGTTTTATCAAGTATAATTGTACCAAAACTTTTTTTCTGTCACTGAAATCTCACTACTCTTAGGCTCAGTAATTAAAACTCAATTATTTTTGCGTAGATTTGCTCATACATTCTACTTACACAAATTCTTTCACATTAATTAATCAGAGGTTTCTCTCCTCATTTGAAAGTGATTTTCTTCAGTTTTTTATGGCACCAGCAAGCTGTATTATATATATATATATATACATATTGCTTCACTGTAAAATCATAAAATACACTTTACAGTCACATAAATCCTGTCAAACTACTGGCTTGTACGTGTTTAGGTATTCTTATCGCCGATCATAAATTTTCACAACACCCAAAGACAACGGCAACGATCTCATTATATAATCGGCTAACCTTTTGATGATTTCCTTGCTAAAATACAGCTTACTTGCTTAGTTGAAGACATGTTAACCCTCAAATTATTCACAATTAAATGAAACTACGTGATGTAGTAGTATTTCTACTATCTTTAATTTCTTTACCACGACCTAGGTTTCGTTGTATTACAACATCTTCAGGTGGGATATTAGCAAAGATTCTTTCTTAATCAAGATCTTTCTTTCTCAGATTCTTTCTTTCTCAAAGATCTTTGCTAATATCCCACCTGAAGATGTTGTAATACAACGAAACCTAGGTCGTGGTAAAGAAATTAAAGATAGTAGAAATAATACTACATCACGTAGTTTCATTTAATTGTGAATAATGGATTTCTACAAAATTAACGCCAAATATATTCAATACCTCAAATTATTCCTATAAATTTCACTAACTTTGTCGTACAAACCTATATATAGGAGCGTCAAAGGGCAGATAATAGCACAAATATTTCAAGTTAGTCCTTTTGTTAAAACTGACCTTGTTGCTGAAATTTGCATTTGCGTAGCTTTTAAATGAACACAATTAATTCTTCAGATACTTGTAAACTTACTTTCGTTATTGTATTATGTCGTCATCTCTAGCGCAATTAGTATAAAAGTTTTCAGTAAAGTTGACAATAAATCTAATTTGTGTGACGATACAGCAAGACTTCGTCTATTTACGTATCCACATTATAAAAATAATAAAGGATAATTAGTTCAAAAAAAAATTAAGGAACTTATTTTGTTTCCAAAGTGGTCTTGGTATGAAATATAAAATAATTGTAATATTATCTAGAAACAATATAATTACTATGATATCAGTTGAGATATGACTCCACTAAGAATAATGAGTCGTTCCAAAGTCATTTTTCAATATAAGAAATATTTTAGTTATTTTAATGCCCATTTATATGACTATAAATTCTCTAATTATTTATGCTACCAAAATGCAAATTAAGTATTTAGTAGCTTAAGTGCTATAAAGCATTAACAGAATGGAATTTACATCCACGTTTATTTCATAATAATAAGACTAATTTTCATCTTTAATTTAAATTAGGTTTTATATTTCCTACCAGTTTAAATTGACATTGAAGTTCCTTTCAACAATATATATATATATATATATATATATATATATATATATATATATATATATATATATATATATATATATATATATATATATATATATATATATATATATACGTATGGAATCAGAATAGAAATATTAGCATTTCAGAATCTAAAATCAATTACAAATTTAAAATTTCATGGTATTTTCGTGTCGATCAATTACATAAATCAAATGCGGAAATCAGTAAAAAAATACAAAATAAGAGAATTTGATTCACTTGCTTATAGCATGACTGTACGTAATAAATTGAACGAGTAGACGCGAAATCCCCACCACAAAAATATTTAACTCAATTTTATGATATTTTGTTTCATTAATAACCAAGAGGAGAGGCTTATTTAAATTGCTAATGTTAAAACTACCGGCAGCGGGTAGTACATTCCACGATTTTAATACGGATTACAATAAAATTCTCAAGGGGATAAATTAGAATAACAAATCCCACTTTGGTTTGTTATTCAGCATAACCATAAATCCTAAATACGATAACATTTACAATAACATATTAGCAAATCCTGTAATAACGTACCGTTTATTATTCAGTATCCTGGAGTTATTATTAATTTTAACTGTATAAATACTTAGTTTGAAACTCTCGTTTGGATTACATTTGAATAGAACTCATTCATTTTGTTTTTACTCGAATGTGAATATATTTTCAGAAAGTATAATTACATTATTTAATTTTTGGAGGGGGTCTTAAAAGAATGGGACGGATCCATACGCTTGCGTCAATGGTATTTCTCCGTACGTTAGTCTGTGAAATGCTTCTAGCTTTTTAATATAATGAGCTACACACTCTTTAACGTTTCACATAATACGTAGTGCTTTCGCTCATAACAAAACATTGTGTTTGAAATAAGGTATAATTTAATTTTTCCCCAAGTGCACAATCTAGGCATTTAACATGTAGGTGCTTTATGTGTGCTCTATTTCACTGCCGAGTAATATTTTGTATAATTTGATTAAACTGATGAAAATAATTGGGTAAATATGTACTTAATTTACTTTTCTCTACATCTGCATGTTACAAGACCAAGGAGAACGATTTAAGTTGAAGTGTTATCTATTTTAAAAGCACAAGACTGTATTATGATATAAAATTTCCCGTCTCTTTGGAAAAATTATTAAAATTGGTCCTAGTATACTGAGGTATAACCATTTAATTGTATTCAAACTTTACATCTTATTTGATATAGCACTTTAAGATGCAATTGATACGTTTTTGTTCCTTTATATCCCTGGAAGAATTTTGTAGCAAAATCATATATTGATCTCCTAATAATCATATTCCGCTTAAAAGTAACAATATTTCTGTGTTCAATTAGTTTTCTTATGCCCAATACTTAATTCGTTTTAAATAATTTTAAATGTGCAAATGCGTTGATTTAAAAAAATTTGGAAACATAGTAAGCTTACAAACAAAACACACAATATCAAACAAATTATGTATAGAAGACGATTAGCTACTGCTGGTCATCTCCTGAACTTAAAGTCTTTCTACGTCTGTCCCCAAAGATCGGTTCGCATTCAGGTCGTTTACTGAAGCACCTACACTTCCTGTATTATTCCTTACGTTAACTCTATCCATGAACATTTCACCAATATATGTCCGAGTGAAAAATTTGACAGCACGATTTAAAATATACATATCACTAATTTTTTATGTGTGTGCATACACTTTACTTTCTGTAATTACTACGCGTTGGGTATTTAGGCACTTTATGTTTTTGTTTTACTCGTACTAATGCAACATCAAACTATTTTTATACCATTCGAAATAGATTCAATAGTTTTTTACGTGATGTATGTACAAAATTCATATATAAAGACAGACAAAAAGGCACAAATAATATTTTTGTGCTCTGTTACTATCGATACGTAAACAATATTTTCTTAAAAACTTTTGATATACATACTTGGCCATTGTACAATTTTATTATATGTATGGAAAATAAAGTACGAAGCAACTAATTTTTTGTATTCCAATGCTAAATCTATCGAATTAATTAAATTACATACATCAAGGACAAATCAATATATCAAACAAATTTAGGAAAAAAGTTAGCATATGTCGAAAAGATCAAGGAAAACATAAACATAAACATACGTCGAAAGATGTTATGTGCTCAAAATAACCAACAATGACGTCTAACCTTGCTTGCATTCAAGTTGCTTACCTTTTCCGCCTACTTAACCTTCCCACAATTCAGATCTAGCCACACTCATTTCCCCAATGCATGCCACGGTAGAAAATTCATTGTAAGATTTAAATTATGAAATAAAAGCTAAAGGTTATTTTGAGTCAATCCATACATTTTTCAAAAACTCCATTTTAATAAAATAACCGGATGTCAGCTATTCGGAATCTCACTGCTCTACGTGAATGCAATTTCATACTAATGCGTAAAGGAAAATACTTTCATCGCATTTATTCACCATTTTGATTATTCCCAAGGTAATATGAATAAATAAATATGAATCATTAATGATACCGTCCATTGATTATTGTATAATTAGAATATGGAATTTTAATGATTGTATTACAGAGTACTTTTTCCTAATTAATACCAAAAATACGAAAGTTTTCATTGATAAATTTCCTTTTGAATATATTCACATTTGTATACTTTAACTTTAAAATTCTTGAATCAATCTGCATAACATTTATCATAAAAATATATTATAGCCTGTAATAATATACACGTTGCTTATACTGAAATCCGAAGGAGTATGATATTCATTATGTTCTTATAAACCTCATAAACTATTTTGGCACAAGACTTTTATTCTAAAAAAGTGTAGACATACAAAGCTTAACAATAGGATAAATGAACGCATGCAAGTTACGACTGGATTAAGTCCATAATAAAATCGTTATATTTAAAAGCTCGCGGCTTCGGTTAGAATTTTCCTTTTAATATCTGCCTTAAAAATAGGCTTCCGTTTTTCTTTTTTCTCGCCGGTTCGTTCGTTTCCGAGGCATTACGGGGCTCGGTGCGAGAGTTATGTTTCCTTATATTTTTTTAATTCCCTACTATTTTTACGATCAATTTTTTTTTGACTGGTTACAATTATTCTGCAACTTTCGTTAAAGCTCCACCTAAATTTGATTTACTTGACTTTAAGGGCTCCATACTTTGAAAGAAATAGGGCACCCTTATTCTTAAATATAGATCTCGTCGATCTACCTCTCTGTGTCGCAACTAATTTTATCAAAAAGTATCAAGTAGAAACTTTCAATTTGACATAGTAATTATTTTTTATTAACCTATATATTTTGCACTGGCTAACTCCTTTTACATAATATTTTAAAAATTAAAGATATTAAATGGCAAAATATTGTACGCAAACTTTTTTTTAAATTTTACATGTCTTATGGAATATTATTTGAAAGAGTTTTCTATTAGTATTAAAATATTTTTTTTTAAGTTTGAAATTGTATATCTAGAGGTATATTCTAAAAAATATGCAAAATAGAGAATTCTCCCACCGCCTCCTCATTTTCCGAAACTACTGAACGAAAAATCCAAATCCATATGAACCAACATAACTCAATCCAATATAACCCAAAAGCGCCATAACCCAACGCCTCCCAACATAAGCTAACAAAACCCAACGACACTCAACATAAGGCAACATAATCCAATGTATTCCAACGTAACTCAATCCAATATTACCTAGTAAAATTCAACGCAACCAAATGTAACCCAAAATAATCCAACAGAATTTAATATACCGTAATCCAACACAACCCAACCCAACTCAAAATAACCGAACATAATCCAACCCAAACCAACAAAATCCAATATAATCTAACCTAACTTAATATAATACCTCGTATAAACCAATCCATATTTTCAAAAAAATATTTCAAAATTTCATATGCTTTATATTTATGTGATAACAAAAAGGTGCTTAATTACTCGACGCGTAGTAATTACATAAATAAATATTGTACATGGCGTTACGTGCATTTTATAAACGGCGTAATGAAATTTTTCTCACTCTTATACACAATGGGCATGGCTTAATAAGTAACCGGAAAGCAGGCATACGAATGAGGTTAGGCAATATTATTAGTATTCTTCAGGGCATAAGACTTTGTTACTGTATGTATTCGTTACAGGCTTACTATATTTCCTCAATTTGTCTAAAATTGTAATCTGTTGTCAACATTTGTAATTTAATTACTTTATTCAGTTAAACATTTTGATTGTTACATGTCTTATTGTCTTAACATAATAAAACTTCAGACTGGAGGTATTTGTGTAAAAAAAATTACATAATGGGTTTTAATAGTATTTCCGTTTGTTTGTAAGCCTACTTATTTTTTCGCACATAGCGGAAGAACAGCTAATAAATTTTCATGAAGTTCTACTAGTGGATTTTCTGTAGGATTTGGAGTAACGTATTAGCTATGTTGTATCCCAACTGACAACAAAAATAAACATTATAAATGTATAAACAATATTTTTTGCCCAGAGTAAATAGATTTTCGCAGAATATTGAAATATTGCATCTCATTACATACAATTTTTAACAATTTTTAACTGGGAAACGAGCCCGTCAGATCAAATCATTTTTTTTAAATGTTTAATTCTTATTTTAAAATAATCTTAATCTTAGCGCCAGCAAAACGTCAAAATTCCATAATTTCAACAGTTATAAATCATTTAAAGCTCAGAAATATATAATGATGAATAGTGACTGGAATGATTTCTTTAGAATTCTGTAAATATAGTTTAACGACAATTCATAAAAACCTGTATATAAATGTTCAAAGGTTGAAAATATTGTTGATTTGTCTAATAGTTAATATGCGGTAAACCAAAATATAAAGATCCTATCGTTTTTTATCAAGTAAAATTTTTCCGTTAAAAATTAAATTTGCATTGAAAAATGTATTGATAATGATGTTAAACTTTATTAATTAGGTTATTACTGAATAGCTGCAATATTTGTAAAACTAGTATTTAAGGAGGCTAGACTATTGTTAACAGCAAAGCTAGATTTGTTAATCAAATACTGTACGAAGAAGTAATTACTATTTAATTACTTCTTCGTACATTATTTGATATTTTATAGCGGAAGCATAAGGTATAAATATTTTTCAATGCAAATTTAGGCGAAGAGACAAACTCTACAGTATATGCAATAATACAAATGATTATATCACACAATTATTTTTTTTATTTTGAACAGAAAATATTTTATGGAAAATTGGTACATAATTTAGTAGTCGCCGCCGTATTGCAATGCTGTTCCAGGAGGAAACAGGGCGGAAAAGGAATGCGGTAAAACATTTTTTGCCCATTAAAATGAGGTCACTAGAATTCTGTTCCAAGTAATTTTGGATTTCGGGATTTTAAAATTAAATTACCAATATTCACTTATCAAAAAACGAATGTATCATTATTTACTTTTATTTCCAAACGTTTTTTTCCATGCCAGTAACAGATATTTTATTTTCAACTAGTAAGTTATTGGCAAGTGTTACCATATTCGAATAATATACTCTGGAATAATTAATAATAAAATAAATAAAAGTAATTCTGAATATACCTCAATGTATTCGAAACCATTATAAACTCTCTTATAATTTATTGTAATCTGCTTTGTACTATGATGCGTTGAGAAGACACGTTTGTACATTTGTTATATTAAATGTTATGTTTATTGGAAAAAAAAAATATAATATTCATAATCAAATGTACAAAAACTTCCAAAAGTATTTTAATTCGCAAACATTAAAAAATAAATAATAAAATTTTAATTTTTTCACATTTTTTATTGTTTCATAAATTTTTATAATCTCGGAATTCGAGGTAAAAACATAGAATAGTACCTTTTATATATTTGTAAAATTTTATGGAGAATAATTATAACGTCAGAAATGTAAAATATTTTAGATGTTCTATTTTAAATCGTACGTGATTCTATTCGAGTAATGATAGTGTAAGTGGCTATGTTTAAAGGTTTTTTTATTATTGGATCATGAATATTGCGTGTGTGCTTGCTTGCGCACTTATATACTTGTGCGCAAAATACAAAAATTAAAAATGAAAGTGAGATTTAAAATAAGATGTTAGAGAGGATTAGGGTATATTCTCTTTCACAACCATTCATTTATTCATACTAAGGACAAACCATTTACAAATAAATTTATTATAAAGGCAGAAAACTTACGGTCGATATGTGAAGCTTACAAAAAAATTAGGAAATATTATTAGAAATTGGAATTAGCACGACTGAATCAAAAAAAAATATTTTACGTCATATGTTGACTTAGTAAAAAAATCACCATTTCTTTTTCTAAACTTTCGATCTCGAACAGTTTATCTGGTAACCATCTTTGACATATTAACGCATATATTTTTTTCGGATTGACGGATATATTATACATTCTTATATAATATTCCTTTACGTATGAAGTGAACTTCTGCATGTAGTCATTAACAAAATAAATAACTACAAATTAATAAAATTGTTTTATCTACAATGGTATTAGTATAGCGACCATATACATCGATCGAGCTACCTTGTCTCGTAGCGTTAATATTCAAGTTGAAGTAAATAATTCCAAGTGGGCTATAGGGCCTTAATCTCGAATTATGAAATTTTTCATTCTCTTCATTCAACGATTAAATTGTCTTGCTTTGACTTAAAATGCGTATATATTCAGTTTTAGAATTGGTTGAAAATATATAAACATTTTCAAACAACCTCATTCGAATTCAATAAATAATATCATACATTTCAATTTACTTTAAATCAATTTGGAGGCGTTTCATTAGAAATTCACTTCCGTTTAGATTTATTGAATTTTTTCCCTGTACTGTAATGCATTAGGTGACTTGATAATGGTCGCGATATTCAAATACTAAAAATTAAACTTTATCTGCTGACGGAAATTACATCTACCGTACCCTATATCAGCGACACTGACTCGAAAAATATCATTTTTAATTACATTGATATTCTGCCAAATCATCATAAGAGACGAGTTTTCGACTAACACCTCAACTTTTTTTTCTTTTTCTATCTAGATAATATATAGTCATATAAAAAAAATAATCATGTACCATTAATTACCAGATGGAGCTGAAAAAATATTGCATATCATTTTATTAAATTTTAACAAAGTTTTTTCATGCACACTATTTGATTCAATTCAATGTAGGGCAATAACAAAAATACCTCGAATAACTTTTAAATATTAAGATTGCCTCGAGAATGAAGTATACTGGGCTTTTAAATATTTCAATAATTTTCTATCAATCACATGCTGTAAAATATGAATCCACAGGACAATTATGGCGACTTATTTTCTATAGATTATGTCAACTTATCTATAATAGATGATTCTAATTGGTAATAAGAAAATTTATTATTCCAGTCTAGTGGTAATCAATTTATTGATTTCTTCCTCAAGAAAACACAAATAAATTAAAGTAATTTAAAAAAAAAACTTGCACACATGAAATACCTTAACAAGACTTAAATGTTTTGATACAAATTTTATAATTATAAACATACTAAATGTACGTAGCAAGTTTTTATTATATAAATTATCACTTTATTAAATATTATCGAAGCATCTGTAATTTTTGGTAAAAACTATAGTCACTGAAAAATTATTAGATTTATGATCGAAAACACCACAAACGGTGGACTATTTACTAAATTTTTACACGTTCCCGAGCAAAAATTAATACTACCGTCACGTCTTCGCAATAGTTCAAAAAGCTCAAGTCGTAATTTAACCTTTTTCTAATTTATCAAGGAGCATAGGTTTTACACTAACACTTGACATCACTTCGAACCTTATTTTAGAAAAGCTTTTTTAAACTTACATTAAAGTTTTTATGAATATTAAATATTCGTTAGTTTAGCCACGGCCTCCTCATTTTTATTCCTAATGTATAGTATTGATACCTTTCATTAGGCAAGGAACTACTTGATAATATTGCCAAGTACTCTCATTACTCTTGAAAAGTAATGAAAGAGTACTTGTCAATATTAGAATGATAATGTGAAGTTAGAATAATAATGTGAAAGCTCGTCTTCTCATGCATAGTAGCTTATTATCTGTTACTGTCTATACTATCAAGGGAGATTTCACAATATATAAGTCCAAAAATGTCCAAATATGGGAATACAGTCAATGTACTCGTACATTGAATATTATATTATTGCACTAAGAAATATAATATCATTTTGAGATTTTAAAATTGTGAATGGAGAAAGGTGTGTTTTAAATTTAATTACGATATCAATGAATATACTGTATATATAATTCGAGGCTTTAGATGACAGAACAGAAAATATTCTTTTGATAAATCGTACATAAAAGAATAAAAGTACGATTATTATTTTTAGTAAGCAAACTCATTGTGCATTGCTTTTTTTAAATATATATTATGTATATACGTATATATATATATATATATATATATATATATATATAAATATATATGTATATATATATATATATATATATATAAATATATATATATATATAAATATATATATATATATATATATATATATATACATATATATATACATATGTATATATTTTTTTTTAAATTGTTATTTATAAAACTATTAGTGTTATTTTTATTTTAAAACAGGAATATGGACTAACAATAGATCTGCACATTCGATGCTCAGATAGTTAACTACAAATATTCCAACCAGTGCGAGACAGACATATTATTTACTTGCTCCCGGCAAGGACTGGTAAACACAATACTTTCAGAGGGGAAAACGGAAGTTGACAATTTATCGGCGACGCCGACCAATGACTGAGGATTCCGACAAATTGTCAACTTCCGACGGTGTCATAGATACGTTTGTTCAGTGTCGCTAAGTTTTTTCTCACCGCTGTACGCAACAGTATTACTTGCTGCACGAAAGAGTGTCCCATGGAAATTCTCGCGTTTATATGTGGTTCCTCGGGAGAACTTGTAATTTTAATACTGCTATTTCATAAGTATTTTCCTATTAATTTAGATGACAATAAGTTATATCTTGATTATTTTGTATGATGTTACGTTATTAAAATGACGTGCTGTCACTACACTCTGAATATTATGAAAGGGCTTGCTTTTTTCAGACTTCTGAAATGTGAAACTCGGTAAGTATTGTTTGCAGTATTAGTTTGTCATTCCAAATATTATCATAATGTATTTTATATTCCGTTAACGCGGAAATTAGAACTTATAAATATAAGTTATAACGCAATTTTTGTTTTGTTTTGCAAAACAATCGAATACAAACCGCACAATTACAGTGGGTGAGTAGCATTTTATAATTAAATATTTTAAAACTAAATTAGGAAATTGTTAAAAGCTAATGCAAATCCAAGTTGAAATTTGCCAGCGTTAACCTAATATGGTACAAGACATGACAAACTGGAACAAATATATGCTATAAAGACTCTATATACATGAGGTAATTTATATTATTCTAGTGCAATCATTAAACTTAATGATAACCTACATGGGATTTGAACTTAATCTCTGGCAGTTATACTAAACCAGACAGAACCTTTAAATTAGGAAAATATATATAAACTAATGATGCACTAATTGTAATTTGATTGCATATTTAATATTAGGCTTATAAATAAATATCTTGTTTATTTAATTTATATTTATAGGTATAAACTAACGATAAAATAAGACTAACCATTTCACTAATTATAAATTATGTACATTATCATTTTTTATTTTATCGACGATTAATACGATTAGCGTGAGATAAATTATGTGTATCTGATGTTACGAGTAGCCAGATAACGTGAACATAGTAACATTAATTTTTATTGCATGTAAAATCACAGTGTCAAATATAATCATCACTTACCGGTTTGTAAAAAAAATATAACAAGTATTTATTAATTTTTTATGGTTATAGGAGGGCCTATTTTTGGAAGCAGCTTCTACCAGAGTTAGCGTTTCGAAAAGAGTCAATCAAAACCATGTTCCAAGCTAGTTAAGAAGATACATGCACTGAACAAGATTACTGCATTGGTGAGGTGCAAATTCAAAAGACTGCAAAAGCCTTATAAAGCCTGATAATTTGGAAAGCATAACAAATTCTAAAGTAAAACAAATGTTGCGACTTATTTTGCCAAAAGACTTACACTCGATTTGTTCATCACTTGAGAAATGATTTTAGAAAAAAAAGCGTAGTGGTGTGTGGTTTAAAAATGACAAAGATATGCATGAATTTATATTAAATATACGTTTTATATATGCCTTAAGCAAACAATTATGTAATAAATCAGATGATAAAAAGTTTTGGTCAGTTTGCTATTTGATGAAATTAGTATTGATTATCGGCTAGGGCAGATGATATTTTAGATATTTTTAAGATAATTATAGAAAGTATCAATAAAGTCGATACTTTCGATACGATACTTTCGATACGATACTTTATATCGATACTTTGAGATTAGACGCACAATTAACAGAGCAAAAATTTGTGATCAGAGACAAACAAATCAAGAATTGACAAAAATATCAAACATTGAATTATATATTTAATAAGACTTTCTTTTTTTTTAAGATTGGATTCACTTACGAAAATCTTTTAGAAATAATTGTAATAAATATAATTTTTTATATAAAGGTGATATTGTAAAATGGTCCTATATTAAACAGGTAGATATTGATGATCCCCTAAGTTAAAATTATTTCCAAAAAAAATTAGCTACCATATACATTTGATTAATTATGAGCTTATGAAGGTAAAGCTGCACACAGCATAAATTTGGTAAAATTGCTTAAAGTTTCAGTATGTAAAATTCTAAAGTTTGGATATTATAATTTATAAATATAAAATTCAAAAAGTTTTAGAAACTCCATTTATATCAATTAAAATACCAAATATTGTGATTAAACCATGATTTGAAGTTGTTAAAAGAATAACCAACCAATTTATTATATATATAGAATTACCAACTTGTATTGAAGCTTTACCTAAATAAGGAAAGGAATTTCTTCCATTGAGACACGGCAAAAAATATATACCACATATATATACACATAAGAGTGTATATGTATTGCACCTGTGTATGTATTTTTTATTTTCAGCTCTGCAGTACGGGTCATCCATAACTATTAAGGACCCAGCGTAAATTCTGTGCCAAGTATAATGTGCCCAATATGGCGATAGACTCGCCCCCTATCACTTCGTGGGACTAAAATACCCTCGTCGAAAAGTGGATACATTCTGTGCACTTCTGTTTACCCCTTCGGGGTTAACAGGCGTGAGCGGCACATTATTTATTTTTTATTATTTTTATTTATAAATAATATCAATATTCTCTGTAGAAAATTTTAAAAAATGTTTAATTAAATAGCTAAAAAATGGATCTATATATTCATATGTTTCTTTTAATATAAACTGAGATGAATAGTGTACCCATAGTACCGCTAATTCCAGAATCTGTCACTGGATTTAAAAATTGGACTAAACTTCGTACAATTTGTCCATTGTCCTTTTGCTTATGCATCCATCAAAAGAATAATTCAGGGTTATTTTTTGTAATTGAAGTTAGTGACAAGTAAATGGGCTCACTAAAATAATTTGTCGAATACTAAATTTAAAAAAAAGTGTAACGTGAACTATGAAATATTCTAGTCATGGTAGGAAAATAAATCCACGTTAAACTGAATATAAAACCACATGTTATTCCCCGTACGTACCCGAATTAACTCCCCTCAGTTTTTCTTCTTGTTTTAAATTTTTATGGAAATAAAACTGATAAAATAGTAAATTAAAAATATGGAAGCTATTAGCAATCACTAAATAACGAATTTTTTGGTTTTACCAGGTCAATGCTCTTCTTTTCTTATATTGAAGGGAACGTTTTTCAATTAAGCGAATAATTTAAGACCCGTTTACTATTATTTGGTGCTCCCAGAAAAGCAAGTTAATTATAATTTATAAACGTATTGACAACGTTTCTAATTTTATTCTCGCTAACATTTTAGCACGTTTTTTATTAGTCAGAAGTTATATTTTAAATATTCTTATATTTTGGATGAAGATGGTGGTTATTTAGGAGTTCAATTTGGATTTTGAAATACTATACTATTTTTGGAATACATTTTTTAAGAAGTTGTTGTAATTTTTTTAATTTTGAGTACTTTAAAGATTTTTTAAAAAATATCTTGCTTTGAAAATATCTAAAAAATTTGGCAATTTTGTGTTGAAGTTTTGTTAAACATGTTGTTCATATTTCGAATTATTTATTGGATGATTAGAGTAATAAATTACTTGCCTTATCTTGTCTAACGAGATTTCTTTAGTCATTTAGATACATAAAAATAAAAAAATAAATAAAAAAAATAAAAAAGCCTTTTATTTCCTAATGTTAGTAAGAATTTAAGTTTCAATTTAACAAACTTCTTAATATCTATTTTATTCATAGTTAATATTTATATATATTAGTAGATATTTAATGCTTAATAAAGTATTGACAGTTTACTAAACAGGAATTCCTCTCAGGTGAAGGTCTCTTCCAAAGATTGTCATTTCTCGCGGTCTTGAGCTATATGTCTCATTGATTTTTGAATTTGAATATGTTTTCTTTGGAAGGTTGTGATCGTAATCTTCCTCGGTGACCAGCCGGCTGGAAAGATGTGTTTCGATGTTTTTTTAATTTTTTATTTCCATATTTACTTTTTGTTTTTCGAGAGAGAGGTGCTGATAGTTGCTATATGATATTGCAATCTTCTTCGTTATTTCAATGCCTCGCGTGTTTTTCCAAAAATTTTTATTTTTCTTCCTGATTTTCAATATTTTTTTGAGCTTTTCCTGGTTTTCTTCTCAAGTTCTAAATTTGTTATTCAATATTTTGTTATTCATATATTTTCTGTTACTTTTTAGGTTATATTTTCGGCACTTTTCGTTATAACCGTTTTTTGTTCATCTAAGTCTTGAATCTTGTGAATTCCACCATATTTAAGAAAATAAAAGTTACTTAGTAGTTTTGTGATCATCTAGACCGCTTCTCGATGCCCGATTGCGTTAATGTGTAATTATGGTAATATTTGACGTAAATAATGATTCGCTTAGCCCTCTAGTGGTGCGAAGCGGAACTACCAATGTATGCTTACATTGGTAGTTCCGCTTCTCACCACTAGAGGTACATTGGTAGTTCCGCTTCTCACCACTAGGTGTATATCTTCGTTAGATGGCGATTGCGATAATATTTTTACCACGATACATTTTTTGACTAATGTATATTTTCTAGGTTATGTGATGAATGTATACTTTACCTTGACTTATCTTGCATGGTTCAAATTATGGTTAAATTCGTCACAAGTCGTTAAAACATTTCTCTGGATCAACTCAAATGTCTCATTTTTTTTGACTACACTGCAAATTTTCTTGGCTACACTGAACAGCCTTTTGCGTTTTTTGACATATCTAGGTGACAGTTCTTTATTACTCACAAAACCTTTTCTTCCACGTAATGGTTACATCAGAGAAATGTTTCTAAACCGTTAATGTTTAAAGAGTTCTATTATTTATATATTTATATGTAGATTTATATATACGATATCGACAGCGGCTCAGTAGCGCCACTCCCCCATTAGGAACATACATACATTTAATTATGTATATCATCATATATATTAATACGCTAAGGTCAAGATGTTACTCTCCCTTTTTAGAAAAAACCACACAACTAATCCACATAAATTATATATAATTTTATAGATAATTGCTTGCTCTACCGGCATCCACAACTAAAAAATTCATTATTGCTATTGTTTTTGCAAATTAATTAATTATTAAAATTATAAACACAAAACAGCAATGCTGCCATCTAACGGCTCAACGTCAATATGATTGACGGTCGGTAAAATTTTTGTTTAATTTCAAATCCACTCACGTATAAATAAAGTGGCGCTTTAGCTCAATGCTTTTGATACTTGCGCCTCTATATGTCAATTTTAGTAAAATATTTGTTTGATCTGTCATCTGAGCTTCATAATGGAATAAATAATGCGAAGACTTCGCACGGGTCACGCTAGTAGCATTATATTTCTGTTATTCTATTTATTAATGTTAATAATATTTTTCATCACAGAATTCTCTAGGTTTTTGAGGCTGTAAAATTATCATAGATACCTTAAGAACTATGCTCTTTAGAACCATTGTTTAAACTTTTTCCAATAACACTATTTTTTCATTATTCTGACTATGCTTTCAGTTTTGTGGATAGGGAGAAGGATGTGGGCATATTTTCCAGAAAATTTTTATTAAAATAGAGACCTATATAAAGTTATAAAAATCGTTTCTACGTTAAATTATTTCTAAGAAAATGATGTTTTCATGGATAATTAAGATATTGCTGGGTATTAACTGGACTATCTAAAATAAAATATTAAAAATAAATACTTTTGTAATAGTTATATATTGCTTTTTAAATGTCTACTATAGCATATAATTAAAAACATTTCGAGTATTTTATTAGCGTTTTCTAAAATTTTCATGGGTATTTTTTATGTATTATCTACGCAGTATTTTATTTTTCTAGTATTTTATTTGCGACTTCTGAAATTTCCATGCGTACTTTCATATTTTCTTGCAGGTATTTTGTTGTTTACCCACTCATAAATATTTATTTTAAATGATGTTGCTTATCATTAAATATTTATTTAAATTATTGGGACATTTTACTTTTATATTATATTTATGAGATACATATGTGAAATGTGTTTGAAATAAGTTACCCATTACTTGAACTATGCGTTAATTATAATTTAAAAAATTTGTAGAAATAATGACAAAGTAGCATAATAATACATTTGCTCGTACCAAC